>CM053789.1:464271741-464714241 GCA_028749045.1 Cupressus sempervirens
ATTTGATAGATTGTGGAGAGCTGCACGCAAAAGATTGTGGAGAGCTCAGAATGAGGGTTCTAGAGAAGTTGTGAAAGAATGTATAGATCTATGATTGCCTAGCCATGCTCTTGCTCTGTATTTTGTTGCCCTTTCCCTGCATTTTTTTGTCGTGATATTTTGCTTCTAATGCATTCTCCTCATTATTTAGTATTTCTATTGTTTCACACTAAATTTGAATACCCTCCTCTCTATATGAGATCTTAAAATTTATAAAATGTTTTTGTGTTTTCAATGGCATCAAATGAGCTTGATTGTATTGTAATAATCTCTAGTCAATCTATGGTCATGCCGTAGCTCTATGATTGTGTTGTCATGCCATGCCCTTGCTTTGCCCTTGCTTTGCCCTTGTTGCATACATATTCCAGAATCCAAATAATAAAACAATAAAACTCACTCAACCTGTACTAAGTGACTTACCTCAAGATTTTGCACAAAAATTATGCAGACCAAGAAAAATGGGCAAATTTCACAAGAAATTTTACAAAAACATATAATAGAAGATATTTTTAGAAAGAAACAATCCATAACCTAGTTAGATTGGTCTAGTTGTTGATTAGCTGGGCTGATTACAAATTCCTGTAGAACTGTCATCAAATTAGGTACAATAAAATGAACAATCAGTTGTTCCTAGCTAGTAGGATCAAATACTATTTTCCAAGGTGATAAAATTGCATATGAAAATGCATCACTTGCATGTCAGGCATGAAGCACATTTCCCAATTTATAATGAATGGTTGGATATAAAGGCTCCATACACTGGCCCAACAATGGAAGCCAAGGATGTAACCATGCATGTATTGGCATAGTCTCCCTGCGAGGATCCCAAGTATCTACTTTTGTTGTTAATTTGGGCATCACTATATGATCCAAAATGTTATGAAGTAATGAAGCAAATAGTAACTTCTCCCATGTCTCCAAAAAATGTAGCATAGGTTTAGGGTCCCTTGGCTCCTAGGAATTTGTATTAGCTATTCTCACAATTAGAAGAATAACTTCAATGAAGAGTTGAGTGTAAGGAGTTGAAGAAGCAAGTTCTACTTCTATGTAAATGCCATAATCATGAGGCTCATTCCCTTGTAGAAGCCTCTGCCACAATGACATTACCTCTAAACCATGCAAAGGATGTTGAAGTGGTTCCCAACCTTGAAACACTCTTATAATAAATGGAAAATCAAATGCAGATGCAATACATGACAAATTACACAACTTGTAGTCCTCCTGATATTTGGACTGTAAATTCTCAAAGACACTTGCAAGTGATTCCAATGTCATAGTACCTACTGCAACACTTTCTTGGATTCTATCTATTGCTCCCATTATATCCTCTATGTTGTCTAGTTATTTTTTTTGTTGTGCAGTCTCTTTCTAAAGTTGCTCCTTCTCAATATGGTATATTGCCATAGACTCTCTCTCATTTGATTACTGTGCATCTCAACTAGCTACTCCAATGATGCAATCACCCACCTATCTCCAGATTTTGCAAGCACTCATCTTTTTATAGAATCTAGATATATACTAATAGTTCCAAAGCCATAAACTTGAAGAGCATCATGTGTGTGTCCCACTTTAGGGAAAAATTGGATGTCGTGTTCCTATGCATATGTTTCAATCACTTCCTTCAAACTCAACTGAGGTGCACCCATAGAATTATTCAGGTGAATCCCACTACGCCTAGAATATACTTATCATATTCAACATTATCTTGAAGACCAAGCTTACCATATTCAATATAATTCTCATGAAGAAATTCAAAACTAATGTAAGTCCGCTATTATTAGACCTTCCAATGTTATATTTGTGTGAAACATCTTGAATGGTTTTTTCATTAAGCCCTTCCAATGTTATTTTTGTGTGTAACATCATGAATGGTTCTTTATTTATGCATTCAATGAAGATCCCATCCTATTCATGGCTCCCTTCAATGCAAAAATATGGAGGGTGCTGCAAAGGGTTATGGAAATGTTGTTGAATGTGGACATTAGATTTTTAATTGGAATCTTCCAAACCTTTAATAACAAATCCATTTTGCACATACTTTCTAATCATTGTTGCTATGAGACCACATTCTTGTGCAATAGGTAATTATATAAGTAATGCATCTATAGTCGTCCCATCCGACTAGAGCATGACTAGAATAACCCCTTCCATTAATAACATTATTTTTCACATAAAAAATCATTTGTTTATTTTAAAAAAAATTTAGCTCGTTTTCTGCAATTCCTTATAGCAAGGCTTACATCTACGTTTCTCACATACACGCGAGTACAAGAAAACCTATATCTATCACCCCCTTTCTTCAAATTGTTACAAAGAATCATATCAATGGAGTTATGAAAACTTTGCCTTTCCAATATTTTGGCATTTACATCGCTTTATGCTAGGCAAGTGATTCTTAAATCAATTACTGAGTATTTGGGCCAATCAATTTCAATATCTTCAGAAATAAGAGATGGATTCATGTTATTTCAATAAGACAAAATCTTGCATAAAATGCACAACTTTAGGAGGCTTATGTATATGATTTAGGTATCCTCATCAATAATGCCTCTATAATTAATTTGACTTAAATGTGAGTTCCTTCCTTTGTACAAGAATTTTTTTAAAAAAAAGCAACATACATGTTCTAGCTCAAAGAGGACCTTAGAATCTTTCTACCATATTTCACTCCATGAATTCTAACCTATTTCTTTATTTGTTCAAAAAATCCAAACTAGGCAGCCATTTCATTACAAGACAATGAGCCATCAGTAGGCACCAATAGTCTTGAAAAGTAAAACCAAATTGTTCTAAATATGAAGGAGATATCTCTAAAAAGAAATAAGGGATTATGTTGTAGAATTCTTGAAGATGAATTTGTATATCAACTGGCCAGAACAACAGTTTGACACTCTTTCTCTATATAGTATTATTATCCTTAATAATAGTGGCTACATGTGATATCGGATCAAAATCAATTTTCATTTGTGGGGATTCTTCTTTAGACATCTTCAAGAAAAGACTCCTTATTTGGATATTGTTAGTCTACACTAGTACTTTGTTAATGATCTTGTTGTTACATGCAGGTACTATGCAGATCATCCTACTTGGTAGTTTTAAAATATTAATATAAAGCTAATAAAGTAGAAATTTGCAATCTAAACTATATGTGTCAGGGTGAACATGAAATCACATAAACAGAAATGAAAGGGATAGGTGGCCTTTGTGTTCTAAAACCATCTATAAAGTAAACTTGATAGATTATTAGTAGAAATGCTTGGTTGGTTCTGGCCTATACACTTAGCTCAAATCAGAGAAAAAAAATGAAAAAAATTACAACTTGTATCCAATGTTTGACATGTACACTCAACTCAAAATAGGGAAAAAAAGCTGTTAATAAATTAGCTCAATTTCCCCTTCCATTTATTTTTAGTATTTTAGCATCGAATACAGAGCCACATATATTGGAATTCTTTAGAATAACTATGGTAGGGGGAGCATGAATCAGTTATCCAAGGTCTAGATGTCTAAATCAAACTTTTCACATCTTAGTGAACTCATATCCATAAAAGATTTTCATGCAAGCATCAATTAGATCATACAATACTTAGAATTTGTAGGTCATTGTCCTAAGTCAAAACAATTTTGCAGAAATGTAAACATAATAGATTCAATAACACATTTGACACAAGGATTTTACATGGAAACCCAATTTTGGAAAAACCACCAGTAACATGTTACTAATTCTCACTCTTCTGAAGTGATGTCATGTGAAAGGTCAACCATGTTAAAGGTTACAATACATGTTGTTAAATGTGACCTGGTTAGAGGATTTCAATCACCCTATTAGGAGTGAGTCTTGTTAGAGGACTTTAGACCATTCAATTGGAATGTCACTCAGTTAAAGGATTTACAAATGACTATTAGGTCAACCTTAATCCAAAGGATTTACCCTAGACAGACACAATGATTAGAAAGTAACAGTAAGGCTTGATCTGATAAGAAATTACAACTCACCTGTAGATTATAGATCTCTTTTTTAGTCCTCCATTTTAATTGTCTTTCACACACTTCAACTTTGATAACTTGTTCACCCTTCAAGTATACATACTCTTAAGCCTTCTTGCTTTGCTTGCTAATAGCAGTCTCTTCTATTTGGCCACTGAATGAAGCAATACCCTAGACTCCTTGTCTTCCTAACGGGGAAGAAGAACTAGGGCCAAAAGCACACCCAACAATCCAAGCCACCTTGCAGAGTTAACACAACGCAAGAAAACACACAAAGAGAACAACACCAAAGAGAGAGAACAAGATTATTTTATTGATTCATCAAATTATCAGCATACATGCCCAACTATAAGGCCTTCTAGGTTATGCCCAGATATAAAATACATTCACGATCTACGATCTAGCTTCAAATTCACATTTCCAAACACATATGCATTGAACTTTTTAGTCCTCTCAGTTCTGCTCCCACTTCTCTCTAACCTAAGCCTAAACACCCTATTTATACTTGCCAAAATGAATTATAGAAGATTCTATAACATTACATAACAGAAAGGCTGACCTTAAAATGGTCTGCACATATCCCAAGATAAGATCGTATTATTAAATTTATGATCAAAATTAAACATGCAAGTCAGCTCCCACCGAGAACCAAAACACATACAACTTGGCTAAAGAAGGAATTGAGCATCATCAAATAACAGGCTGACTTGGCACATGAAGGAACACTCAACCAATACTGGATAACTCAACACACACTAGATAACTCGACACACATTGGATAACTCAGTCAGTATTGCAGACTAAAATGGGATAACTTGCTAATCCAAATGTTAACATGACTTGGGATAATTGCAACTCAACTGATACTGCAAAATTACTACACTCAAGAATTGCTACAACTCGACAATGACTGCAACTTGACAAGAACTGGCAGAATGAACATAAATGTGTAGGATAACATGTCAACCTAGGATGCTCCTACATTAGATAACTAGGGTAGAAAGAAATGATTCTCTCAAATCATTGAGATGTCATAACCTAAGCTGAATCCAACTCAGATTGAGAAATCCATGTAGCATCTTCAACTGGTCTGTTCTTCCCCTTTACCAAATATTCATAGTAATATTTTCCTCTTGTGCTTTTACCAACTTTCTAATCCAATGTATGTTCAACCTCTTCAATTTTCTTCTTAGGAATCATTAGGTATAGCAACTTCATCTTCCGACTCATGATACTTATACAGATCAACAATAATGGAAGCAAACACACAAAGAGAACAACACCAAAGAGAGAGAACATGATTCTTTTATTGATTCATCAAATTATAAGCATACATGCCCAGCTGTAAGGCCTTCTAGGTTACAACCAGATACAAAATACATTCAGGATCTATGATCCAACTTTAAATTCACATTTCTAGACACATATGCATCGTACTTTTCTGTCCTCTTAGTTATGCTCCCAATTTTTTCTAACCTAAGCCTAAACACCCTATTTATACTTACCAAAATAGCTTACAAAAGATTGTAGAACATTACATAACAGAAAGGCTGACCTTAAAATGATTTTCACACATCCCAAGACAAGATTGTATCATTAAATTCATGATTAGAATTAAACACACAAGTTAGCTCCCACTAAGAACCAAAATACAACCAACTTAGCTAAAGAAGGAACTAAGCATCAACAAATAATAGGCTTACTCGACACATGAAGGAACACTCGACCAATACTAGATAACTTAGCACACACTGGATAACTTAGTCAATACTACAAAGTGAAATGGATAACAACATGTTAATCTGAATGTTAAGATGACTTGGGATAATTGCAACTTGGTTGATACTGCAAAATTACTAACACTTAGGAATTGTTGTAACTCAGTAGTGACTACAACTCGATAACAACTGGTAGAATGAACACAAATGAGTAGGATAACACATCAACACAAGATGCTTCTACATTAGCTTAGGTTCTTGCACGTGACAACCTTTTCTTCTAACCAACTCTCTCTATAAATAGAATTTAAGATCTTTTGCCACTTAACCTCAATCATTCATTTTAGGGTTAGGTAGAATTAGGTAGGATACAATGAATCTATCCACTTTTCCATTTAGTTCCTCTAGAAACTTCTTCCTCAATCTTCCTTTAATTCACCAAAAAATAGTTTACCTTGAATTCTATGCCACCAAATCATCATAGTTATCTTCCACACACTTCACACAATTCAAGAAAACAAAATAGTTAGCTTAGATTTGTCAAAACTTCAATTTAACATGAATATTGGCACTAGGCATCAACTAACCTTTGATACTCAACACACATTGTGTTTCTCGACATCCACTAGTAATTCACTTAGCACACACTAAATTTTACTGATGCTCGACACCAACTAAAATTTACTTGGCTTACACTGTGTTCACTCGACATACACTGAATCTTCACTTTTCTCACCTCCAATTGATTTTCTGCTTGGCTTGCACTAACTTTGCTTGGCACCTACTATGCACTCGGTCAAGCTTGGTAGATGCAATTCTTCTTATTTGTTCTTCTAGACTTTAATTAGTGTATCCAACCTTTGTAGCATTAAGTAGATAAATAATACACTATATCATCAATGTCTTAACTAATCTTTTTACTCCTTTTGCATACCACAACTCAACATTTCCTCTAAGTGCTCTTGTTATCTCATTTGATCAAATCCTCTTCATCAATCAAAAAAATGATAGTACACAAATTAACTAAGCAATTGTCATACCAACAAGTAGTAGGTTTGATATCAATGACAAAATAATGATTGAAACACATCCTCATACTTGTATCAATATTTTCTCAACAATCTCCCTCTTTGGCATTGATGGCAAACCAATAGCAACAACAATACCAAAAAGAAAATAATTCCTTGTATTAAAATCTCTCACTCTATTAGTAGCTTTCATCTTTTGTATAGGCTACAAAATTCTATTATGATCAATAGACAATCAATTCTTCCTTTTGATTCCTTTCATTTGTCATCTTGTAGGGCTTCTCCATCCAAATTTCTCTAATCACTCGCTCTTTTTGATATTCAGGTACCTATCTCTATCTACTCTATTCTTATATTTCCCTTAGAACTTTCTCCCTCTTACTAGGTAGATGTATTTCTTTTAGTCATTACTCCCTCAATAGGGCATATATCTTCCTCTTTAGTAAACATTAGGTACACTAAACATTAGGTACACTATCTCCCTCTTTGACACTTTTTCTAGAATTCTTTATTCTCCCTCTTTGACAACAATGCCAAAGACTTGTCATCTCAATATGCAGAGATAATCAATTTCAGTTTCTCCCTTTGTCACATAACTTGTGACTAATCTACTATTCCATCTCTTTGATTACTTTTGGCAGCTCCTAAAGTAAGATCAAATGCATCAATGTGTAACATATGTCATTCATCTCAATTGATGCAGGGCACTAATCATGCTTCTTAAGTAGATTTGGATAGGGGTGTCACCCCTAGTTTATCTCTTAGATACTCATGAGCATCCTTAGGTAAAGCTTTTGTGAATATATCAGCTATCTGCTCTTTTGTATTCACATATTCCATCCTCACTTCTTTATCTTGAACTATCTCTCTCAAGTAATGATACTCGATTTCAATGTGCTTAGTCTTTGTGTGCATCACAGGGTTCTTTGATATATTTATAACACTTGTATTATCACAATAAAGTACCATAGGTTTAGTGATTTCCTCCTTCATACCTTTGAGTAGCTGTTTGATCCATACAATGTTTGTACAATTTATTTTAGTAGCCACATATTCAGTTTCAATAGTAGATTGAGATATTTAGTTTTGTTTCTTGCTGGTCTAGGTGACCAAACTCTTTCCTAAGAAAAATGCTCCTCCACTTGTGCTCTTTCTATCATCAATGTTTCCAGCCCAATCAACATTAATGTAGGCTCTCAACTCAATTTTTTTATTTTTCTTGTAGTATAGACCATAGTCTTTGTTACAAGGTAGAGTTGTTGTTGCACCAAAAGATCGACCTTTTAATGCCCAATAAAACTACTAGACTTATATAACATAGGAGGTGGTTAAACCATGTCACAAATCTTGAAGGGGAAGGCTGGCGGTTAGTCCAACAATTCCCCCCTTAGCATTAACTGAGGAGATTCAAACCTGTGACCAAGCTCTGATACCACTTGTTACAAGCTAGATTTGTCACTGCACCAAAAGATTGACCTTTTAATGCCCAATACAACCACTAGACTTATACAATATAGAAGGTGGTTAAACCATGTCACGAATCTCGAAGGGGAAGGCTAGCGAGTCTTATGTTCCTTTCAAAAATCTCATAATTCTCTTAACAACCATTAAATGATTCTCCTTAGGATTAGCAAAGAATCTTGCAATAATCCCAACAAATAATGCAATGTTAGGTCTGCTATGTACTACATATTGCAATTTTCCAATCATAAACCTATACAATGTTTGATTCACATCGGATGAATAATCATTCTTTAACAACTTGTGTCCTATCACCATAAGTGTACTAACTACTTTTGAATCTTCCAATCCAAAAGTTTTTAATATTTCTTTCACATACTTAGATTGAGTGATGTACATACCATATTTTATTTGATGTACTTGAAAACCAACAAAGAACTTGATCTCTCCAAACATTGACATCTCAAATTCTTTCTTAATTTCATTTGCAAATGCCTTACATAATCCATCTTGACCTCTAAATATGATATCATCAACACAAATTTCAGATAGTAAAATACCTTTTCCTTTTTTTGTCTTCAAGTACAAATTATTGTTATCATCAGTCCTCTCAAAACCAATCTTCATAAGATAGTTGTGAAGTCTTTCATACCATGCTCTTTGTGCTTGTTTTAAACCATATAAATCTTTGTGTAGTCTACATACCATGTTCTTTTTGGTAACATCAACAAATTCTTCATGTTGTTCTATAAACCTCTTCTTCTAATATACCATTCAGAAATGCTAACTTTACATTGATTTGAAAAACTTTGAAACCTTTGTATGCAGAGTAAGCAAGTAGAGTTCTTACTCCTTACAATCTTGCAACATGGCCAAAAGTTTCTCCATAGTCTATCCCTTCTTCTTGTGCATACCCCTTGCAAACTAATCTCGCCTTATTCCTTGTGACTTCACCGTTCTCATCTAACTTGTTTCTATACACCCACTTGGTTCCAATCACATTCTTATCCTTTGGTCTGGGAACTAGAGTCCATGTCTTGTTCTTCTCAATCTACTCAATCTCTTCCTTCATGGCTTTACTCTAGTCCTCATTGTCTAAGGCATCTTTTACTATCTTAGGTTCATGCATGCTCAACAAACATGTATCACTTCTTATCTTGTTCCTTGTCATTGGTCTAGCATCTCTGTCTCCAATAATTTTTTCAGCAAGGTGATGTCTTAGACATACTTTGACAATCTTGTATCTACTCAACCTTCCTCATTAGGTTTGTCAACTTTTGAATCACTATTTACTTCTCTATTAGGTAATTCAACATCTCTTTCATGTACACTTATCTCAAAATTAGAATGTGCCTCAACTTCTATCTGCAACTTGGTTCTTGACTGTAGCTCAATTCCTAAATGCAACTCGACATTCATTGTATGTGACTTGGCAGTCACTGAAACTTGCTATTAATTTGCAACTTGATTTACAACATCTTCATCAATAGGCATACCTTTATAAAAGTATACAAAAGATTTGTATTCCTCTAGTTCCTTCATAGGTTCAACCTCATGTACCTCTGTATATTCATCGAACTTTACATTTGCACTTTCCACAACTTTGTTAGTGTTAGTATTTAAACACTTATAAGCTTTACTTCTCGTGGAATAACCAAGGAGTATACCTGTTTCACTTTTAACATCTAATTTTCCATTCCTAAAATCCTTAAGAATGTAGCACTTGCTTCAAAATACCTTAAAATATTTTACATTGGGTGAGTATCCATACCATAATTCAAAAGGTGATGAGTGAGTACTTTTTTTGACTTGTACACATTTCAAGGTATAGACAACTATACTTACAACCTCTCTCCATTATTTCAAAGTAACATTCTTCTCCATCATGAGTGTCCTAGCATAGTCCAACAGATATGTTCCTCCTTTTAGCAATTCCATTTTGTAGAGGGGTCCTAGGTGCAGATGTCTGTCTTTTGATTCCTCTATCATTACAAAACACCTCAAACTCATTTGATGTAAATTTCCCACCTCTATAAGATCTCAAACATTTCAGGCTTTTTCCTATCTCCTTCTCAACTCTAGCTAAGTACTATTTAAATATTTGGAAAGCATTAGATTTCTATTTTAGAAATATAACTGTCATCATCCTAGAATAATCATCAAAAAATAACATAATGTACTTGTCACCTTTGTATCTTTGCAATTCAATTGGTCCACATAAATCAGTATGAACAATCTCAAGAATTTCTTTAGAGGTAAGAGTCTTACTTTTAAAACTAGATTTTCTCATCTTGCCTAACTGACATTATTTGTAAATTATAAAGTCAAGTTTCTTCAATTTAGGAAAATATCTCACTCTTTTCATGTTACTAATACTCACTAAGTTATCAAAGTTAACATGACATAACCTCTTGCACCATAACCACATATCATCAAATTCTACAACAAGACAAGTAGCATCATTCAGATTGAGATAAAATAGATTGCCTCTAGTCTGATCACCTTTCCCAATTAGTTTCCCAGCAGTATCATAGAACTTAGCTATCTTGTTCTCAAACTCAACTTTGCAACCTGCATACTCAACAAATATAGTTAAGTCCTTCGACATAATAAGCATTATCACACAAGATCTTTTCTGTGTTTTATAGATAATTTTCCTTTTATCAGACAAGGTGCATCATTACCAAACCTTACACTATTTACATCATAATAATTTAGGGTAATGAACTCACTTTTAGCTCTAGTAATGTGTTGTGAACACTCACTATCAGTGATCCATCTTTCATTATTCTTCCCACAAGACACCAGTGCAATTGCCTCATCCTCATTAGAATCATCCTTCATTGCAACATACACCACTTCATCATCATGCTCATCAAATCCATCTCTGGTTTCCTCTTCTGCAATGTAGCAAGACTTCTTACCTTTTTCTTTGTAATCTTTGTTGTCCTCATCTCTTTTACTTCTATATTTGTCTCCATTTCTATTGTTCTTCTTCTCTGGACATCTAGCAACAATATGACCAATGTCATTGCAATTAAAACACATGATATGTAACTTACCTTTGAATTTGTCTTTGCCTCTATGAAATTTCCTTGCTAACATTGCTTCAAGAGGTTCTACATCCTCCTCATTTGTATCACTATCACTAGAAACATATTTGACCTTTTTCTTCTTCTCTTTAAGTTCCTTTGATGATAGCTTATCTTTAAAAGCAGATTCAACATTGTCAGATTTGAAGTTATCAAAATTTTAGAGCTCAAAGGTAGTGACCCTACCTATGAAAACTTCTAGAGTTAGATTAGAACTTGGTATACATCTTAGTTCTTGTATGGCAGAAAATCTAATAGCAAAGATGGGAAACAATGTTCTCAATACTTTACTCAATATAGTAACATCATCAATAATACCATTAGCTCCTCTTATAGCATTAACAAAATCTTTTATTCTAGAGCAATATTGAGCAATGTTCTCATGTTCTTTTTTCCTCATGTCATTGAACTTACCTCTAAGACTTTTGGATTTGGATCTCAAAATATTTGTGTCTCCTCCATTAATATTGTGTAGGGTATCCCATATCTTCTTTGTAGAATCACAACCATTGATGTCATCAAACTCAACATAACTTAGTGTTGATCTCAGATTGGTTTTGACAAGTGAGTGTTAGCACACTTAAGTTATTTACTTAGTTCATGCCAAACTAGTAGTACATGTCGAGCACAACATGTATATATTAGACCATGCCAAGTCATAGTGAGTGTCGAGCCACTCATGTGTCGAGTCACTCAAGTGTCGAGAAGACATTATATGCCAAGTGACATAGGAGCCAAGTAAATAGTGGATGTCAAGCAATATAGATATCGAGTCACAAGAGAGAGATTAGTGTATACTGAGCATCAGAGACTTCAGATGTCGAGTAAGACAGTTTTGACTTATTTTTTATAAAGGCACAAACAACTATGTAAACCATTTTTGAGCTGACTTACGATTGAATTTTGATATTTTGGAGATAAGGACGATTCTCTAGTTGGATTCCCTATGCAATTACATGCAACCAATGAGAAAATGAGAAGGATTAAGCACTGAAATGGATGAATCTCAGTTGTAGATTCATACCTAACCCTAAGTCACTAAGTCTTCTTAAGGATGAAAAACCCTAAACTCTCTAGCTAGTTTGTAAGGAATTGAAGAAGTGAAGATAATAGTTTGCATGTGCAAATAGAGCATTCATGGTGGTTTAGAAGTTATGAAGTGAAACTGCACTGTAGAATTAGTTAGAGTAGAATAGAGGATAGAGAAAAGGATACATCAAAGATACATATGATCAAGAAGGATCAAGAAGACATTATTTAGAGGTGATTTGTTATTAAGTAATCAAGTGCTAACCACATGATCAAAGCTAAGACATTCTAATAGGTGATTTCAGTCAAAATCTCTTAATAGAGTAGTCATAATAGGCTGTATGAAATCCTTTAATAGGGTGCTTACTTATTTGTAAATTAAAGTCCATTAGCAAGACACACTTCTAATAGGGTGTTGAAATCCTCTAACAAGGTGAGACCTAACAATCTTTGTAAGCCTTTAATAGGCTAGACTTTTAACAGGGTAAATCATGTTTCATGGTCAAAACATTGTAACCTTCATTGGATACACCTTATTATTGCACTAGTGAAGATTTGTGCGTGTCATCCCCACCCCATTTTTACCTTCTCATTGGAGGGTTTCTGGGTAATCATATCTAGTGCCATATGTGTATGATTGCTTATGTGTTTACATGATGTGGATGTACATACTTTACATGTTTTTCCAGTTTACTCATTGAATGTATGAGATGGATGTGTGGTAATAGATTTTATGGGTCCAAGTTTAAACTACTGATTCACCCCCCCCTCCCCCCCTGAATTTTACCTTTCCTATTATAATTCCAACAATTGGTATTAGAGCCAGGTTCTCTGAAAGAGAAGCTTTGCAACTTTGAGGAAAGATCTTGAAATGGAAGTTTACAAATTGTGAAAGACTATTGAGAACCAAGAGATTGAAATACAACTCATTCTACATCAACTGGATGAAGCAAGAGAAGAACTAAATAAATCTTTGAAGAGAAGGAAGGAAATTGCTATTGTGGAGAATGACACACAATACAAAGAGATAAACACTACTAAGCCATTTGTAGATGGAGACTCCAATGAATTTGATGCAATAGTTGTAGATCTAATGGAAAAGAATAGAGCCCAAGCTGAGGAAATAAAAAATCTCAAGTTAGAGAAAGAATCACAAGCTATAATGCTATGTAAAGTGGTTGAACAAAAGAAGAAAGCCATAGAAGACAAAACCATCATTGAAGAGGACAAAAGAATTTTGGCCAACAAATTGGAAGAGAAGTCAATAGAGTTAACCAAGATTTCCAACATGCAATTAGATACTCTAAGTCGAATGATGAATGCCAACTATGAATTGAATGTCAAGGACATTAAGATAACTAAATTTAAGTTGCAAAATGAACAATTGCAGAGTGACTTAAAGAGAGAAAAGGAGTTTGCTAAAATTTTCAACAAGCCAAATGAAGCCATCAAATACTTTGAGCAACTACTGAGATCCCCTAGATCCAATAATGATACATCTAGACTGGGATACACAAGTACCGAAGAAGGAGAATCATCCAAAAGTGCAGAAGAAAAAGGAACAAAAAAGGTAAGAACTCCAAACCTAATTGTCATAATTGTGGTAAGAAAGGACATATTGCTAATGTGTGTAGGAGCAAGACTATAAATCAAAATGTCAAGCCTAAGAGCATGGTTCACTTCCATAAGTGCAACAACCAAGGTCATTAGGCACATGAATGTAGAACCAGGACCATGCATACACAAAGATTTGAAGGATATTGTTATTGTGAGGCCTCACTTAGACCGTCATGGTATAGATGACACATTTGTGTTATGATACTTCTAATTCAACATTTTGATACACTTTTGAGACTATAAGGTCTTGTCATTTCAATGTCTACATTTTTTATAATCCACACATTAGGACCTACTTGATATAATTAATGATTCCATTTCATGTTCTAAATTATTTCAAATAGAAACTGAATTTGTAGGAATGCTTGAAATGTCAAATTATAATGTTAGTGTTAAAGGATAGATTTTGTTGTGCAATAGAACCTAACATTGTGAATGGGATGATCGAACACATATGGATGCAACTTTATGACATGTTAGAATTAGGTCATGACGTGATGCGAAATATTAATTTGGATATGATAATTTATGATATGTAGATAAATGTTAATTGGGCTATGATGATTTGTGATATGTAGATAAATGTTAACGTGATTATGATGATTTATGGTATGCAGATTTTGACATTCTAACATTTTGAATGACTGGGAAAGGAAATTTAATTGAATTATGTTAATATGGGTTACGTAACATTTGGAGTTATATGCATTTATGATATATGTTTTATATGACCTCCTTGGACTACTAATGCTCGAGTTTAATGTGTAGGAAGTGGTACCATGGAAATTTTGGGGGGAAAGAAGATCCAAACCTATGTGGACATAGTTTAACCAAGGAAAATCTTTGGAAGATTCAAAAGCCTTGTTGTGATGTATTTTATTTTGTAAATGTAAGTTTTCTTGTATGTGGAAATTTTTAATCATAAAGATGCATTAGGAACATGTTGTGGTGATGTGGAGTGTGCTCTTATGTATCGCTTGACACTTGTGGATTTTGTGTGGAATGACATGTCAATTAGGGTTTTGGTCATGGTGGCATTTTACCCTAAAACTAATTACCTTGTTAATGAGTAAGTAAACCCACTTGACAAGGGGTAGGATGGGTCACAATCAAAGGAAGTTCGAAATTGGACTTGGCTAGGGTTTTGAGGGGTCATTAGGTAGTCCCAAAGTGTCTTTTAGGTGAAAATAAGTTATCCATATGATAGTACATCATGTTAGGGACCTAATTTTGACCATGTGAGTACCTAGATAGTCTTGGGGGCCTCTTTACCCATGCATTCTTCCATCAATTCGAAATTAGAGTTGTCACATGTGTTTCTCCCATGTTTCCACTAAGCTAAATATAGAAAACTTAGAGGGAGACAAGTTTATAAGAGAAAGTGGCTTGATGTCCTTGCTAAAAATAGTTAGTGGGAAGTCCTTATCAAAGAGTCTTGGTTAAATTTGTGGTTGTTCACCCAATATCTAAGTTTAGAGATAGTTAGGATTTGGAGAGGACTAAGGGAGCTCTACAACAAAATATCATTACCTTAGCTTGGACCAAGGTTGGTGTTTCAAACCATGTACATTTTCTTTCTTTTAGTATTGCATAGTAAATCTGCAAGCATGGAGCATTTGTTATGGGATCTTACATTGTATTGTGAATCTTTGGATGGTAGATTTTGGTATTGAGTTGTGCCATTGTGAATCTTGTAATGTGTTATAGAGGTATGAATGTGTATTGTGTTCATGAAAATTTCTTGGTTTTCTTTCTTGATCCTTTTGGTTTTGATTTGAATGTCAAGTGTTGTTATGGGTGTGAGGGCTTCACTCACCCTTTGGGAAGGGAAGAGAAGTCCAGGGTGAAGGGCTTAGTTGGGCTTGAAATATAGTTGAGGACCTTGGAGTATGGGCTCCATCATATGCCATATTCATTCATATATTTCTTTGGGGGTGATGAGGGAAATGATGGTGTAGAAAGGAAGATTTTAGAGGATGGGTATTCAACGATGTTATGGTTAATGGTAGTATGTTGGAGGATTTTTGTGAAATCCCCAAAAGGGCATGAAAATTATTTATTGCAGATATATGATGATATGGAAAACTTCCTTTTCAAAAGCACAACTTCACCCTATGTTCAATGGTTCCAATGGTGAATCAATGTGTAAGCCATGGGAGGGATTATTTTGTGTTATGTGATATGATTTATGCATTGGTAAGTGTTGTGTGTGGGTGTATCCTATTTGGACTTGTCTCCCCTACTCGGTGGGTGGCTTCATAGAAGCCTAGGATGGGAGGTGGGCCTCTATGGTTCCTAGTTTGTGTGTGTATGTAGGTTTTGTGAAGATGGATTCCTTGAAGATATTAGGGTTTCACCCTTGACAAAGTTGAAGAAACCCAAGTGTGTAAAGAGAGACAAATGTTTCATGTAATCTCAAATGTATTGTGATATCAAGCTCCTATTGTGATTTCATTGTGGTGTAAGAGAGAATTATTATCATTGTTTATTGTTTGAAATTGTGAAAGGAAAGATTGAGAGATGGTATATATTTTATTTGTAAGATAATATTCATTATGAGATTTGATGTATTATGATGAAGTTATGTAATAAGATCCCTCTTCTTATGTTATCTATAAATCATTTGGTAGAAATATTTCATAAATGTTGTGTGGATGAATATTATATATATAGTTGATCAATTCAAAATATAGAGGATTGCATTGTAAGTTTATATGTTAAGTGTTCAATATAATGGAAGAAGGTTATCATACTTGATAGTTCATTTCATGCGTATGAAAATTAATTCATTTGGATTCTTAGTTCTAATAAATCCCTAAGTTAGAAACACCATCACATCACCAGCCTATTCATCCAAATACCATTATAGGAATAAAAGAAAATCAACTTGAGAAAATGAATATTTAGTCCAAAAGCATAAGGAAACCATCTTGTAGGTGCATATTATGCCTCTGGAAAATGTATGGGGAAAGAAATTAATTCCTTCCCCAAGATTATACACCAATAAAATATAAAGGAATATACTTGATACTCCTAGTAGGTACCTATAAGTTGAGGGGTTATCATGTAAATTAGAAATAATGTGAGTCTTAAATCTTTCCCCAAGAAGATCCACATGATCTTAAGGGGGATGTACAAAATCCACTCATAATACTTTATAAAGAAAAAGAATAATAAAAATTAAATAATCATAAAACTTGTACCCAAGCAAAACAAAATAAAAATAAATAAAAATAATATATATCTACCCAACTTCATTATTGGTAAATCAATCCTACCTCGGTGTTACCTTAATAGTATGGTCAAGAAAGAAAAAGTGAATTTGGAAAGAAAGTGGGCCGTGGACCCCACAAGGTAGCCTTATCCCTAGGTATATGTGGGTACATGTAATAGACAAGAATGTGACCTTTTGCTGATCTGACACAAGTCAACCCTTGTCTTTAGGCATTTATTGCAGAGGATGTAAAAGGTGTGTTTGCATGGGATTCTCCCCACTTTCCATGCCTAGGGAGAAGTAAGCATGGACTTGGGAAGTGGTCCAAGTCTGAAATGAAAGCCCCAAGTCAATTTTCCTTGAGTTGCAAGCTACCACTTGACATGATGTGATCCTTTGTCATCCACCTTGGGAAGAACAAAAGGGTACATGAGTTTGAGGGAGGAAGACTTTGCAAAAAAAGGGGAAAAGACATATTACTAAGGGGGATAAATTTTAAGGATTGTGTTGTGTAGAGTTTTTAATTTAATAGGATTAGCATAAAGTGGTGGTTAGATTTAGTGTAAACTAGGTTTATTTCATGTTTTGGGGATTAGAGTTTGTGCATTGGGAAAAAGTAAAATGTAGGAAAATAGGAATGGGTATTTGGTAGTAAGATGGGATTAGGTGTTGATAATTTTAAATTATTTTATTATTACATATTTTATGTGTGATGAAAGGGAACATAGGTTAGGTTGTGTGGGGATTAGTAGCAATATTTTAGGAATAATATTGTTGCATAGGATTATGTTAATCCTTTAGGAGCTATTAACTATTTAAAAATAAATTAATATAGTAGTTTAAGGCATAGGTAGTAAAGCAAGATAAGTTGAGTGTTAGGGGTGGAAGATGTAGGATTCTAGGATAGCCTTGTTTTTAATTATACATAAATAGTAACTAAAATAATTTAAAAAAATAAAAAAAGAATGATAAATAATTAAAATAAAATAAGTATGGAGTGGTATGTATAAATAATTTTAAAATTAAATAAAAGAAATAAATAAATAAACAAGGGTAGTATGTATGACAATTAAATTGGAATGAATATCCCAATAAATAACCTACATAATATCAAAAATACGTGTACGAAACTAAAACAGGAAAGGGAGTGATATATATAGGAGACATTATAGTGGGAAAGAAATTTTATGGATGCATTGTAATTAAGCACCAACAAAGATGTTAAATGGTAGAGGACAATATAATATTCATGAAAATAATTTACTCTATATATACATAGTGTAGTGTTGATAAGTAACTTAGTAACACCTTATTGTAATATCGTACGTATACCTCCTATGCTCACTCTTGCTCAACACCCTAGTTTATCTTCCAAAATAAAATAAATTGAAATAAAATTAGATATGTAAACATCTAACTAAGCATATACCTAAACATTTACTTGAGATACTAGCATCCTAACCTTGACACCTAAGGCCTGGTTAGAGTATCAACGTACCTAGAAATTGTTAAGTTTTACCTCTGACCCATGATCGAAATAGTGACACCCTAATGTCCTTAAGGAACATGTATTGTAGATTTTAATCTCTATATAGTACAATAGAGTGTATTTATTATTCATAGAAACGTGTGTATTACCCCCTTGAATTACCTTTCAAAAAAATAAAATTTGTTGGTTGTGTTTTTCTCTATTAAATTTAGGGCATGACAGTTACAACTGTCAAAAGTATGGACATAGAGCATTTAAATGCAGATTCAAACACATGTGGTCATCAAACAAGAAAACAAAGGTAAGGAACAATGGAAACTCTTATAACTGGGATTATAATATGACATATAGCTGTCCTTATTGTCAAGAATATGGACACGTTCCTAAGAATTGTATTAGGACACACTTCAGTGGTGACTACAAAAGGTGGTTAAGTCAAACCACATGTTTTAGCTATATGAAGACTAGTCACATTAGTAGATATTATCCAACTAGGTAAAAGGCACCAATTTCTGAATTTGATAAAGGCAAAGGTAAGGCAGATGCTAAACATATCAAAGATGAAATGAACAAGACATGAAAGAGAAAGGATGATTGCAGTACATAAAATGGAGAAGGAATCACTTCACCCAATGGGTTAGGTGATCACACCTCATCAAACTAGGCAATCAAGAAGTATGTGGGACTAATACTTAAAGGTTATATCATACATAAGTTCCAAAATGACTTAGCATTGAAAAGATTACATTAGCATGAATAAAGATGCAAGATGTTATTAGAAATTCAAGACAAATCTTTAAGTTTTTCATGTTGTTGCCAAGCATGAAATATTTCGAGCTTGTAGTGGTTGCCAAGTGATTGAAATGTCAATGGATGCCGAGTGAGCCTAAAATTGGTTGATGCTGAGCTTAGAGTTGTGTAAGCACTCAACATTTATTGCAAGGTTTTCAAAGTGTAGTTGATCAATTTTAGCTCATTTCACATCATTTCAAATTTGAGAAAGAGTGAGAAAAGTAGAAGGCAATCTAGAAATCCATTCCAAGTAGTTGCAAAAGATTTAAGAAATGATTCTACACCAGTTTGTCAGATTTCACAAGTTATTTATCAAGAGCCGAGCTACACAGTTTAAATTTTATAACCCTAGTTTCACATTATTGCATCTAGTTCAAAGAATGTAGAGGGAAAGGAAGTTTTGAATGTTTAGTTAGTAAGTAATGAGGTCAAGAAACCCATTTTCAAAGCTATTCCTAATATTACTTATAAGCAAGACCCTTCTGGTGCATTATCAATGATTCCACCGAATGTGATAATGGTACAAGATGTAAGAAAATGCTATAACTACAAGATTGGTAGCATTGGTGATATGGAGATTAGGGAAGAATACACCAAAATATATGATAATGGTGTTTTGAAAGAAGAGTACAAAATCATAGAGAGGAAGGGATTGACATGAGCCCTAGATTTTCCAAATGTGTTTAAGACATAGTGGATCAAGATAATGCTTAACCAAATTCATGATGGTTCATTATGGTTGGACAATGGACATATCAAAATTACCAAGAGAATAATTCATAGGGTTACTAGTTACCCAACCCTTGATCGACCTAAGACACTAAGAAGTGATTCAAAGGAAGTGATTGAGAAGAATATCGGAGCCGTTTGGAACAAAAGAAGCATGACAATTGATACAATCATTGATCATCTGATAGACTTTACTGTAAGGGTTATATCACACAAGTTTTATCAATCTAGTAGATTAAACAATGTGCCCTACATAGATATGGATGAGGGATATAAAATTGTAAAGAAAGATCATGCATATGATCTAGTAGAGCTACAATTGCAAAAAGTGATGGAGAACCTTGGAGCAATTAGAAAGATAAAGAGTGCACGATGTAAATTTGGTTTTATATTGATTTATATATTCTTTTATGTGCAAAACACATTCCCCTCATTTGGCATTGTGGGATGG
Organism: Cupressus sempervirens; assembly: GCA_028749045.1. Taxonomy (NCBI): domain Eukaryota; kingdom Viridiplantae; phylum Streptophyta; class Pinopsida; order Cupressales; family Cupressaceae; genus Cupressus; species Cupressus sempervirens. Next base: position 464,292,388 of record CM053789.1, read on the forward strand.
AAAACCAATAGATCAGTAGCAGTACAAATTAGTGAGTACATTGAGAAATTAGGAGAGAAATTTGAATCTTTGATGACAATTTATTTTGAAGACTTCAAGAAGTCAATGAAGGAAAGATTGAGAATACTAGTATCCTTAGTTGAGAAACACTATGATGATGTATGTTTTCTTGTGGATGCTGATTATACATTTGTACAAGCCGCTACACCAAGGGTGAGATGGTTAAGACCCTTAGGTTATGAAATAAATGTGGATGAGGCCTCTGCAGCTATAACAACTTTACTAGCAGAAGAGGTAGATAAAACTATAAAGGTATTTGGAAATTATGAGATGGTAAAGTCCAAAATTTCCATGGAAGTGAAGACTAGCTTTGCCATGAAGAAAAAGGAGAAAATAGTAAAGAAATTGAAAGCTAAGTTTAGAGAGGGTGCTGAGGAGGAAGAAGAAGAAGAAGAGGATGAAGAGGAAGAAGAAACCCAAGCACAAGCACCACTTGCATTAACTCAGGGTATGGGAGAAGACCAAGAAGAGGAGGAGATTGAAGGTGCCAAGGGAGAAGAACCTGAGGAAGCATCTACTCTTGCCAAGCCAAAGAAGAGGAAGGCTAAGACTCAACCAGTGACTAAAGCTAAGATGGTAGCTAAACCAAGTCATCTCAAGCCTACTACACCTACTACAAGAGCTAATACATGTGCAACAACCCAAAAGGCCAAGGAAAAGAAAAGAAAAGCAGAACAAGGAGGTCAAGAGTAGAAGAGACCAAGAAGAAAGTATGTGACACAAGCCAAGTAAGATGAAAACAACCAATTTAAGGTAGTGAGTCATAATCCTCTTTCAGATCTTGAAAATTTATGAGAAAATGTTAAGAATAGTATAGACCTATCAAGATTTACACATGTAGATTTTGATTGGGTAAAGTAGAGAAAAATCAAGTAGAGGAGGTCATATATTCCATGATGGAAAAATTCAAGACAACTTGACTAGAGATTTCCAACTCAATGCCAAATAGTCTATATGAGAAAGTTGAGTAGAATTGGCACTATTGTCTAGACTTGGAGAAACAAAGTAGACAAATATCTCTAGCCTAAGTGATACCTAAACTAAGGCACATATTGCCAAGGTTGTAAATAATTATGCAGTTATGTTCACACCTAAATATAAAGCATTTAGCATCTTGCAAAATAATATTTAGGATATTGTTAAGAAGTCCACACAGATGTGAAAGCTCACTTATGGGTTGAGAACAATTAAGGAAGGAGAACAAGCACCCATTGAAGTGAAAGATATGAAGAAGATGATGATAAAGATAACATTGCTAAGGGAGGAACATAAATGCAAGTAGAGGATAAGGAAACATTTGAGCCAAAGTAGCCAGAAGTATAGAGTGTGCAAGATACACAATTTATGAGTGTTAGTCCTCCACATGTCACAAGTGAGACTACTGAAATAGTAATTGTCAAGGATGTTTCTGATCTATTAGCTCAGAACATCAATCCCCTTACTGAAGATGATTTGAAGAAGATATTAGATGAGTCTACGCTATAGGCCAAACTTTGTGACAATCCTATTTTGGTAAGTGTGGATGAATTACAAAAGATAGTGACTGATACTGAAGGGGAAAAGTTGAATCCACAAGAACCATCTTCTATCATCCCTTCGGTCACTAGTGTACAACCTTTGGTCTAAATGCCAAAAGATACATCTAACAAGCTTGATATAATTGCCAAGATTGATACTGTAGAGAAGAGCATAGTGGAAACACAAGTTGCTACTATAGAACAACAAGAAATAGGTTAGATAGACTTATCTACACCTACATCACAAGGACAAGCTACAAGTCAAGTCATTGTGGCAGAATAGGGTAAGCTTGAAGAGAGTGAGATGACACCACAACTAAAGAAGAAAACTACCATCCAAGCCTTAGTAACCTTTCCAATATTTGGCACTCCACCATGTCATGCCCTTCAAAGCCAAGCATAAATGCTACACCACTAAAGATCTCAATGCTAAGCCTGAGTTCATCAAAGGTAGAAGAAGTGATTTAATATGGAGATGTGAGCCTTGATGAAGAGATCATTTTTCCCAAGTATGATTATGATACCATGATAGTAGAACAAAACGACATATTGTAATAGGCCCTAGCAAGGAAAAAGCATCAAGAAATGCTTAGAAGGGAGCATAGGCAGAAGCAAGCACTACAAGATATTAAAGACATCTTTTTAGGTGCATTTAGTTTGCCAACTCCTGATGAGACCAAACCACTAATGGAACAACTAATAGATATAGTGGAGAAGGTCAATAATGCAGACCTAGATACTAATGTAAAATTGTTAGAATGGTCAGAAAAGAAGTTCCAAAACAAAGTGAATGAGAAAATATCATGTGATATAGCACTAACACAAGTTGCATTGGAAACTAAGGTTGAGGATGTAAAGAAGGTACTTGAGAACATATTCTCATTCTACACTAAATTGTGCAATCCCTCACTCTTCACCCAAGAGACTAGAAGTCACATTCTAAGTCTAGAGAGCCAAATTACTACATCAGGTGCAAAACTATCAATGAATCTAGCTCAGAGTGAGAAACATTTTAGGAAATTGCTTCAAACACAAAGTTAGCTATATTGACAACAGACGAGGCCAACATAAGGGCCAAATTGACTAGCATCCAAGCAACTCTCACCCCCCATATGGAAATTTTGCACAAGGAGCTAGGCTATGAGAAAACCTTAATGAAGAAAGACCCAAATATTTCTACCTTAGATGGTCTAGTCCACCTTGCTACTGAGCTAGCAATCCAAATCAAGTCATTGGATGTAGCATGTGGGAACTGGGATGCAACTCTTAAGATGATATTAGATGTCCATAAATCTTTTCTGGACAAACACACAATAAGTGTATAACCCATTGACATAAGTGTCAAAAAGGGGGAGACATATTTTTGGGTGAGAAATAGAGCAAAGGGGGAAGATGAAAAAAGAGAATGGGGGAGATATTGCTTTGGGGAGATATAAGGAGAGTAAGAAATAAGAGGAACAAAGAAAAGCCAGAATCAGTTAAGGGAGAGAAAGCATCAAAAGATATCAAAAGTATCAGATGAAATAGTATCAACAAAACAACATGAAGTCAAAGTGTATCAATAGAGACACATTTACTCAGCAGGAGCACACAAATTTGGATATAGAATAGACATATCAACTCAGGGGGAGTTATCAAATTTTTAGGTATCTAAGTGATTACAAAATTTTGACATTTTGAAGCTTTCTATATAAGCTGAGTTAAGATATGGTATGCTCGTGAGATCAAGGATATTAATTTATATTCAAGTGTTTTTTGACACTCATGTCAAAGGGGGAGATTGTTGATCTTAGATTGGTTTTGACAAGTGAGTGTCAACACACTTAAGTTATTTACTTAGTTCATGCTGAACTAGTAGTACATGCCAAGCACAACATGTATATATTAGACCATGTTGAGTCATAGTGAGTGTCAAGCTACTCATGTGCCGAGTCACTCAAGTGCCGAGCAAACAATATATGCCAAGTGACACAGGAGCCAAGTAAAAAGTGGATGCCAAGCAATACAGGTGTTGAGTCACAATAGAGAGATTAGTGTATGCTGAGCATCAAAGACTTCATATGCCAAGTATGACAGTTTTGACATATTTGTTTGTAAAGGCACAAACAACTATGTAAACTATTTTTGAGCCAACTTAATATTGAATTTTGATATTTTGGAGATAAGGATGAATCTCTAGTTGGATTCCCTATGTAATTACATGTAGCCAATGAGAAAATGAGAAGAATTAAGTGGCAAAATGGATGAATCTCAACCATAGATTCATACCTAACCCTAAGTCACTAAGTCTTCTTAAGGAGGACAAACCCTAAACTCTCTATTGAGTGTATAAGGAATTGAAGAAGCAAAGAGAATAGTTTGCATGTGCAAACATAACATTCATGGTGGCTTAGAAGTTATGAAGTGAAACTACATTGCAGAATCAGTTAGAGTAGAATAGAGGATAGAGAAAATGATACGACAAAGAGACATCTAATCAAGAAGGATCAAGAAGACATTGTTTAGAGGTGATCTATTATCAAGCAATCAAGTGTTAACCGAATGATCAAAGCTAAGACATTCTAACAGGTGATTTTAGTCAAAATCTCTTAACAAAGTAGTCCTAACAGGCTATATGAAATCCTTTAATAGGGTGCTTACTTAGTTGTAAGTTAGAGTCCTTTAGCAAGACACACTTCTAACAGGGTGTTGAAATCCTCTAACAAGGTGAGACCTAACAGTCTTTGTAAGCCTTTAACATGGTAGACCTTTCATAGGGTAGATCATGTTTCATGGTCAAAACATTATAACCTTCATTTTATACACTTTATTACTGCACTAGTGAAGATTTGTGGGTGTCATCCTCACCCTAGTTTTACCTTCTCATTGAAGGGTTTCTGGGTAATCATATCTGGTGTCATACGTGTATGATTGCTTATATGTTTTCATGATTTGGATGTACATGCCTTACATGTTTTTCCAGTTTACTCATTAAATGTATGAGATGGATGTGTAGTAAAAAGTTTTATGGGTCCAAGTTTAAACTACTAATTCACCACCCGCCCCCACCCCCCCCCCCCCTAGAATTTTACCTTTCCTATTGTAATTCCAACACTTAGGGTAGAGGCAGTCTCCAACATTGCCTGATTGTGTTCTTTCTTCTTTCTCAGATCATCAACAATTAGGGCTCTAGTAGGACTAACATGCTCACTGGTGAGGATAGATAATGCATGGTCTCCATGACCTCCTAGGTGTATCTTTATTAGACTTTTCCATGTAAGGATGTTCTCCTTGTTAAGCTTGGGTACCTCTCTTTTTTACATCTTGATCTTTTGCTTCTATTACCTTCAAACTAGTCCTCTTAAGCACTATTACCTTGATACCAATTGTTGGAATTCTTTAGAATAAATAAGAGGGAGGTGGGGGGGGAGTGAATTTTTTATCCAAGGTCTAGATGTCTAAATAATTTTTTTCACAACTTAGTGAACCCATATCCATAAAACATTTTCATGCATGCATCCATTAGATCATAAAATACTTAGACTTTGTAGGTTACTATCCTAAGTCAAAATAACTTTGAAGAAATGTAAAGATAACATATTCAATAACACATTTGACACAAGGATTCTACATTGAAATCTAATTTGGGAAAAACCACCAGTAACATGCTACTAATTCTCACTCTTTTGAAGCAATGCTCTGTAAAAGGCCAACCCTATTAAAGGTTATAATACACACTATTTAATGTGACCTGGTTAGAGGATTTCAATCACCTTGTTAGTAGTGAGCCTTGTTAGAGGACTTTAGACCTTTTACTTGGAATGTCACCCAGTTAAAGGATTTACAAATGACTATTAGGTCAACCTTAATCCAAAGGATTTACCCTTGACTAATACAATGACTAGAAAGTAACAATACGACTTGATCTGATAATAAATTACAACTCACTTGCAAATTACATATCTCTATTTCAGTCTTCCATTCTACTTGGCTTTCACACACTTTAGCTCTAATAGCTTGTTCACCCTTCAAGAATACATACTCTTAAGCCGTCTTTCTTTTCTTGCCAATAGTAGTCTCTTCTGTTCAACCACTGAATGAAGCAATGCCCTATACTTCTTTTCTTCCTTAGGTTTTCGCACATGACAACCTTTGCTTCTAACCAATTCTTTGTATAAATAGAGATTTAAGATCTTTTGACACTTAACCTCAATCATCCTTTTTAGGTTAGGTAGGATTAGGTAAGATACAATGAATCTACCCACTTTTCCATTTCATTCCTCTAGAAACTTCTTTTTCAATCTTCCTTGAATTTGCCACAAAAAAATTTACCTTGAATTTTGTGCCACTAGCTCATCATAGTTATCTTCCACATACTTCACACAATTCAAGAAAATAAAAGAGTCAGCTTAGATTCATCAAATCTTTGATTTAACATGAATATTGGCACTCGACATCAACTAACCTCTGATGCTCAACACACATTGTGTTGCTCGACATCCGTTAGAAATTCACTCGGCATGCACTAAAGTTTACTGATGCTCGACACCAACTAAACTTTATTCAGCTTACACTATGTTCACTTAGCATACATTGAATCTTCTCTTTTCTTGGCTCCAACTAATTTTCTGCTTAGCTTGCACTAACTTTGCTTGATACCTACTGTGCACTTTGTCAAGCTTGGAAGACACAATTCTTCTTACTTGTTCCTCTAGAATTTAATCATTATATCCAACCTTTATAGCCTTAAGTAGATAAACAATACACTATATCATCACTATCTTAACTAATCTTTGTACTCCTTTTGCATACCATAACTCAAGCTTTCCTCTAGGTGCTCTTGTTATCTCATTTGGTCAAATCCTCTTTATCAATCAAACAAAGGACAATACTCAAATCAACTAAATAGTTGTCTTACCAACAAGTAGTAGGTTTGACATCAATGAAAAATCAATGATTGAAACACATCCTCATACATGTATCAATCTTTTCTTAGCAACATATGCTCACATGAATGGAAGAGATATTTCTAGAAAGAAACAAGCCATAACCAAGTTAAATTGGTCTAGTTGTTGATTAGTTGGGTTGATTACAAATTCCTATTGAACTGTCATTAGATTACATATAGTAAAATGAACAATCAGCTGTTCCCAGCTAGCAGGATCGAATACAGTTTTCCAAGGTGATAAAATTGCATATGCAGATGTATGTATGTATGTACGTATGAATGTATCTATGTATATATGCATGTATGTATATATATGTATGTATGTATGTATGCATATGTATTTATATGTGTGTGTGTGTGTGTGTGTGTGTGTGTGTGTGTGTGTGTGTGTGTGTGTGTATGTATATATATATGTCTATATACATATATACACATATGTATATGTATATCTATGTGCATATACACACACACATATCTATGTGTCTATGTATGTATATAGAGAGATCTTTTGGATTGTGGAGAGCTGCACATGAAAGAGGGTGGGGAGCTCCGAATGAGGGTGGAGAGCTCTGAATGTTGGTGGAGATTAAGGGATATCTAGGATTTCATTGTCGTTCCCTTGTGATCATTGCATTTCATTATCGTGCCCTTGTGATCTTTGTATATGTATGTATGTATGTATGTATGTATGTATGTATATATACATATATATGTATATGTATATATATGTTTATATATACATACACACACACATGTGTGTGTCTATGTATATATGTATGTATATATACAGAGTTATCTTTTTAAGGTGCTTATTGATCCAACTGCATACATATTCTAGAATCTAAATAATAAAACAATAAAACTCACTCAACTGGTAGCATGGCCAAAAATGTGATGACAAAGCTTATTAATAAGTAGATTCCTCTTTTTATCTCTCACTTTTCATGTGTCTATTTCACCTGAACTATTATTTCTTAGGGCCATTTTGTAATATTGGATTCATTTTATGCAGGAGGTGATGAGGACATTCCTTGATGTACCCCTATTAGATGTACAAGAACACTAAATAATTGTGATGAATTTCTCATGAGCAATGAATATAAAATTCCCCTGAGAGTAGCCCAACTTGTAGGTACTTTAAAGATTGATCCTTTCCTAAAGATTTTAGAAGTTAATAGGGAATTTAGATGTTAGGTGGGGGGTGGGTGGGGTGGGGCCAAATGAGCTTCCACCTTCATGTGGTTGGCCCTGATTAGTAGATAATATAAAATATTCTCAAAACCAAGTGAAGCTCAACATTAACCTATGATTGCATGACAACTAATGGTGTGAATCTCTTGGTCTTAGGCAATGCAAAAGGAGGCTCTAGAAGAACCAACTTATCAATGTTGTATTATTTGGTTTCTTTTTTCATGTATAATCTTATCATTTGATGTGATATGGGAAAGACAAACAATTTCTAGATACATGTCATTTATTTTCACAATTTTAAAGTGATTGTAGGCATAAAAAAGTAAATGGGTTATATTAGAGAGAAGATACCATTCAAATGACCCCCGAATGAATATTTATATATAAGAAAAAGTGGGAGCTTTGAGGGACATGTGCTGATTGCCCAAATGAATATTTATATGAAAGAAAACATGGGAGTTTTGTGGGACCATCCATGGACTATCCATGGAAGATCATAAATCTACTCCTTTTTATTTTTTCAACCTCTTAATGAATTTAGTATTTTTATCTTGAATTGTGTGATTTATAGAAATATGTGAAACTAATGAAGAATATAGGTTGGATGCATCTAGGCTTTCCATATCCTGGTCATAGATATTACCATGTGAGATAATTTTTTAACCCTTAAACAAAAGTGACTAGCAATCATCAGTGCCTTTCTTTGAAAAAATTCTTGTTTTTGGTGAGAACAGATGGCATGGAATTAGAAAAGTTGGAGTGGCCTACTACAACAACCTTATCAATGAACTCTTAAAACATTGTAAAAATTAATCCTATTTTCTATCATGGACATAGAAATCTCAATAATTTTATACAAGCCATAATTAAATCATGTTTGACAAGTTCTAACTTAAATTTGATCGTTGAGAATTTTTGCTCCTTAATTAGCTTTTTAAATTTTTTTTTTGAACTAATTACATTTTCTGATATTGAGCACAATGCACACTTACAAACTTTTTGTTTCAACAACAAACAATGCTCCTTACATTTTTGTTGTAAAGATCTATAGTCAATCAGTTTTCTGGGTCCAAGAATAGCACTCTTTGGTCTAAATGTTGCTCAAAACCCACTATTGTAGCAACGAGGCTAATAACAACACTTAGTTTGAGTTCATTCAACCAAGTTGGTTTTCTTCTAAATATGCACATAGGTCTCTTGTCTTGATTGATATATCGGTGTCTTCATTTTCAAACATATTATAGTTGGTCTTTGTAGCTTACTAAAGTATGTCATTATGCCATTGATTCAGAATTCCTTCATTTAAATTCAATGTGTGTTAATAGCTTTAAGAAACTTGAACAATGATATCATGATTTTCTCTACTTAGAAAAATCACTTTCTGAATATTTTGATTCTTCTTTCTTTATTGTATATTTAGGATATAGCACCACAATATGTAGGAGTTCTTCATGGTATGATGGTTGATCCCTTTTTTATCCATAAGTTTCAAGGCAATGGATTGATTTCTTATTAATTGGATTCATTCATGACAACAATCTTATTCTTCATATCTATATTGGGTAGGTATCACAAATTCAATTGGGACATTTGTAGCCATTGTGAGCACAATTGGAATAGAGTATTTTATTCAGTGGTTGGGTTCATTCTTTTATTTAGTGGTTGGGATCATTCCAATGTTTCTTGACACTTAATTTCATTTTGTATTTTATTTCAAACATCTTTGGAATATGTATGCCATCAAAGAAAATGTATTTGACTAATTTGAGAAGGATATAGATTTTCATTAACAAACATATTTGCTAGTTTGCTTTCATATAAACTAAATACCAATATAGTAATAGACTAGCAAGCAAACAGGTCCACATTTTTGACATCAAAGGCCTGAGCTTCAATCATATGATTTTACTTTGAAGTGTTCTAATAAGTGTGTATTCACATGTTTGTAGGCCCTCAGAGTAATTATATATTTAATCTCAGGAATCCTATAAAGTATGGCTGAAAATTTCTGTCACAAGCCTTCTCAGCTTTAAATCAAGGTCATACTTGCTACAAGAGACATATTCTTGTTCAACCCATTTAACCCATTTTCTATCTTCTGTAATACCTTGGTCATTAGATCATTATGAATGTGAAAATTTGATCTTCTCTGTAAGATAGTGTTTTTGATCCAAGTGATTCCAATGTCATAGTACCTATCACAAAACTTTCCTTGATTCTATCCATTGCTCCTATAATATCCTCTATGTTGTCTAGCTATTATTTTTTTCGTGCAGTCTCTTTCTAAAGCCGCTCCTTCTCCTTCTAGTATATTGCCATAGACTGTCTCTCGTGCCTTAAATTCCGGTCAAAATTCTGAATATATGCCTCTACCATATCTAAAATCAACTTCACATTATGTTGTAACTCTAGCATAGGTGTTTGATCCTTGATAGCTTTCATTTTAGCATTTCAGCATTCAGGTTTTCAAGTTTCCTCTTTGTTATATGTTTGGTTTATCAATGATTTCCTCCAGTTCAATTACAATGCATCTCAACTAGCTTCTCTAATGATGAAATTGCCCATCTATCTCTAGATTGTGTAAGAACTTGTTCTTTTATATAATCTAAATAGATATTGATAGTTCCAAAGCCAAAATCCTAAAGAACATCATGTGTGCATCCCACTTTAGGGAGAAATTGGATGTCATGTTCATGTGCATATGTTTCAATTACTTACTTCAAACTCAACTAAGGTGCACCCATGGAATTATTTAGGTGAATCCCACTGCCCATGAAAGCTGAGGCTTGCTATTGAGCATATGCTACTGCTACTTGTTTCTACTAAAGTGCCTCAAATTGGTGCTACTCTGCCACCCTAAGATAGGTTACATTCTCTCTAGCCCTAGGTTGTTCCACAGCTGTACCCCCTACAAATTGATGAACATCATTTTAAGGGCTACATTTAGTTGACTTCTTATCCTCTCATTAGTAAGAAGCTCATGGAAAAATAGTCCTTTCCACCATAAAAACCACTGTGTTGCTTCATTAAAATTAGGACTTGAATAAAGCCAATAATACAAAACTTGCTGCCACATTGGAAAAAATGTTGCCTCAAATGGGAATAGAAGATGCCCAAGCCATAACCCAATTAAATTGGTCTAGTTGTTGATTAGCTAGGTTGATTACAAATTCCTGTAGAACTACCATTAGATTAGGTACAATAAAATGAACAATTAGTTGTTCCCAGCTAACGGGATCAAATACCATTTCCCAAGTTGATAAAATTGCATATGCAAATGCATAAATTTTAGGCTAGGCATGAAGCAAATTCCCCAACTTATAATGAATGGTTGAATGTAAAGACTCCATACGTTGGACATAAAGGCTCCATAGTAGATATGTGTTTTAGAAAAATGTGGTACAAACCCATTGGATTGTATGAATAATGATTGCAATATCAAAATATATTAAAATATTCTCTAGCAACATATTTTTTTATAAAAATGACTAGCAATCGCAATTGCAATAGAATATTCTGATGACTAGCCATCACTTGAACAACAAAGGCATAACAATTACGATGGCTAGTCTCGATGGCTCAACCTCGCTTCCACAATGAAGCTGTCACAAGGGTGTTGCAATTATGATGGCCAATTGGATTCTTAAGATGAACTCTTGTCCCTTCCTTCTCCCAAGTTAGGACTGTTTTATCCATAACAATTGTGACAGATTCCCTTGCCATTGTAATTTGTGATAGAAAAAGTCTAACGCCCATCTGATGGGAGCCAATTCGTGCTTCTGTCACTTGGGTGATGGGTGGCCATCACAATTTAGGTCTAAATGTAGTAGTATTTGTATACAGGACTTTGGTCCTAGGTTACATTAGGTGTTTTCTTTCCCATTCTTTTTCCCCTAGTTCCTACACTTTGAACATGGTTAAACATTGTAAATATTTTTACTATAATTTCTTTTTACTATAGCCTTTTGCTGATAACAAAAGAATTATACCATATATTATTATATTGTAGATTTTATATAGTAATAATTATTTAAATTATATATAGATTATAATATTTTATTATACTATACTATAATTATTTATGTTATATTCACTGCATTGTTTCTTTATCTTCACAAATTATGCATCATGAACAATACAAGGCAAATATTGTAGCAATTTCATAAACCTGGGTAAACACCTCTTATAAAAGTGCCTCAAGTTGTAATTTTATAGAGTTTATGTGAAAAACATGTATAAGAGGCTAAATGTTTTGACCAATGAGATAGCTATTAATTAATTTTGTTGATTTGTAACTATAATAAATTAGCATCTATACTATATAATATTTTAATTTAATAAGAAAACTAAATAATGATTGATTTGAATTGGTAGAAGCAAAAAGTTTTAATCACTAGTTAAAAAACTCATTGCAAGTACTAACAAGTGCCATGTAGTGGCAAGTATTTGTCATTGGATATAAAGTATACTATTAAATATAATTTAATGATCTATATTAGAATATGTGCTATAATTTAGTTATTATAAAAAGGTATAAACTTATATAACTATAATATATAATAAAAAATGATTAAGATTTAAAATTAATATTTTATTAAGTTTCAATGTTAAATTAAAATTAAAATTAAAATTCTAATTCATATTTAAATTTGATAAATATTGAATTAATTATTAACTACTATATACATGTTGTATAACTTTTAATATTTAATATGCAATTTGTATATGTTAGAGTAAAGGGTTAATTTAATTTAATTTATTAAATTATCTTTACTCCCTTCTTAAGATTTCACTTTATGCACATGTATTTCCATTTAATAATTAAATATTAATTATTTAATGTTATTTACCTCTTAGGGTTTCCCTTTTAGGTTTTATGATCTCCTTCTATAAGGATTGATCAATTGTAAATTTCATTCATTCTTTTCAGTCCGATAATATGTTTTTCTGTATGTTTAGAGCCAAACCCTTGCTTTTTTTTTTCCTTCTCTATGATAGGATCTTGCATATAGGTGTTCTTTGATTTTTGTGGATTTGTATTGCTCAAATCCTTCATGGTATCAGAGCCAGATCTACTATAGGTTGTTCAGATTTTTGAAGAAAGTGGGAACGAGGGTTTGATTGAATCAATTATGGCTTTTTTTTGTATTTGTTGTACAAATAGGTAGGTCTCCAAAAATCAGATCTCTGTGAGTCCAAAAGGACATCAAAATTGGATTCAGAAGGTGTCAAAACCTCCATTTTCATATAAATCTTATCAATTTTAGACAATGTTGATTGGGGAGGCCAAAAAAATTTGCCTGCCAAGGTCGTATGACCCTTGGCACACATACCGATGCAATTTTTTATTTAAAAAAAATGAAATTTTGCATTAAAAAAATGTGACATATTTTAGAAAACATGTTGTTGGGTAGCCACTCTCGTGCCAGTTACGTGCTGCTTGCGGCCACTGCGTTACCTCACGCATCGCTCAAGTGTCGCCAACCCTCCTCTGTCACCGAAAAATGCCACCATCTAGTTGTCACCGCACCACCTCTAGCCCGCTAGCCCTTTTGATTCCCACATGCGGTCCTATGAGTGCCCAAGAGGCTATTTTTTTGGGCTAAAGGGGATATTCATTTTTTTTATTTTGCCTTTTGGAGTACCTAGCAGTTGTTTGGCTCTAACTTGAGCATACGATGTCATTTTTTGGAAAATTAAATATTGTTGAAAAGATGATTCTAAGATAGATATGATTGAAAAGGTATTTTTTGGATTTTTTTCTAGTTTGGTACCTATTTTTCACTCAAAGTTAGATGATTAATTCTATCTTCCGGGGGGCATAACTTGCTTGTTTTAGCTCCATTTTCTGATTTGAAAAAATTGCTAGAAAGCTCTTCTCGAGCATTATCCAAATTCTCTTTTATTTTACCAATATTTTTTTCTAGGTATTTATGATACTCAACTAAATATTTTTTTCTCTTTTCTTGTATACACATTCCTTCTAACAGTTAGGGTTCAATTTGTTTTTGCATCGCGAGGGTGTTTTTTTCTATTTTTTTCTATTACAATAATAGTATATCAGAAAAATTCAAATACTTTCTTAAAAAAATGGCCAATACCTCTTCTTTTCTAGTTCTTCTAAACCCACATAACTATCACACATGGACACCTACTATGTAACAACTTCTCCATTCAAAGGGTTTGTGGTTTTATTTAGATACAGTGCAACCAATTTTTTAGAATCAATATCAGGCTTTGCAACACAGGAATAAGATGGATGAAGCTATGGGTCTAATTTATTTAAGTGTTTTAGAAAACTTATAGTTTCATCTTGATGAGTGTACCACTCCTTAAGAAATATGAGACAAATTCAAGGACTTGTTTGGTACCATCAACAAGTTCAGAGCACTTAAGATTAAGCTAGAGCTTACTTCACTGGTACCATATGCTTTTCACTCTATTGAGGACTTTTTAAAGAGGTTCAAACATTAGATAACTTTGTTACATGGGTGCAAGAAACTAAAGATAGATAAGGAGTGCACCTATCTGATTCTATCAAGGCTTTGAGGAAAATTTCATATTTTCTCTTCTACCTTCCATTCCACTATGGATGCTTTGGGTCCTAGATTTACCATGCCCACTTTTGAGGTCTTTTGTGATTGATTGACTAGAGAGCAGTCCAAGCTTACACAGTTGGATACTCTCCAAGGATAAAAAACCTAGGCATTGGTTTCTTAGACATCTCTAGGGAAGCCAAAGAAGAAACTAAAGCCCAAGTCGGATTCAACAGGCACTAGAGTTCCTCCAAGCCTACTCCTAAATTAGATGCTCAAAAATCCACTCTGAAGGGTAAATCTTCTAAGTCTAGTGAATCTTCCTCCAAGACTAAGAAGTTTATAGGTGATCCTTGCAATTTTTGTGGTAATGAAGGACATCCAATTTCTAGGTTTTCAAAATGTCTTGAGGCTTTAGCAAAGGCCATACAACAACATAGTATCGCTTCTCTGAAGCCACCACCTCCTCCTTTAGGGAAAGGACATGCTCTTTCTACATGAGCATTGTCTTTTATAGCTACTTAGATTCTTGATTTAGGTGCTTCCCACCATATGACACACTCACCTAATTTGGTTACCTCACTTGCTCAGAGTGTTACTACACAGATTGTAATGCCCCACTTATGGATCCTTGGAATGAAGATAAATAAAAGCCAAGATTGTTTTTTTACAAGTATGGATTCACACAACAAGATGGATTCCTTCTTGCTTTCTTTACAATTCACTCAGTGTCATTCTGATCCTATAGTATACATTCAGTGTGATGTGGCTAACTTTTTGGTACTTGTGCTTTATGCAGATGATCTCGTCATTACAGGTAGCTCATCCTCCATGATTCAGAGTGTTCAACAAGATTTGAGAGAGAAGTTTGAGATGACATACCTTTGACTTCTATACTATTTTTTGGGCCTATTGTTCAGTCTTCAGATGTGATAACCATATTCCAACAGAAGTATGCTCTTGATATGCTTTAGAGATTCAACATGCTTGATTGCAAGCCTAATCCCACACCTTTTCAGTCGGGTGTTGTTTTATCTACCACTTGCACTACTCCTATAGGGGGTTGCACTTTATATAGATAGCTTGTGGGTAGTTTGTTATACCTGACACACCCACGTCCTAATATTTCCTTCATGGTTGGACTTGTCTCTAGGTTCTCACATGATCCACATAAGAGTCATTGGAAATATTCCAAACATATCTTGAGGTACATCAAGGGTAATACATGTTATGACATTCACTACACATTAGGGGATCCTCATATTGTTGGTTACATAGACTCAGATTGGGCTAGTGATATTGATGATCACAAGTCTACTTCTAGACTATCTTGGTTCTAGTCCTATCACATGGTCTTGCAAGAACCAACATGCTCACACATTATCATCTACAAAGGAAGAGTAAATGACAACTGTGCTAACTAGTCAAGAGGTTTTATGGCTTCAACAGTTGATGACATATTTTGGATTTCCTCCTGATAGTTCCACCTTTCTTTGGTGTGAGAATCAGAGTGGTATACATCAAAGGACCAAGCACAGTGAGCTTCACATGCACTTCATTAGGCATCTGATTTAGGATGGCTCTCTTGGCATGAAGCACATTCCCACTGCTAAGCAGATTGCCAACATCTTCACTAAACCATTTTCATCCTCCCGATATCTTCAACTATGTTTTATTCTTGGGGTGAAGGAATTTCTCCTTGGGGGGTCTCAATGATGAGTCCTTCATTCCTTCTTTTCTTGATTTTTAGCTTCTTCTATCTCTTTTTGGAGTAGAGTTTTTCCCATGTGGTTTTCCCTATTTCTTAGTTTCATAGAGATTTGGTTGTGATTGGGTACCTCATTAGGCCTTGCTGCCAGGACCCAAGTTTACTTTCAACATTGTAGTTTCCTTTCTTTTTCATGCATTGTTTGTAGTTTCTTTTTGCTCATCTTAAGGGGTGTTTTTGATAAGGTAAAAAGGTTTTAAGGGGTCCTGAAACCCATAAGTTTAACAACAAGAAAGGCTGAAAATAAGCGAAAAAATGCCCAGCCAAAACATAAGCCTTACGGCTGAAAATAAGCCCAAAGGCCCAGCCCGAAACAACTGCCCACTAAAAAGGCCAGAGAACCAACTAGAAAAACAGAGACCAGACAAAAAGCCAAATCCAGGAGAAACAAAAACCAAAGGATAGAGACCCTACCTAGCAGACTACTTCTCCATCTCGATCATGGTCTGGGCAGCTTCGGCGCACTCTTGTTGCTCTTCTGCCTTATGATCCTGGGCGTTCGTCAAATCCTGCTCCATAGTGCTGTCCTTGGCTTTATCCACATCCAGCCTATCTTTGTCTCTGTTCTGTTTATCATCTTCCTCCATCTGGTTCCTGTCTTTGAGATTTTCCAAGAGAGAGAGGAAGTTGTCGTTGATCGAAGCGAGGAGGGAGATCATTTGACTTGCCAGGTTGTGATTGTAGTTCTCAATATTTTTTACTCTCCTCTCCATCAAAGTCTCCCAGCTGTTTCGGTCACCTTGGCTTTCTGCACCTGTCTTGCTCTTGATTTTTTCCATTTGGGAAACCCTATCTCTGACATCCTCAAGCTCATGGAAAAGCCATTTAATTGATCTGAAGTTGTCGATCATGCTATTGCGGGCATTGTTCAACAGATTCATGCCCGTTTCTCTTGCATTATCAGAAATAGCCACCATAGCTGGGTCATTTAGCTCATTGAGTCTAGGCTTCTCGAGGTTGTCCACCAGGAGTTGGGGGTTCATCGCCTCTCTGTAGATTCCCATAGTGGCCGTTCTCATCTTAAGGGGTGTTAGAGTAAAGGATTAATTTAATTTAATTTATTAAATTATCTTTACTCCTTAAGATTTCACTTTATGCATATGCATTTCCATTTAATAATAAAATATTAATTATTAAATGTCATTTACTTCTTAGGATTTCCCTTTTAGGTTTTATGATCTCCTTCTATAAGGATTGATCAATTGTAAATTTCAATCATTCTTTTCAGTTTGATAATATATTTTTCTATATTTTTAGAGCCAAACCCTTGCCTCTTCTTTGTCTTTTCTTCTCTATGATAGGTTCTTGCATGCAAGTGTTCTTCAGGTTTTGTGGATTTGTATTTCTCAAATCCTTTAGTATGTGTGTGTGTGTGTGTATAAAATAGTAATGAGAAAAATTAGAAAATAACACATTTTTTAATGTCATAATGCAACCTAGAGTATTGCCTAACAAAATATACGTAGTGTTTCCATTAAAATATGCTTAAATATAATAACTACTTAACCACAATAAAAAATATTAATAATACACAATAGATTAGAGAAAGTTTTATTTTTGTAAATTTTATTTACATTAAAGCCCTACATTTCATTGTGGTCATATACATCTCCTCGATACATTTACTTCCTATTCTTCAATTGCTAATTTCACAAGGTTATGCACAAGTGCAAGTGTATCTAGAGCACACTGATATCTTTTCATTTATTTTTTACAGTAGCCTCATTATTTGTCTATATACAAGTTTTCATTATCATGTTCTCACTTATTATCATCATCTTGTGTATTTACCATAACTATAATATTTACTTGTGGAGTAGAGGGCATAAATTAAATTGTTGTCATGAATAATGCTTCCACAATCATCATTGTAATGGTGTCTTGAGTTTCATAATTTTTAATTCACCAAAAGAAATAGAGGAATAGACTCTAACTTTTTCTATTTCCAACATTTTAAAATATTTTACTATTTTATTTGTGGTGGTATATCATTCATTTTTATGTATTTTTGTAGTATCCTTGTTTAATTTATGTTTTATACATCTTGATTGTGAAATTTTAGAGTTTTGTTCAAGGGACTTAAGATCATGCTCATCTCTCTACATAGAGAGACCTTGTGTTAAGGGATGAAATTAAAAAAGCAAAAACAAAATTTATTAAAAGTCAAAATGCATCATTAGATAATAAATATAGAAGAAAAATAATAAGCTTCAATTGACAAGTGTAACATGCATCTTAGATAACCTCAAAAAGAAATAAAGATATTTGAGATTTCTAAAAGTAGAAATAAAGAATTATTTCAATACATATAAAAAATATTCAAAGATCAATTAATAATACAAATTTATCATTGCTTACAATTATGAGAAAAATGCTAGACAAAAAACTAATGCTAGAAAAAAAACTACAAAAGAATGTGCTAAAATCTATCCATTGTCAAGAAAATATTTACAACATTTCACTTAAGACTATCATCAGTAATTATTATATATACAATATACAACATTTTCATGGTTAAGCAAACAACATTGAACCAAACAATCAAATAATGGCTCCTCTGTTGCTCTATGTGCTCCTAGGGCTTTTGAAGGGAGAATTTTTTTATTAGTGGATCTGGAAGAAGATGAAGACCCAAATGGGGTATGTGGACTTAGAGGTCACTTGGGGGGGGGGGGGGGAGAGACTCTAATAGGTTTCAACTCTCTTGGTGGTGGATTTATCTAGTAGAAGATAGTACCCATTTTTGAGCTAAGCATAGCCAAAAATACCCTATTGGTGCTTGTGGGTGTCCCTATTAGTTTGGTGATGGCCTAATCTATGGTAGCTATAGATTGGGGCTTCCTTGCTTAAGACCAAGGTATGTCAATTTTTGTGCCCTATGTGGTTTTGGGCATGGAAGACTAATAGACTGGAATCATGTGTCTTCTTGGGAGAATCTTATCTCTCTATTTATAGGGAAGCCATATGCTAGTTCTCTATGGGTGTATAATGAGTGCAACATTTTTTGGTCTCCAAATCATAGTGATGTGGGATATAAGTCTTCTATTTATGATGGAAGCATCCTTTCTACTATGGACTCAAGGGTTTTGGGCATGCCTGACTACCCATCCATGCCTAATACCTTTGGACGCATCAACATTCTCTCTTAGGATGTTGTCTTGGTTAATGTTGAAGTGGCTTTTGATAGAGAGAGCCTTTGGCTTTTAAGAGTTGGTGTTTTTTGGGAGGTTACATTCTTTCTTTTCACCATCCCTTTGATGGTCCTAAAGATCTTTTGATGGCTTCTGGTATGCTTGGCTGGGGAAGGTCTAGTTTTGAGATGGATTTTTTCTCAATAGTTTCATTGAGCTAGATCATTCTTGGATTTTAGAGTAGATTTTCTTTGTTCAAGAATTTTTATATTATGCTCATTTATTTCTCCATTTTTTTCCTGGTGTATTTACCCTTCTGGTTGGCTTATTTTAGTTTCTAATACCCTTTCGGAGGCTCAAAACTATTTTGAGGAGTGTTCAAGTTTGACCCAATGGAAATTAAGAACTATGCTTCTCATTGTCTCTAAATGACTAATTCATTTTGAGGTTGGTTTGATATGGGTTGGTAGTCCCATGATTGGTTGTTGGGAGTGTTCTACCATGGGTTCTAAGGGATGTTGGAAGCCTTTGTTCTATTTGGAGGGGGTCGATCTAGTAAGATGTGAGGGTTTTATTCCTTGGTGTTGCAAGAGTTGTTCTTGAAGGTTGTTGAGATGAAGGGGTTTTACCCTTTGAGGATGCATGGGTTGCTTTGTCTGAGGGGCTCTAAGGTGAATCTCTTCACTTTGGTCCTTTTTTCTTTTTTCTTTTTCTTTTCTATTGTTCTTTAGCTTGAAGCTATTTATTTTTGGTGGGTTCTTTGTTGGTGTTACTTACTTTAAAGTGGATCTAAATATGGCAAGATTTAAGTGGAAGGATGATGGATTCAATGCTTATAGCGTTGGAAGTAGTGACATCTCCCAAGTTTTTAAAGTTTCCCCCAAGTTGGGCTTTTTTTCTTTGTTTATCATTTTTCTTAGAAGGATCTGCAAATTTTCAAGGGCCCTTTTGGGAAATTGGTGTTTTTGATATTGAATATGGGTCATTAGTGAGCTTTGTTGCTCCTTTGATTAGTGAGTTGTTCTTAAACTATAACTAGTTTTGTCACTAGTTTGTTCCATTGGACTAGTCACCCATTTTTTACAACTTTTTAATATAAAAAACATTGTCATAGTTAGAATAAATTATAACTTTAGAGGACACCAAAGCACAATAAATCTTAAAGATGGATTAGGATTGTGTCCAATGAGCATTATAAAATAAGTGCATAAGAGCACAAATGTCATTCTTGAGGTAAGGGCAACACAAATAATGAATTTAAAAGACAACAAGATTATTTATATCAAGTCTTAGGAAAGTCATTGTTGAATTTCTTTTACATGGCCACAAAAATTCACTTTGTATTTCAAGCAATGAGTTAAGAATACCCTCAATCATTAAAGTAATTTAGCATTTGACTTTCTATTTATTTTAGGTAGCATTCTAGTATAATTAATTATTCAATTGCTACAATTATTTGACAATTAAACTAATTAGGTAAAACAAATATAGTCAAGCCACAACTTGTTAGGTTGGATCATAAACTTTGGAGATTAGCTTACCACACTTACTTTAAGAAAATTCTGAAATTTCTTATTCACTGAATTGGTAACTAATTATCACTAACGTGTATTGTTAACATGTATATGACTACGACGATAAAAAAATCGACAAAAAAATCCATAAATAGATGTGAAAAAGAAAAATGATCGCAAAAAAATAGTTAAAAAAATCCTTACTGGTGGCAACTTTTCAGTCATCTTTTTGTTAATTTCTTTTCTTAGAAGAAGTTAAACTAGTCGTTGCATGCTTTTGTACATGCAACGATAAGCTAATAGAAGTTATTTAAAAAAAGTAGATCATTTATAATATGTAGAAGGAATTGAAAAAAAAAAAATGTCCAATCAAATCTTATATATTAAATTGGTTTTTATATATTCTATATAATGTCTAAAGTTTTGAGGTTGCAAAATTTGTCACAAGTGCCACATAACATCAATAAATAAAAATTCAATCCAAAAATGATTATTTCACTATTGAAAATAGAAATGTGAACATGCATGCACACACACACACACACGCATGCACGCACGCATGCACGCGCATGCGCATGCCACACACACACACGCACGCACACACACACACACGCGCGTGCATTCACACACACACACACACACACACACACACACACACACACACACCATTTAGGATTTTAGGTTGTGGTTTTGATTTTAATGAAGAAATTTAAATATCGTTCATGACATTTATTATTTATTCTTCTTTTATGTACATCATATGCTAAGCATATTGATTGGAAATTCAATGAAAGATTATATAATATATTTTTAATTTTTTTTTGACATTTACTGTTACCTAACGATACAAGATTTCAATCACAATATGCAAAAATAAACATGAAAGAAAAATTTAAAAAAAGGAAATATACTAAACTCTTCTAAAAAAATCACCAAACTTTATTCTCATATTTAAATAAATAAAACAACTAAAATAAAATATAAATAATTGAATGTTAATTTCAAATTTCATAATTATTTTTTAGTGTTTAAAAAGAATTTCTATTAAAATATTAATATATTAATGTCAAATTTCAAAAAAAAATGATTTTCTCTAGCTACACATTCTAAAAATTAGTATCAATTAAAAAATTATTAACTCCTAGTAGTTAAAATCAGAAAAATCTTAATAATTTGTATGTTTCTTTAATTTATATTATATTTATTATTAGGAATTACAAAACTTAACATACAATTAATAACTATAACCAATAAGAGAAATACTAAATTAGCTTATGAAATTGTCAAAAATTTAATGATTATATATTTTTTATAATATTTTAAAAATATTCATTTCTCATTCATACTTCAAAAATTGCATAATTTTTTTATTTTAATCACAATTGCAAAAATAAAAATAAAAAAGGAGATGGAATAAACTTTTCTCAAAAAACAACTAAACTTTATTCTCATATTTAAATTAATAAAATAACTAAAGTAGAATATAAAAAATTGAATGTTAAAGTCAAATATAAAATGAAAAATTTCCATACATTTTATAATTATATTTTAGTGTTAAAAAGAATTCCTATTAAAATATTAAGTCATTAATGTCTAATTAAAAAATATGAACTTTTTTAGTTACACATTCTAAAAATTAGTAACAATTAATTAGAAAAAGTATTAACTATTTAGAAAAATCTTAATAATTAGTAAGTTTTTAAATTTACATTATACTTATTATTATTAGCAATTAAAAAACTTAACATACAATAAAAAACTATAACCAATACAAAATAATAAATTACCATTATGAAATTGTCAAAAATTTAAAATACTTTCTAAACTATAATTTTTTTTAAATACCTGTGAAAAATTCTTCTCTCATTCATACTTTATAATTGCATAAGTTTTTTATTTTAAATTCTTGCTTATTTCCTTAATAAAATAATATTCTTTCTACTTTTATTTTTCAACAGTATACAATAAATTCCAGTAGGAATAAATTAATGACAAGCTACTACACAAAAAACATATTAACAACACAAGCTACAACACAAAAAATATATTAAAAAATCTTAAATAAAATGCCTATAAGAGTGTTAAGGAGAGTGTGGGTCAACAACATGGCAAGCAATCCTCCAATCACAACTCTAAAACTGCCTTTTAGAATAGAAGATTGCCCAAAATAAGCCCTAGTTTTACCAAATAAAATGAGAATGATAGTGGAAATAAGAGAGAGGATAGAAACCATAGTATTGTAGTGAGAGAGAAAAGCTACAAACATTAGAGGAACCATGGCTCCCACAATAAATACAAAAACATATGAGAAAGTTTCACCAAAATAGGCCTCAAAAACTCTCTTTTTCTCTTCCTTTGTTAACACAACAACATAAACCTAAGGTGTTCCTGTGTTTCAATAGATACGCCAACCAACGCTGAGTCTAGACATGGCCATTTCCATAGAGTCATTTGGTCACCAGAGAGAATTATTTGTTTGCAGAAAATGAGGCAATAGATAAAAATCTTCTTTATGTGAAGAAATATATTAAATGTTAGAAATTTGATTTCTAAAACCAAATTTAGAAATTTCTCAAAAGGAATTTAGAAATTTATAAAAAAGAATTTATTTCTATCATCGAAAAATCAATTAAAAAATTTAAAAACTGACTAATCTTACAACATTTCCATCAAATAAGCCTATCACCTTAATAAAAATAATGTTGTACACAAACAAAATACTTTTGAGTAACATCTGTTGGAATTTACAAATGGGCAGATTTACTTCTGAAAGGGGTGGGGGGGTGAATCAGAAGTAACAATATTTAACCTTTTAAAACTTTTAGCTGAGATCATTCAAATGCATCTATGATATCCAATTAACATAAAAGTAAAGACATGCATAAAAATAGATAACACAAGATTTTGGTCACCTAGAAACCATCCAAAATGAGAAGGTAAAACTGGAGTGGGGATAACACCCACAAATTATCACTCTATCAATATGTAACTGTTTAAGGTTACAAAATTTGACCACTTCTAATGGTCTACCCTGTGAAAGGCCTACCTTGTTAAAGGCTTCACAACCTTTTAAAATTGACCTGGTTAAAGGATTTACAAACACTCACTTGGAATGTTACCCTGTTAAAGGATTTAGCACCTTGTTGAAAGGCTTACAACATGGCTGTTAGACCAACCTATCCCCATAGGATTTTCATTCCTAATACAATGGCTAGAGAGTATTATAATGTACTGACCTGATGACTTACAATCTTCAATTGCTGATTCTAGATCCTTGTTTTGCTCAATCTGATCTGATCCTTTCTTGATCTGATATGTCTCTGCTCGAAGTGCTAATGCTTTGTTCTAACAAACTAAATTTTGCAATGCTATTCTTTCTTGTCTAAGTCTTTACACCCCTCTGGAATTTCCTAGCATTCTCCCATATAACTCTCACTCATGCATTCCATATACCTCTCTTACACTCACACAAATTATGGGGTATCATCCTCCTTTTAAAGGCTTCAAAGTCTTAGGGTAAGGTATGAATCTACAATCAATATTCATCCTTCTTTTCCTTCTCAAATCTTTATGCTTTTCCTATTAGTTGCATGCTTTCTCCATTTTTCTTATTGGATACATGCTGATTACATAGGGAATGAAAAAGATCGATCTTATCTTTAAGATCCTTTGAGATTCATCTTAAGTTGGTTCAAAAATGGTTTACATCTGAGTTTGTGAAGACACAAACTCATATGCTAATTTTGTGTTACTCATCACTTACTGATTGCTGATGCTCAACACATAGAAATTCTATCTTGCTTGACATCTATAGTAACTCTATCTTGCTTGGCATCTATACTCTGCTTGACACCTATAGTGACTTGACATCACTTGTCACTCGATACTTGATACTTTCTCGGCACCTAAAATTTACTCAGCACCTGTTGAATCTCTAGCTCAACACACACTATAGCTCGGCATCTATATCATACTCGACATCAACTTAGAAATTGGTTAAGTGTGTTGACACTCAATTGTCAAAACCAACATGAGACCAAAAATCTCCCCCTTTGACATGAGTGGAAAAAACACTTAACTAAGCATTAAGAATTTGATCTCTATGAGTATGATACACATCCTATTTGGCATATGTACAAAACTTCAAAAACTTGTCCAAAACTATATACCTTAAAAAATTATAATTCCCCTTGAGCTGATGTGCCATCTTTGTATCCAAAATTCCTTATGCTAAATTTGTCTGATGCTGATGTTTCTGATATTCTTTATCTCTGCCTTGTCATATCTTGGCTTCTATTTCTGTCTGCTCTATTTTTTCTCTATGTCTACTCTGTGTCTACTCCCCCTTTGTTTCTGCTCCCCCTTTCACACATCTCCTTGCAGTTTTTGTATCCTTTTGGCTATATCTCCTTATTTCTCCTCAAAACTCAAAATTTGAATATCTCTCATTTTGGGTATCAGTATCATTTATTATCTCCCCCAAATTACTATATCTCCCCCATTCTTATTATCTCATATCTCTATTATATCTCCCCCTTTTTTGACACTTATGTCAAACGGTCCTAAGAATGAAAGGAATATTTATCCAAAAATGTTTTATTTACCTCCATTATTATCTTCAGAGAAGCATCCCAATTTTCTAATGCTATTTCCAATGCTTTGAGCTAGATAGCTATCTTTGCTACAAGATGTACTAGGCCTTCTAATGTAGAAAGATTTGGATCTTTCTACAAAACATTTTCTGCATAGGCCACTTCTTTATGCAATACTTCCAGGTGTGGGGTTGTTGCAGAGTAGATTTGTATTAACTTGGCCTTAATAGTAGCCTTTTTTTTTGTTAATATAGCTAACTCCTTTTGAGTGTGAAGCATCGTGGTAAAATGCTTCTCACTTTGAGCTAGATCTTTAAGTAGTTGTGTGCTCGATACCTTAAGGTCACTCTCCAAGCTCAATATTCACTGGCTAGTCTCTTGTGTGAAATATGAAGAGTCACACAGTTTGGAGTATAGTGAGAATATTTCTCAAGTATTGTTTTCACCTTTTCAACTTTCTTAGCTAATTCTATTTGTGAAAGTGCTATTTCACTAGATATTTTCTCATTGAATTTCATTTGGAATCTCTTCTCAGACCATTCCAATAATTTGACATTGGTATCAAGGTCTTGATTCTGTACTTGGTCCACTATATTGGATAGTTGCTCCATAATGGGCTTTGTTTCATTAGGTACTAGCAAGATAGATGCATCAAGGAAGATGTCTTTGATTTCTATTAATGCTTGCCCTTGTCTATACTCATTTATGAGTATCTCTTACTTCTTCTTCTTCTTCTTTTTCTTCTCTAGTGCCTCTTGCACTTCATTTATCTGTGCCAAGTTCATTATCTTGTAGTCATAGCTTGGTATGACTATCTCTTCATCAAGTGTAGGGTCTCCATAGTGAAGTACCCTTGCTATCTTGGTAGAGCTTGAGCCTAGTGCTGATATTTGCTGGTACTGCATCAATGCTCAGCTACTTAGTAGGAGTCTATGAGGTAGGAAAATTAACAAGAATTTCTATTGCCTCTTGCTCTTTCTCCTTAGGGGTCTTCTCCTCTTCGTTATCTTCTTCACTTCTACCTTGATCAATTACAATGATTAGAGGAGGTGCACCTTGTCTCTATGCTATAGGATCAGTGGTATCCTTCTGTCCTATTTTCTCCTTAGTTTGCTCCTCGTAATTGCAGTTATTGTCACTGTAGAATCAACCTTAGCAAATGTGTCTTGTGCTACTTGCTCTTATGGTTGATCACTTGCAGCTGTAGGAGGTTGTGAAGGTGGTTCTTGTGTATTCACCTTCTCCTTAGTTATTTCAGCTATGGTTCTTGTAATTCCTTTACACTCACGAAAATTGTATTTGTACACAACTATGATTGCAAAGTTGTTTGGTGAAGGATCTTTCTGAGATCCTCTGCTGTTAATGGATTGATGTTCTGACTTAAAGTATCATGAACATCTTTCACAATTATAGTTTTTGTAGATGTAGGTGTTGTATGTGGAGGACTAGGTGGTGGCATTTGTGTGTCTTGGACACTTTTTTCTTGTTGATGCTCCTCAGCTGTTGCCTCATCATCTTTATGTGTCTTCTCCTCCACTATAACTTCTTCTTTTTCTTTCTCTCTTTCTTCCTCCTTTTCATTTTCCTCTTCCTCTTCACCATTATTTCTTCCCTCAAAGGGATCTTCTTGTCCTTCCTTTACTGTAGTCAACCCATAAATCAATTTCCACATTTGTGTGGACTTCTTTACAACATCCTCAATTTTATTCTATAGAATGCTAAAGGCTCTATATTTGGGTCAGGCATTACACGGGCCAATGTTGAATCTCTTATTTCTTTCTGCATGTTTAGGCAATAATGCCATTCATTTTCAACAATTTATCTTAGCTCCTTAGGCATATAATTATTAAGTTCAAGTGGAGTAGTCTTGAACTTGGCCATCATATTGTAGATAGATTCTTCCACTATGCTCTTCTCCTCTCTTGTCAGCTTATTAAAATTAATGGTTTCAAATCTAGTTAAATCTACATTATCCCTAATGTTATCACAAACATTTTCAAGATTAGATTTGGTAGTGTGACTTACCACTCTAAATTGATCATTGTCAGATTCTATTCTATCTTCATCTGACTCTAGGGGTGCCACATATTTTATTCTTTTCTTTTTTGCTGGTCCTCCTTATTCTATGGCTTTCTTCTTCTCTTGTTCCTTTTCCACTTTTGTTTTTTCCCTTGTATTTGCCCTTGTGGTAGGTTTGGCTGGGCTCGACTTAGCTGCTTTCTTCTTTCCTTTAGGTTACTTTTGGTGCTTCCTTCTTGGCACCTTCTTCTTCCTCTGCATCCTCACCCATTCCTTGGGTCAGTGCTAATGGTTCTTTCCCTTGTTCATCTTCATCTTCATCTGCCTCTTCATCCTCTTCTTCTTCCTCTACCTTAGTTATGCCTTCTCCAAACTTAGCCTTTAACTTTTTCACCAATTTTCCCTTTATCTTCAATGTAGAAGCTGTCTTTAATTCCATATCTACCTTTGATCTTACCACATCATAAGTCCCAAAATGTGATGCACTCTGTCCACTTCTTTTGCTAACAATGCTGTAATTCTTGCAGATGCCTCATTAATCTTTATTTCATATCCAAGAGGTCTTAGCCATCTAACCCTTGGTATGGCTTCTTGAATGTAAGTATAATCAATATCCACAAGAAAACATACATCATTTACATGTTTCTCAACCAATGAAACAGGTATCCTCAAACTCTATTTCATGTACTTCTTGAAATCTTCAAAATAACTAGTCATAAGTGTTTCAAAATTAGCTCCCATTTGTTCAATGTATTCATTTACTTGAGCTACTATGAACCTATTGGTTTTCCAGCTAACTTTTCCAAAGAATGGAAATTCATTCTGTACATAGAAAAATATACAAATCAAAATTGCACCAAATTTGCATTGTGCTCCCTTAGTTCTCCTGATTGCTCCTAAGTTCTCATTAATTTTTTGCAATTGTAATTCTGCAAGATCATAAGTATGATCCTTTTCAACTAATTTGTAACTAACATCCACTGCAATGCATGGCACATTGTTGAGTCTACTAGATTGGTAAAACTTGTGTGAAATAAACCTAACATCAAAGTCAACAAGAGGATTTTGAATGGTATCTATAGTCATTCCTCTCTTGTTCCATTTGGCACATGTGTTCTTCTCAATGGCTTCCTTTGAGTCACTTCTGAGGGTCTTAGGCCGATCTAGGGTTGCATACCCTATTACCCTATGAACAATCCTCTTTGATATTTTGATTGGGCCATCTTCTAACCATAAACTACTATTGTGAATCCTGCTTAACTCTCTTATGATCCATTTAGTTTTAAAGACGGTGGGGAATTCTAGGACATGAGTCAAACCCTTCCTTTCAATGATTTGGTACTCTTCTTTCAGAACTCCATTTTCACACAACCTATCATATGCTTCTCTCATCTCCATGTCTCCAATAGCTCCAATCTTACAATTATAACACCTCCTAACATCTTGGACCATAACTACCTTAGGAGGGATTACAGATAGGGCTCTAACTGGGCCATTTTTGTATGCAACTTCAAGGATTGGCCAAAAATTAGGTTGTTTAACTTTGTTCAACACTAATTGAACCTCAAATGGTTCTTTCTCCTATAGTTTCCTAGAACTGGAGGCCATTTCTTCTATCTAGGGTTTTTAACATGAAATTTTAAAACTGCGTAGCCCGACACTAGTGTAAATACTTTGAAATTGATGAAACTAAGCTGAATCTCTGTTGAAATCAGGTCAAATGTTGGATTCTCTACTTGGAAATCATTCTACACTCTTCTTCATCTTTGCTCTTTGTTCACAATGAGGAAAAATGGTTCAAAATGCTATCATGTACCCTTATTTTGTAGCATTTAATGCTTAGTGCATTTACAACTATCCACTTGGCTTCTTAAGCATTTTTGCATTACTCAGCTTCCATTGTCTTTCAACCACTCAACATCCACTAGAGTTTCCCTTACTCAACTTCAACTAAAATTTTCTTGGTTGCAACTAACCATTTGGCTTCTACTAACTTTGGCAACCAACTTGGCATGTAATGAGATTCATTTACTCAGCATTTGAAGGCAACTTGACAACACTTGTGAAAACTTGAAATTTTAACTTTGCATCTCTCTTCATGTTGATCTATTCTTTTTAGTACTTGCTTGTCTTGGAACTGATGTATGATAAAACTTTGTATATGAGTCCCACATACCTTCTTTTACTTAGTTGGATGAAGTGTGACCACTTGACCTTTTGGGTGAAGTGATCCCTTCATTTGATGTGCTACTTCCATCTTTCTTCTTCCAAGTCTTATTCATTTCTCCTCTGATGTGTTCAATGTCTACCTTTCCTTTTCCTTTGTTGAACTCTGAGTTGGGTGCCTTTGACCTTGTTGGGAAATTTTTGCTGATATGACCAATTTTCAAACAATTGAAGCATGTAGTTTGGTTAAGCCATTTGCTGTAGTTTCCACTGAAATGTGTTCTTATGCAATTCTCAGGGATGCGTCCATATTCCTGACAGTAGTAATAGCTATACCTAGTGTTGTAGTCCCAATTATAGTGATGTCCATGATTATTTCCCCTTGCTGATTGATTAGGTGTCCACATAGGCTTTGATTTGCACTCAAAAGCTCTATGTCCATACTTCTTGCAATTGTAGCAGTGACCTTCAAATCTTGGTGTTCTAATAGTCCTAGTCTTGCAATCATGTGCTTGATGTCCTTGCTTGTTGTACTTGTGACAGTGACCCATGTTTTTGGGTTTTTCATGCTGATGGGCATTCTTGCTCCTACACACATTAGAGGTATGCCATTTTTTACCACAAAAATGACAAGTAGGTTTAGTGTTCTTACCTTTGTCACTTCTTTCTTCTGTAGTCTTGGATGACTCTCCTTTTTTACTGTTGGTGTATCCTAGTCCTGAAGTATCATTGCTAGCTTTTGGTGATTTCAGTAGTTGTTCAAAGTACTTGATGACCTCATTAGGTTTGTTGAAGCTCTCTTCAATTTCCTTCTCTCTTTTCAGGTCATTTTGTAGTTGTTCATTTTGCATCTTTAGTGTGGAGATCTCAATGTCCTTAACATTTAGTTCATGATGTGCATTCATCATCTGACTTAGAGTGTCTAGCTACATGTTGGAAATTCTTGCAAGCTCAATTAGCTTTTCTTCCATCTATTGGCAAGGTTTCTCTTATCTTCTTCTAGCATAGCCTTATCTTCAATGACTCTTTTCTTCTGTTCAGTCACTTCACAAAGCATCATGGCTTGAGATTCTTGTTCAAGCTTGAGTGTTCTGATCTCTTCTACTTGAGCTCTATTCTTCTCCATCAGATCTTCTATTGCTACATCAAACTCTTTGGAATCTCCATTTGTAAACAATTTTGAGGTGTCAACCTCTTGGTACTGTGTATCATTCTCAGCTATGGCAATCTCTCTTCTTCTTTTTATGGATTTTCTCAATTCTTCCCTAGCTTCTTCCAGAGTATGTAGGGTGAGTTTTATATCAATCACCTAGTTTTCTATGACCTTCCCTAGTTTGTAGACTTCCATTTCCAGATCTTTTCTCCAAGCTATAAGGCTCCTCCTTGTGAGAACTTGGCTCTGATACCAATTGTTGGAATTTACAAATGGGAAGATTTACTTCTGGGGGGGGGGGGGGTGAATTAGAAGTAATAGTATTTAACCTTTTAATTTTTTTAGCTAAGATAATTTACATGCATCTACCACATTTAATTAAGATAAAAGTAAAGATGTGCATGAAAATAGATAACACAAGATTTTGGTCACCCAGAAACCCTCCAAAATGAGAAGGCAAAATTGGGGTACTGGGTATGACACCCACAAATTATCACTGCAACAATATGTAATTGTTTAAGGTTACAAAGTTTGACCACTTCCAATGGTTTTCCCTATGAAAGGCCTACCCTGTTCAAGGCTTTACACCTTGTTAAAAGTGACCTAGTTAAAGGATTTACAAACACTCACTTGGAATGTTACCTTGTTAAAGGATTTAACACCTTGTTGAAAGGCTTACAACATGGCTATTAGACCAACCTATATCCATAGGATTTTCATTCCTAATACAATGGCTAGAGAGTATTAGAGTGTATTGACTTGATGACTTACAATCTTCAATTGTTGATTCCAGATCCTTGTTCTGCTTAATCTGATTTGATCCTTCCTTGATCTAATATGTCTCCACTCAAAGTGCTGATGCTCTATTCTAACAAACTAAATTCTGCAATGCTATTTTTTCTTCTCTAAGTCTTTACACCCCTTTGAACTTCACTAGAATTCTCCCATATAACTCTCACTCATGCATTCCATATACCTCTCTTACACTCGCATGAATTATGGGATATCATCCTCCTTTTAAAGGATTCAAAGTCTTAGGGTTAGGTATGAATCTACAATCAATATTCATCCTTCTTTTCTTGCTCAAATCTTTACACTTTTCTTATTGGTTGCATGCTTTCTCCATTTTTCTTATTGGCTACATGCTGATTACATAGGGAATGAAAAATATTCAATCTTATCTTTAAGATCCTTTGAGATTCATCTTAAGTTGGCTAAAAAATAGTTTACATCTGAGTTTGTGAAGGCACAAACTCATATGCTGATTTTGTGTTACTCGACACTTACTAATTGCTGATGCTTGACACATATATAAATTCTATCTCACTCGACATCTATAGTAACTCTGTCTTGCTTGACATCTATACTCTGCTCGACACCTATAGTGACTTGACATCACTTGTCACTCAGAACTTGATACTTGCTCGACACTTGAAGTTTAGTTGGCACTTGTTGAATCTCTGGCTTGACACACACTATAGCTCGACATCTGTATCATACTTGGCATCAAATTAGAAATTAGTTAAGTGTGTTGACACTCAATTGTCAAAACCAACCTAAGACCAACAACATCAACTACAAGATAAAGAAAATGTTATGCACTTGCATTATCACCGTTAATGCAATTTCAGATTTGAAAAGAACTTTTTCCATTTAAATTACTTAAACAATGTCCTATCATAGTAATAGTTACTTAAATAATAATATCAGAATTATAATAAAGTTGTATTATTAGTATTTTATCTTGAATTTCAAAATCATTTAAGATAAAATATTATCATTGATTTCAAACAAAATATTTAAAAAATAAGCATCTTATAAAAACAAAACAAAGATATATGCTTAGCATTATAAGTTCTAGAAAGATACATAAATATGAAATAACTAGCAGTTGCATGTTTTTTTACATGCAACGAAAAACCTATAGGAGATTTTATTTTCATCTATAAAAGTTATATGACACATTAATAACAAAATTGTGATGAGGAAAGGACTAATGATTTCATTTTAATTTTGTTGATAAGTGTTAAATATTTAAGAAATATATTCCATCCAATTTGAAAAACAAATTGTTCTTCCCAACTATGAAATGTAGTAAAATTTTTATATTTTATAAAAATGTATATTCTCCAGAATTTGTTAAATTCTTGTAATTTAAGAAAATCTATCATGAACTAAATTCTACTTAATCTATGAAAAATAAAATCATCAATATAGAAATTATTTTTAATGTTTGAAATGGATATGCACAATTTGTATATTATACTAATATAGAATAATAGAAGGTGGTTTTAATTTTTCCATTATGTTCTATATATTTGATGTCAAAATCTATTTGATAACAAGTGACACAATGCGTCAAAGTTCTTAGCTAAAGTGTGCATATTGTAAAGTAGGATGAAGTTGAGGTGAAGAGGGGCGATGATGAATGTAGGTAGAGATTAATGAATGGAACACTTAACAATCATACATGATAGATGCATTATGTACTAGTATGTAATAGTATGCATGATATGAAACTAATTCAATTACACTTCTGGATTCAATTATGTAATAGTATGCATGATACAAAATATTGACATAGTCGAATCGAGAAGCATAATTGAATTAGTTATATTACTTTGTTGACCTAATGACACACTTGCCATAGAGGTTTTAATTTTGATGAAATTGATAGTTATACTAAATGATATTATTGAATTTATTTGATGGGGACGTGCTTATTAAGATTTCATGATGATTAGTGTGTCAAAGGCAATAGCTTTGAAAGACTATAAAGATAAAATCTAAGTTTGAATAGAGTTTAATTTGACTTCCTAAAGACCATAATATAGTTTCCACATGTTAGAATACTTAGTTATAGATTTTGAATATATGGATTCATATATAAATAGATATATTAAGATGAAAAGATTAATTTTACATAGATTACTAAATACTAAACATGTTAAATAAATTATTCAACATTTTTCAAATTATAGCATGTGTAATTAATAAAATACTTTTTAATAATATTAATCTATATTATGTATACATGCTTTTTTAATGAATATTATTTGCGATTTTTTTTTGAAGTAATTGTTTAAAAATAATCTCATTAAAACTGCACTCTTTAAATAAAAAAACTTTTTAAACTTTATTTTATTTAAAATAAATATATATGAACAAATGTATTGAGTATTAATAATTTTTTGAATTAATAAATTGTTTCAAGTTCAAATTAAATGCCAGTAAGTGTCATATGGTTTTGATTGGTAGCATGGTTAAAGTTAAGACTTTTCACTACTCACAAATTTACACAATAAAAAATTTTGCATGCAGATTTCATGTGGAGAGTTAAGAGATGGACAAGTGTTGCTAGACATGTAAGGCATTATGTGGTGGCAATTTCATAGCTTAAAAAATGCACAAGGATTCTGTGAAAATCAAGAAGCTGCCATGATCTTGTTCATTGTCTGTGTCATTCAGTTAAGTTGTTTTTCACAAGGGAGAAAGCCACTTGTTTTGACCTATCACAGTGGTCCTTACTTTCCATGACCCCCATCGATGTTCATGCCATTGGGTATGAGAAACTTACCCCCATGCAGCGGTCTTTTATGGTAGATTATTTGCAGTCTTTGGGAGCACATTTGCACGAAAAGAGTAAAATGCCGTTGGTTAATTCATGTTGGAATAGTTTAGTTCTCTCCATGACTCCAACAACTGCTTCAACTAGTATTCTCTGTAGTAAGCAAAGTCAATGCCTTGCTTGAAATCTAAGAGAGAATTTTGTTCCTCTTCTGAATAGGCATAGCAATAGATAATAGTGCATTTAGAAAAAAAATTCACCTATATTTTATTTTGTAGATTTGTTATTAAAATTGCATGCAATCTATATAGAAAAATACCCTAAAAATATGTTGTGCAGGTGCATTAACATTCTACTTGCAATTGACTGAATCCCACATCTTCAAGGGACTCTGATCTTGAGAGGAAGGTCTTGATTGCTGTGAAGAGTTATTGAATAGACAAACCAAGATTAATCTATCACAAATAGCTCTTGCTGAGGAGAGGTAGGTAGAAAACACAAAAACACACAAAAAATAAAATCTTCCTACTACTAAATTATATTCTATCATAATTCTATCACCAATACACACAAATAACTTGTTAAGCCAATAGGCTTATTGTGGGAGCTTTGCTCCCGAATTTATTTATTTTTGCTGGAAATGTTGTAAGACTTCTCAGGTTGATGATTTTTCATTGGTGTAAAAAAAATTATTTTTGAGGATTATAATACCACAAGTTTATAGACTAGTTTGAATTTCTTGACAAGATATTGAGTAGTTACAAAACACACACACACACACACACACACACACACACACACACACACACACACATGAGAAGTTGAGGAAAAAAATCAAAATGCTATAAGTTTGTTTCAATTTCATGCTCAAATCATTTTTGACATGCTTGATTTGATTTGCAAATAGAAATACTTACATTTTTAGAAAACTATAGAAAGTTTATATTAAGTCTAGAATTTTAGTTTTTTAGTTTTAAATTTAAGTTGATTCATTTAAAAAAATTGAAAATAGAATTTTATATAATTTTAAAACTTGAAATGACTTATAAGAAAGAAGAAAAAATAAAATATATGTTTTGTACATATTTATTTCTATTTTTTAAATTTAGTAATTATTAAGATAAAAATAAAATGCATGCAAAAAAGAAATGTAGTTTACATATCTTAAAAAGATTTTCTTTGCATCTACTTTTTAGTTTTAAATTTATAGTTTAATTTTATCATTTGATTTATTTTACATAAAAATGATTTAAAAGTTAGAAAATTTTGTTATATATGGAGAATAATTTCTACCATTTTTAAATTTTCTAATAGAAATGTTGTCTATAGTAAAAATATAGAAAGATTATTTTCATATCAATCACAATTTGAAATGATATGCACCTAAAAAATAAAATAGAATACAAATGCTTCTTATATTTCTAGAAAAATATAGAAAGTTTACGTTAAAGTCTACACTTCAATTTTTTAGTTTTCAAATTTATATGATTCATTTTGAAAAATTAGAAATAGAAATATGTATAATTTTAAAATTTGAAATGATTTACAAGGAAGAAGAAAAAAATAAATATATGTTATACATATTTATTTATATTTTTTAAGTTTATTTCTTTTTTAATTTTTTTTTAGTAATTATTAAGATAAAAATGAAATGCATGCAAAACAATATTGTTTACATATCTTAAAGATTTTATTTGTATCTAGATTTTACTTTTAAATTTATTGTTTAATTTTATAATTTGATTTTTTTACATAAAAAGATTTAAATTTTAGAAATGTTTGTCATATATGTAAATTAATTTCCATGCCTTTTTATTTTCATAATTATAACAATTATTTATTTATTTAAAATAAATAAATTTATTGTAATGCCAACATAATACATAATATAAGCATTTATTTACCTATATTATAATAATGTATTCTACGGTCATTATATTCTCAAAACTCTTAGAACTATCCATTATGTAAATCCTAACTATAACCACAATCTCAATCCTAACTATAACCATTATCTCAATTCTAACCTTAATCATTTTTCTAGACCCTTAACTCTAGGCAAAACCCTAATCCAAACTTTAATCATAATGTAAGTACAATGTGACCTTCACTATGACTTAAACCTTAAACATAATGTGAATCCTAACTTAATTCGATTCATTGTATGGCTTGAAAATTGTATTCACCTTCTAAAAATATAAATCCATATATCTTAATAAATTAAGCATTAACCTAACATTAATTTTTATTAAATCATAAGTAGAAATTGAACCCTTACCCTATAAAAAATTGAATTTTCAATACCTTCCAAAATCTTGTCCAATAAATTAAACTTTGAACCTACCTAACTCTAATAATTAGACAAAATTGTATTGAATCCTAATCTATTTAATTTTAAATAAATTAACCTAATCCTACACCATGTAATTAATTGTAAGAAATTTTTGTGTACCATAGCCCTAATCCTAAATGATATTAAAAATTTAAGATATATTTGAATCATAATCCTAACTCCAATCTTATCCAACTTGAAACCTAATGTCAAACTTAACATTAACCCTAATTAAACATATTGTTAAATTTAAAACCTAATCTAATTACACTTCTAAATAAAATTAACCATAGTAATTATTCTTTTCCTTTCATTCAATTATACAAATCACTCATATGAGCTAATCGTTGCACATACATAAATACACAACTACCAGTTTACGTTAATTCTAGATCTTGCTTGAAGACAAAACCAAACTTAAGAAAAAGACAAAACAAAACTTATAGAAAAACACAAAGCCATTGAAAAGAAAAATTGTATCAACCGTAATTACAATATGTGTAAATTACAATGAATAATAATTACGAAAAATATAGAGGAAACACAAAGCCATTGAAAATAAAAATTGTATCAACCATAATGACGAGGGTGAAACACCACTGCTGATGATGAGGGTGACTCCCTGGTGAGGGAAACCAAACTCTCCTTCCTTCACTCTGCTAAACAAAAAGCTGACTCTTTCCTTCATGTCGATTCCTAGTTATATAATGAAATAATGGGGCTGAAGAAGAAAGTGGATACCTTGCAACAAAACCAGGAGGCTGACCGGGCTATTATTCAACACATGGAGGTGCAAATGGGAGATATCCCAAAAAAACTAAAGGATTATGAGTAGAATCTTAGAGTGCTCATTAGGCAAAGTGGAACAAAAATGGAGCAAGTAACCTCAAGCATCTGTGCAGCTGCGACGACACTGGTCAAAAGAGTTAATGAAGGAACCATATCTTCAGAGGGCCCAAGCAAGACGACAAGATAGAGTTCGAGGAAGAAAGCTTTGATTGCTGCTGCTTCTTTGGCTATTAACTCCATCCAGGACAGGGCTAAGATTGGTAAGGAGGCTGTGAAGATGATAACGAAACTGCAATAGTTTCTTGGATCTTCTTTTCTGGTCGCGTTCCTATTCTAGTCCTATTTGCTGGCTGGCACTTTTGGTTCTTGTGTTTGGTCCTATTTTTTGGCTTTTAGTTTTATCTTGTACTGTAGGTTCTAGGTCCTTGTAAAACCTGGGTACTTTATTTGGACTTTTTTAGTGGTTTCAGGTCCCTATAAAACCTGATTTTGGATCTACTTTGTAGTAGGTTTTTGGGCTCTTTCCTATTGGATGGCTTGTTTTTTCCTTTTTTGAGGATGTGAAAGGGTTTCAGGGTCCCTTCAAAACCTATTTTTACCATAATCTAAAATTAAAACATGTGTAAATTACAATGAATAATAATTACAATATGTGTAAATTACAATGAATAAATAAATTACAATGAATAATAATCACAATATGTGTAAATTACAATGAATAAATAAAGGCATAAGAAAAAAATTGCATGTAATTTCTAAAGAGGTGGACAAAACAATAATAGCTTGCATTGAACATAAATTTCTAATTTTTTCCATAAGTAATGGGAAACAACTATTGTCATAGAACTGAGTGTTTCAAATTTGGGAAAGGAAATTTCATAACTTTCTAATTGTTCATTATTTTTTACATCATAAAAGAGTGAAAGGTCTTTTTGTTTATCGGGGCTTCAAAATTTAGAAACAAAAAGATACCTTCCAATTTTTTCTATTAATAGCTTTTGTAAATCTTGATATAGGAGTTCAAACGATTCATTTGGAATTGTTCATGTTAAAATTCTTTTTACAGACACATGTCTTCAAAATAGAAGATTTACTACTTAGATCATGTCCATTCTAAGCATAGATGAAAAATGTGTGATGCATCTATCATACACCACAACATTGAGATTTTTCCTTGAAGTCCCCTACACTGCATTGTTTATAATTTCCTCACTATTAGAATATTAATATTATTAAAAATGATTCAAATATTGGACTTGTATAAATAAATGATATAAATAGTAACAAAATATTTCTTCTCTGAACATCTATTTATTCTTGTGTATTTATAAATGCATTGTAAGTTGAACTTAGATTCAATTGTGAAAGATTTTAGACATACAATTAAATTTCTTATTAGTATCCTTTTCAATTGAAGACTTGTGAAAAAATAAAGATTTCTTAACATTGGTCTATAAATAATTTTATAGGAAGATCCAATTAGAATGTTTTATATTGAGAGAAGTTTTAAAATTAAATCATATATCATCAAAATAACTTTATTAAATAAATGAATCATACACAAGTTTGAAAACTTGATGTAAAAGACACTTTTAATAATCTATCATAAAAAAGAACAATATATTTATTAAAATATATTATTAAAGAAGGAAAATTAAAGAACAATGATCAATTTATAGATTTTTTTAAGGATTTCATTTTGTTTATTTAAATTCTATGCATTACTTAAGTATTGTGCCACAAGTTGGCAGGTAATATTCTAATTTTGAAGTTTGGTTTCTATTAAGTTTGTACTTTTGATTCTTTATGTGGGGTTGGAGGAGTGGTAAAAATACAGAAAGATTATTTTCAACTTGAAACCTAACATTAAACTTAACTCTAACCCTAATTAAACATATTGTTAAATTTAAAACCTAATCTAATTACACTTCTAAATAAAAATAACCATAGTACTTATTCTTTTCCTTTCATTCAATTATACAAATCACTCCTATTGGCTAATCGTTGCAGGTATATAAGCACACAACTGCTAGTTTATGCTAATTCTAGATCTTGCTTGAAGACAAAACAAAACTTACAAACAAACACAAAGCCATTGAAAATAAAAATTGTATCAACCTTAATTACAATACATGTAAATTAAAATGAATAATAATTGCAAAAAATAATTAGGAAACACAAAGCTATTGAAAATAAAAATTGTATCAACCATAATTATAACATGTGTAAATTACAATGAATAATAATTATAATATGTGTAAATTACAATGAATAATAATTACAATATGTGTAAATTACAATGAATAAATAAAGGAAGAAGAAAAAAATTACATGTAATTTCTAAAGAGGTGGACAAAACAATTAATAGTTCACATTTAACATAAATTTCTAAATTTCTCCATAAATAGTGGGAAAACACTATTGTCCTAGAACTAGAATTAACATATAACTGGAGTGTTTCAAATTTGGGAAAGAAAATTTCATAACTTTCTAATTGTTCATTGTTTTTTACATCATAAAAGAGTGAAAGGTTTTTTTTGTTCATTCGGGCTTAAAAATTTAGAAACAAAAAGATACTTTCAAGTTTTTTTCTATTAATAGCTTTTGTAAATCTTGATCAAGGAATCTGGAGTATGGACTTTTCAAATGATTCATTTAGAATTGTTTGTGTTAAAATTATTTTCATATACACACATGTCTTCAAAATAAAAGATTGTCTGCTTAGATCATGTCCATTCTAAGCATAGATGAAAAATGTGATGCATCCATCATACACCACAACATTGAGATTTCTTCGAAGTCCCCTACATGCATTGTTTATAATTTCCTCACTATTAAAATATTAATATTATTAAAAATGATTCATATATTGGACTTGTATAAATAAATGATATAAATAGTAACAAAATATTTCTTCTCTGAACATCTATTTATTCTTGTGTATTTATAAATGAACTGTAAGTTGAACTTAGATTCAATTGTGAAAGATTTTAGACATACAATAAAATTTCTAAATAGTATCCTTTTCAATTGAGATCTATAAATAATTTTACAAGAATATTCTGTTAGAATGTTTTTAATTGACAGAAGTTTTAAAATTAAATGAATCATCAAAAATAATTTTATTAAATAAATGAATCATAGTTTTAAAATTTGATGAAACAAACATTTTTAATAGTCTATCATAAAAAAGAACAATATATTTATTAAAATATATTATTAAAGAAGGAAAATTAAAGAAAAATGTTCGATTTATAGATTTTTTAAGGATTTTTTTTTGTTTATTTAAATTCCACACATTACTTAAGTATTGTGCCAATTTGGCAGGTAATATTCTAATTTTGAAGTCTGGTTTCTATTAAGTTTGTTCTAAGTTTGTACTTTTTATTCTTTATGTGCGGTTGGAGGAGTGGTAAATAGAGGCAAGTTGATTGAGTACATTCAACTTCAAAAGATATAATGTGGATAAACCCCAGTCATGAAATCGATTCAACAATGTCCATAATAGTGACATTTTCTATTCAGTAGCCCAAATAAGGAGCCATTTTTTGTTGAGACGAGGCATAAAATTCTAACCATTCTAAATATATATTTAGTAAATTAAATATTAAAAGTAGCCTACACTAGTCCCATACATATAGGATATGGGTATGTAAGTTTATTATATATATATATATATATATATATATATATATATATATATACATATTTGCATTGTTGTTCTCTTTCTTGTAAGTTCATTATATACATCTAATGTTTAAAACACAAATTGAATCTCCACATAGATAAAATGATTCAATTCCACTAATATTAAGGACTCAATTCTATTTATATACATTCTCTAAAACAAGATCATATTTATATAACATCAATGATAATAATGATAATTATTCTAACTATCATAATCTCATTTTTGTTCTTCATTTCTTAATTGTTCCCCCATTCTTAGAATATTACCAAATGAGAGTGCCAGATAGATGTACCCCTAAATTATTGCTCTACTATTGCAAACCTAAGCTTAGCTCTCAAAATAGAACAAAAATAAAAAACCAATTTCTTTTTTCGTCACATTTGGAGAGCTTTGATAAATAGAGAGATGTATTGGGCTCTCTAAAAATGAACTATGAATCCTAGAAAAATATAACAAAAAAGAATACCGATACCTCTGGCTTTTCCTTCAAAGATTTTCACACAGATCTCAAAATATATCAAGGGAAAACAACAAATTAGCATGGCTAAAATTATCACACTTTGCCTAAAAAAAAAAATGAACAAAATAAATATTCGCACTCCAAAATATCTTATAAAAGTGACATAAATCTCCTTTTTTTTGTATTTCTTTAGGTGACCCTACAATTACTTCATCATTTGGTTATGAAGATTCTATTAACAACATCATACAATTTTTTTTAATGTATTTTCAATATTAAAGAGTACACTAATGAGATCAAATCCCAACATGTAGGGATAAAACAAAAAAACCATCTTAGGAAATATAATCTAAAGCATACGTTTTGCCATTTTATAATATAGTTGTACCTACAACTCTGGTCTGGAAATTTTGGGGGGAAAAAGTATGTATTCTGCCATTTAAGGATCCTACAAATAGTAGAGAATGGTTAATGTATCAACGGGACATGGTCGTGCTTCCATTTTGTAAGTAGTGTATTGTGTGGCATCTATAAATTTTAACAACCACACAATCTTTTTCACCATAGCTTCTTGTGGATCTTTGAGTCTTTCATCCTAAATATCCTTCACCATAAGCTCACCTCCATTATTACTTTGAACTGCATTAAACTAGGCCTTTTCCATACCATTCTTTGACCAAATGTTTTATGCTTATCGCTTCCAATGTAACCACTCCAAAGCTATACACATCACATTTCTCCATTGTGTATGCTAGCTCTACATACATTTAAAACTCAAATTGTGAGTTTGGAAGAATATTCTATGGAAAGTGTTCCAACCTCAAAGTTGTTCAATTTTTTTTTTCAAACAATCTATATTAAAATGATATATTTTTAGATTACCCCATGTCCCAATGCGACTTCTTAAGTATAATTTGTGCTTAATTTTAAGTAGCCTAAGTGTTCCCATACCATTTTCATTTGTGGGAAATGGATAATTTGGAATCTATCCCTAATTTTGTGGAGCAGCCACCAATAAAAATATAAAATTAAGCATTGAAAAAAGTAGGGGGCTAGAATAAGTAGCCTCTGCTTATTGAGAAATGTGACATGTGGCTCCACAAATTTTTTTCCCTCTCCTTTATTGCCTCTTATTTTTCCTCAAAAAATATATATCTATAATCTTTCTTATTTAAATTTTATTTATATTTCTTATTTTGGATGACTATTAGGAAATATGAAACAAAAATCAACAAACACGGGGCCATCAAATCCACAAAATGCTCTTAAAAATATTGAGCAAGAGTTGTTAACTAAAATAAACAAAGCAACCACACGAGGACCTTCCCTTAGTAGGGGTGCCACTACAATTGTTGTAGCAAATATGCAAGATGTTTAACACAAATTAGAAGCTTTCCCAAGAAACTAATGCTTACCTTTTATTAATTTCTAAAAGTTGGTTGCCAGAAAATTATAAATAGATAAAGTCTTAAAAAGTTTCTGTTAGCAAAATAATTTCTGAGAGAAAAGTGTTAGAAATGTTTAAAATAACTCAAGGTCCATAAGTACCATTTGAACAATTAAACATAAACACTCACTATTCTGCTTATCCTGTTGTTACTATAATGATAAAATTACTATCTCAAACATAACATGCTTTGTTGAATGAAAACATTATCAAATGCAAAAACATATAAAGTATTCAACACAAGTTTGACACTAGGATTTTATATGGAAACCCAATTTGGGAAAAACCACCAACAACATGTCACTTCTATTTCACTTTTCTGAAGTGAGCTCTATTAGAAGCCAACCCTATTAAAGGTTTACAATACACATTGTTAAATGTGACCTCGTTAGAGGATTTAATCACCTTATTAGTAGTGACCTTGTCAAAGGAATTTGATCATTCCATTTAGAATGTCACCTAGTTAAAGGATTTACACAAATTGTTAAGTCTTTCAAATGACTATTAGGTCAACCTCTATTAAAAGGATTTCAATACAAAATTTTTACAATGATTATAAAGAAAATAGTAGGGTTTTGATCTGTATGATTACAACTCTCTTTTGGGACGAAAAATTGCATGCTTCATTTTTAGTCCCATTTC
Source organism: Cupressus sempervirens (assembly GCA_028749045.1). Classification (NCBI taxonomy): domain Eukaryota; kingdom Viridiplantae; phylum Streptophyta; class Pinopsida; order Cupressales; family Cupressaceae; genus Cupressus; species Cupressus sempervirens. The sequence continues at coordinate 464,335,891 of CM053789.1, forward strand.
AAATTCTGAGTCAATACAAGCCCTATTAATGCCCTTTTGATGAGATTGTACCCGGCTGTCAGTATGAGGCCTAAAAGGTGTTCAATGTTTCTAAAACCTTCCATTCAGCCCATCTACCTATTCCATAAAGATAAACTGTCATTTCGAGCCATTTCGTAAGCCTTGTTTTGAGTTAGTTCCAAATTTGCATTTTCACCCGTGTCAAACAGCGACAGGAAGCTGTGTTTGTGATTGAATATCTCATGCCTAGAAATGTTTTGTGATTCACTGCTTTGGTAGTGTCTAGTGTCTTTACCTAAGAACCTATGTTTCAGATTTTGAGTCATTTCGAGTCCGTTTGACTAGGTTTTGAATCCATCAAAGTTGGTAGTTTACTGTTTTCACACATTTGCAAATTGCACACAATTTTGGGAAGCCCTGTTTGACTTGTAATAACTTTTGACTAGTTGACCCAAATGTTGAAATTCCTTTTGCGTTGCATTATAGACATCAAAGACTACTTGCGTTTCAATTTTTAAGTCTTGATGAATCCATTTGCTAAGTTTTCAAACGTGATTCCAAACACAATTTATAAGTTTAAACTGGTGTCAGCAAGATTTGTCAGAACCCCTATTCATGATGTCATAACTTGAAATCCATGATAGGTGAGATTGAATGGATTGTACCACTATGTTGTCCTCTAAAAATACTCCAAGTGTGCTAGTTTGCAAGTCATGATGAATCCGTATGCACACCTTTCCAAGTCATTTCCATTTGCAAAAATTGCTTTTTTGCCATTCTTTTCAGTCAACAATTCTGAGTAGCCCACTTTGACTGATCGCCATTGTGCCCAGTTATTCGTCATGAGCCCAAATCATAGATCCATAATGTCCTCATGATAGAGAACTAATGCCCCAATTTTTGTCCTCCCATGTGTCAGTTTACCCAGTTTTTGAAGCCGATTTTGAACCCAATTTAGTGTTTTCTGACATGTTTATCTGCAGGTGTTTTTAAGTGGTAAAATTTGACAGTCAATATCTCTTGACCTAGATGTCTTCATGCAATGATATTTTGCAAACCTATTGAATGTGTCAGAGAGAACAGGGATCTTGAGTTTTAGAGCTTTTCCATATGTTTTCATCAGTTTTTAAAGCCAGGCAGCAGGCCTCCTGACACAATTTTCACAATGGTACAGAGGTGATTCAAAATGAGTTTTTAATGGTGATTTTGTGATTGAATTGGTTTCCAGTCAATTCAAAAGGGTCGATGGATTAGTCTACGAGTCAGTTGTTCGAAAATGATTTTTTTTTTAGCTGGACCCACTTTGGGGCTCGACTAATTCCATCAAACTAATAAAAGTATAGGTGCACATCAAAATTTTGAAGGAGAAATAAAGTTGATGGATAACGAAGTATTATTAACCTTCATATAAAGATTCATAGGATGTATAGGGGGGAATGGAATTGTTTACAGGGGTCAACGTACAAATGGATATGTAGTTGCAATCACAATACTCATGGCCTACCTTTTGTATATGATTGTTGAAATGTTGTATCTGAATGGCATTTTAAAATATGTATGTTGTTATGATGGAGATGAGTGATATTTTTGAAACAAAAGAAAAGAATAAAACTCCAACAGTACCTTTAGACACATCAAATAAAGGTAGAGCCCACGCTTAGAGAGCCCACGTGAAGTAGATTGCAGACAAGAAGAAAGATCATGCAGTAAAGGAACCTTGACACCAAGTGAATCATGCCAACAATAGTAGCATGGGTGGAGCATGACCAGAGCATGTAAAGAAAAATGCCTAGCTAATAACAAGAGAATTCCATGCAAAGAAATCTGAGATGTCATGATCAATGAAGGAACCACAAATGTTTAAAAGAGGGAGCTGTGGATTAAGTTGCCAGTAAAAGGAAAACGCAGGGCATAAATGAACCGCTTAGCAAATATAAAAGCACAACAAGCGAATGAAAGACCAAGCTTGCATAAAAAGATTCCCACAGTCAAACAAGTAGAAACCACCGCAGAAGAAGCTCAATAACTGGCTTTGCATACTTCATTCCGTAGTTCCCCAAATATCAACAATGGACAGGGTTTCCATTCTATGTGATGTGATTGAGTATTTAAAGGACCTTCTGTAGCAGATCAATGATCTTCATATGGAGGCTCAACGATGGAGATGAACAGAAATCCCACGCTAAGTTGGAGACAAGAAATATGAATCCACATGCTTGGAAAGCAAGGCAGATCATTGAGAAGAGGTGCCATGAAAAACAGGGGTGACATTACAGTAAAAGTAATATATCCCACATGGGTTGTGGGATAGAATTTCAAAGAATTTATATACTTTTCTACACGTCATAGGTAATGTCTTTAAGACAAAGGCTTTTGAAGCCTTGCACAGGTGAGGGCCCACTCATCCGGCCAGTTGGATGAAATGACTTAATTTTGATAGAATGTACCAAGGAGATAGATGATGTCAACATGTTTGAAGGTCGTCGAAAAAGGTGGAAAATTCGGGAAGGCACTATGGCACCATCGAAAAATGGCAAGGTTTTTTGATGGTGACATAGTGCCCTGCCAGAAAACCTTAAAAACTAGTGGAGTGGGTCCCTAGGTGATGTGGCGGTGTCAGCAAGTGAAAATAGGACAAGTGGCAGTCAAGTAGTGACATGGTGGGTTCAAAGGCAATGAAGGAGATGACGACACGTGTCAAATCCGGCAGTGCCTGCTTGATCGCATTTCCAAGATGTGCACGGGATAAATAATGCAAGAAAGTGGGTGATCAACATGTGTCATCGCGCCCAAGAAGATGATGACATGGCACCAAAGATGCAGATGCAACCAGATTGCGACAAGTGTCCCGATCCGACGATGCCCGCAATCTCGCATTTCTAAGTTGTGCCCGAGATAAAAAATGTGGCAAAGTGGGATTTTGCCATGTATCACTGGGCCCAGAGTAGATGGTGACATGGCAGATGATGTAGAAGGCTCAGCAAATCAAACAGTGCCATGTGGCACTTGGTCAACAAAGGTTTGACCTCAGATTTAAAGGACAAGGGAAAATATTAAGGCAATAAAAAATAATTTTAAATTATTTTGACAAAGTGGGTGACGTGCAGGATTTTTTAAATTCAAAGGAAAATTAAGCTAAAGTTTGAACTTTAGGTTAATTTAAATTTTCAAATTTTAAATTTGAAAAGAGTTACAGACTTGAATTTTCTACCTAGAGGAACTGTTTTTCAAATTGAGGTTTAATGGGTTTCCAATAAGCAAAATAGGCGATGTTATATATCGCCGGAATCATGAGAATCTGAATTTTTTGATTCTGTAGTTAGTTTTTGCACATGTAGCAGTTTGTTTGAGCTACAGGAGGTTTTCTTACAGTTTCCTATTATGCAACCAAATTCAAGTATCAAAGCTCAGAACTGATTTCTAACGAGGTGATGACTTGAATATCAGTAAAAGGCAATGGAAATGCAGTTAGGGTCAAATTTGTTCAGATTTACTTAGTAAAAACTTATTTTCACTGGCATTTTCATGAAGAAATCAGATATTTTAGTGATTCAAAAGAATTTCATCATTGTACAAGGATATTTGCAAATCAGTAATAGAACAATGATGAAACCTAATCAGATTAGATGGGAAGAAAGAAGAAAGAGGTTTTTCAGTTGCCAGAAGATTGAATTTCAAGTGGACACTTGTCAAGTAAAGATCAGATCCAAGAATTCATTCATCCTATATCATTCTTTCTTTCTTTCATTGTAAGGGTTGGAATTTTGGAAAGCTTTCTCTGGTACGAAGACAGTTAGTAGGACTGGCCCTGGAATTGATGAATTCTGGATGGAAGATCTGGGATGTGTTGGTTCCAGACCATGAAGCCTTGCTTTGGCTATGATACCCCCTTCCCATCCCATCAGTTTCTCATTCCTGCCATTTTCTCTCTTGTATGACAACATATGTTATTGTATAGTCTAGTTTATTAGGTGATTTATGAGTTAATTTCATGCATTTTCATGTATTATTTCAAGGAAATAAATACAAAGAACAGTAAGGGTTTAGTTTCAGTTTAAATCTTGTCTCCATTCTCAATTGATTTGTGATGTTTTATGATCTTTAAACAAAGGGGTAAAAGCACAAACCTGTGTCACCTTTTATAAAGAAAAGTGATATTAGAATGTGACAGTTCAACATTAATGACAAAAAAAATGGTATTTGCATTTAAAATATGAAGATGATGTAAATTGATGAAATGTGTAGAATTGTATGAATTTTATGCCTATAATTTTTATTATTTTTTTGACTAAGAATTTATTCATTTTATTTTATTTTGAAGTCCCTTTTTTAACTATAAAAAATATAGGATGTAGTTCCCGTCAAACAAGTATGTGCAAATCATCTTTTTTTGTTATTATTTGAAAATATTTTATAGATGACATGTATAGCTAGTGTACAAAAAAAGAAATAATTATTTTTTATGTATATTTTCTTTGTTATAAGTACTCAAGTTTGACCTTGTCAGAATCCAATAGTTTTTTCCTCTCATCAAAACTTCCCTATCAAATCTATACCTTCTTGAAAAAAAATTACATATTCATGAAGAGGATTCTCTCCTCTAGTGATAAATATTTTATTTTTATTTTTTTGATATGATTTACTATTTTTTTTCATTTTTTGAGAGAGCATCTTCTGAAATGTTGAAATATCGACTTATAATATTTTTAGATTATAACATATTATAACTAATCAAAACACTCAAAAATTTATATAATGATGATATTGAATCTGAAATCTATAAAAGGGTATTTTTAGTTTTTTTTTAAAATTGAGTTTTGATAGAGAAATGAGATTTGACCAAAACGAGTTTTTGTATCACAAACGGTGACACAGATCTATGCTTTTACCCAAAGAGCCTAGGTCATTTTTGTAGTCCCTTAATGCTGCATGTTGTTTCATTGTTGCTGATGATTCAAGGAATTGTGTAAATGCTTTAGAGATTCAACAGGGTTGCAGGTTTATTGAGAAGGATATCAGGTAAGAATGAGATTTGAAATGAACATTGATGTCTATTTTCAAGGTTAATGGATAGATCACATATATGAATATATGAATAAGTATCAGATATCAAAATGCATGAGGGAGATTCATGAATTTGCCCAATGGATCAGGCATTGATCAGATACAAGGTCATTAAGTTGTTGTCCATGTATGGTTTTCATCCGCTTTCCCCCACCCACATAAAATTAAAATCAAAATCATCTTTACATTTTATGTTAGAGGACCTAAATGTTATACCCTCACTCAGCTTGTGAATATTCTAGATCTGCATTTAACTATCACAGATCTGTGTCATTTCATGAGTTATTAGGAGATATAAGGGTTTTATCTACTTTAATAGATTCAAGGATATGTTTTTGCACTGGTACGATATCGATTGAATCTTAGGTCCACCCACCTAGGTTTAGCATAGCCTAAAGTAGAAGAAGGGTCATGCCTTATAGTTGGCTTGTTGTCAGAAATGGCATGTTGAAAATGGGAGTTAGCTGCCCCTAGATGTGTCACTTTCTCAGTGGGATAATTGAAAACCCTCCAGCATTTTCAAACACCAACAAGATGGTGACTCTACTGTGGAGTTGTATTCAATTTGAATGGTAGACAAACTTTAAGAATTTAAAGAAGATTCAATACAATAGGAAGGATATGCTATAGCAGTAGGGTTGTGTGAGGTGTTTACCATTTCTCTGTTGATGTTTTATGTTCCCCAGTTATGTTTTATTCATGGATAGCAGCATGTTGTGAAATTGGATGTAAATTGTGTTCTATTACTGTTATAAGTCTATCTTCAATCAGTTCAGTCTTTGCTAGTGCTGTTGAGAAAGTTTCAAAGTCAAGAAATGATTTGTAAAGTGTATTTTCTTTTCAAGGTGTTGGTGATCTACAATTTTTTCCCACATTGAAGGTCTGGTTTAGATTTGTCAAGTGAAAAATTATGTTTTATTTCTCACATGAGTGAGTGGCGACTCTCAAATCTTTGTACCAGTTTGTTCCTAGTTGATTTCATTGCAAAATTTTGAAGGACTTTTAGTTGTATGGGAAGATCTAAAGTTTTTGATAAATTCCTGGAAAGGACATTTTAAATTCTTGACAAAGTTTATGTGGTTGTGTGTATCTGCTGAAGAAATTCATTTCACAGGGTGAATCACTGTTGTGATTCCATTTTCCTCTTCAAGAAGGTGGTGACTCTACAAAGGATTAGATCAGTGGTGTGAAGGTTTTCGTGCTTGCACCTATGCCAATCAGCAGATCAAAGATATTATACAACAACACATAAAGGTATTTTCAATTTTCATATATGTGCATTTCGTGAAAATTGAATGGTAAAAATGGTTACCTCCATCCAGTGTTTTAGCGCTAAGAAAAGGAGGTAGAAAATTTAAAGTTTAAAGAGATGGATTCTGAGTTTGGATCTCAGTATGAGTTAGAGGGTCTTCGTGCAAAGATTGCTAGACTAAAAAGAGAAAATCATTATAATATGGTCTTCATCTTGAGAAATAAAATTGGTGATGTTAAGGGTCTTGATGGATTGCACATTTACATGAAGTTCAAATCCATAGTCATGGATCTTCATGAGTCCTATAGACCAGAGAAGTCTTCATGGCCAATGTTGCTCTTAGAAGTTTTTACACCGTCTTCGGTTGATTCGCCAGAGGAGGCAAGATTCCAAAAGATTATTAAATTTCATGATATTATCATAGAATTTGAATGTGAGTTAAAGGCTATTGAGTGTAATGTTAGTGAATGTAATGAGTCTGTTCAAGATGATATAGAAAATGAAGAGTCTCAGTTTTATGAATCAGAGGATAGGAATCAGCAGTCTGGTAATATGCATAATGACAGTTCATCTTCTTATGATGATGAGTATATAGAAGAAGAACATTGTAGTAGTAATGATAATATTTCTTCTAATGATGAATGTGTTTGTGTTGAGATGCCGGTTGTTGAGGTGTTTTCTTAGGAAGAAGAATTATGTGGTGATCAGATTTTTGATTTTTCAGAATGTATTACTAACACGTTTTATATTACAAATTTGTCAAGCTGTCTAGATAATGATCTAAGCCAAGGAGAACAAACTAGGGATGGAATCTTGCTAAGTGTTGATGAGATTTCTGATTTGTTGGCTCACAATTTTGAAAGGTATGCTAACCAATCTAAGGATGCTTGTGTTTTGACACATTATGCAAATTCATGTGTTAAAGTCAGCTCCCCTAAATTTGATGCTGAAGAGGATGTAGTTTCAGAATATGCTATGTTGAGTGTGGGGGGTGTATGTGATGATAATGGCATTCATGATGACTTTCATGTTGAAAATAAAGGGATAAGAGTTGTTTCTGATTCAATGTTTTCTTGTTTTCATAAAGATGAGATACATTTAGATAGCTCGTATGAGGAAAGAAATAGTAATGGAACGGTTTATCCTAATGAGCTATTTGAGAAAGAATTTGATACAGGTCATCATACTGTGAACACACAATTTCATGATAATTCTTATGATTTGGGATCTAATCACTTGTTGGAATATGAAGAAAATGAAGCGTATATATAGTCTAATATATGGTGTACTGATGTTGCAAGTGAGAAGAAATTAGACTTTCCACTCTCTTCATATTTGGAGGCACAAGGTGAGTTACCATCTGATTCATGTAACTCGTTCAATGAAGTAGAATATCAAGCTTTTGTGTTTTTGGTTGAAGGAATCCATGACTCTGTTAGTAGTGATCAATTTCAGTTGTTATGATCATGCTGATTCAATTTTTCATAGTGAGCAAGATGTAGACAGTATGTCAGATTTTTATACGCACTATGAAGATGATGATAGTAGTTTTGTTTTGCCTAATGAGTTGATTATGAGTGTTGATATGTTGGGTAAGACAAAGAAGGATGAGAGTTTCAGTTTGCCTTAGGAGAATGTAAATGAAAATAAGGTTTATGATAGAGGAAAGGAGTTCTGAAACTTTTCGGTGGCTTGGGGCCATCACTTGTATATAAGTAGTATAGGTTTCCCTATTTTCAATAAAGCTGTTCAGGAGAGTTTGTGTAGTCAGGTGTGTGGTCTGCTTCACCTAGAGATTTGGAATCTTGCCATGCCTGCAGGGGACATGCATCCCTAGATAAAGCCACTGTTGGGATGAAAAATTGCATGCTTCATTTTTAGTCCCATTTCAAATTCCGAGTCAATACAAGCCCTATGAATGCCCTTTTGATGAGATTGTACCCAGCTGTAAGTATGAGGCCTAAAAGGTGTTCAATATTTCTAACACCTTCCATTCAGCCTGTCTACCTATTCCATGAAGATAAACTATCATTCCGAGCCATTTCGTGAAGTCTTGTTTTGAGTTAGTTCCAAATTTGCATTTTCACCCAAGTGTCAAACAGCGACAGGAAGCTGTGTTTTTCATTGAATATCTCATGCCTAGAAATTTTTTGTGATTCAATGCTTTGGGAGTGTCTAGTGTCTTTACCTAAGAACCTATGTTTCAGATTTTGAGTCGTTTCGAGTCCGTTTGACTAGGATTTGAATCCCTCAAAGTTGGTAGTTTACTGTTTTCACACATTTGCAAATTGCACACAATTCTGGGAAGCCCTGTTTGACCTGTAATAATTTTTGACCAGTTGACCCAAATGTTGAAATTCCTTTTGCGTTGCATTATAGACATCATAGAATTGTTGTGTTTTGATTTTTAAGTCTTGACAAATCCGTTTGCTAAGTTTTCAAATGCGATTCCAAATGTAATTTATAAGTTTAAACTGGTGTCAGCATTTGCAGATTTCTCGGAACCCCTGTTCAGGATGTCATAACTTGAAATCCATGATAGGTGAGATTGAATGGATTGTACCACTGTGTTTTCCACTGAAAATACTCCAAGTGTGCCAATTTTCAAGTCATGACAAATCTGTATGCACACCTTTCCAAGTCATTTCCATTTGCAAAAATTGCTGTTTTGCCATTCTTTTCAGTCAACAATTCTGAGTAGCCCATTTTGACCGATCACCATTGTGCCCACTTACTCGTCATGAGCCCAAATCACAGATCCATAATGTCCTCATGATAGAGAACCAATGCCCCAATTTTTGTCCTCCCATGTGTCAGTTTACCCAGTTTTTGAAGCCGATTCTAAACCCAATTTAGTGTTTTCTGACATGTTTATCTGTAGGTGTTTTTAAGTGGTCAACTTTGACAGTCAATATCTCTTGACCCCGATGTCTTCATGCAACAAGATTTTGTAGACCTGTTGAACATGTCAGAGAGAACAGGGATCCTGAGTTTCAGAGCTTTGCCAGATGTTTTCATCAATTTTTAAAGCTAGGTAGCAGGCCTCTTGACACAATTTTCACAATGGTATAGAGGTGATTCAAAATGAGTTTTTAATGGTGATTTTGTGATCAAATTGGTTTCCAGTCAGTTCAAAAGGGTCGATGGATCAGTCTGCGAGTCAGTTGTTTGGAAACAAAATTTTTTTTAGTCGGACCCACTTTGGGGCCCGACTGATTCCATCAAACTAATAAAAGTATAGGTGCAAATCAAAATTTTGAAGGAGGAATAAAGTTGATGGATAACGAAGTATTATTAACCTTCATATAAAGATTCATAGGATGTATAGTGGGGAATGAAATTGTTTACAGGGGTCAACGTACAAATGGATCTGTAGTTGCAATCACGATACTCATGGCCTACCTTTTGTATATGATTGTTGAAATGTTGTATCTGAATGGCATTTTAAAATATATATATTGTTATGATGGAGATGAGTGATATTTTTGAAACAAAAGAAAAGAATAAAACTCCAAAAATACCTTTAGACACATCAAATAAAGGTAGAGCCCATGCTTAGAGAGCCCACGTGAAGCAGATTGCAGACAAGAAGAAAGATCACGCAGTAAAGGAACCTTGACACCAAGTGAATCATGCCAACAGCAGTAGCATGGGTGGAGCACGCCCAGAGCATGTAAAGAAAAATGCCTAGCTAATAACAAGAAAATTCCATGCAAAGAAATCTGAGACGTCATGATCAACGAAGGCAACACAAATGTTTAAAAGAGGGAGCTGCAGATTAAGTTTTCAGTAAAAGGAAAACACAGGGCAGAAATGAACCGCCCAGCAAATATAAAAGCACAACAAGCGAATGAAAGACCAAGCTTGCATAAAAAGATGCCCACAGTCAAACAAGTAGAAACCACTGCAAAAAGAAGCTCAATAATTGGCTTTGCATACTTCATTCCGTCATTCCCCAGCTATCAACGATGGAGAGGGTTTCCATTCTGTGTGATGTGATTGAGTATTTAAAGGACCTTTTGCAGCAGATCAATGATCTTCATATGGAGGCTCAACGATGGAGATGAACAGAAATTCCACGCTAAGTTGGAGACAAGAAATATGAATCCACATGCTTGGAAAGCAAGGCAGATCATTGAGAAGAGGTGCCATGAAAAACAGGGGCGACATTACAATAAAAGTAATATATCCCACATGGGCTGTGGGATAGAAGTTTAAAGAATTTATATACTTTTCTACACGTCATAGGTAATGTCTTTAAGACAAAGGCTTTTGAAGCCTTGCACAAGTGAGGGCCCACTCATCTGGCCAGTTGGATGAAATGAGTTAATTTTGATAGAATGTACCAAGGAGATAGATGATGTCACCATGTTTGAATGTTGTCAAAAAGGTGGAAAATCTAGGAAGGTGCTATGGTGCCATTAGAAAATGGCAAGGGTTTCTGATGGCGACATAGCGCCCTACCAAAAAACCTTGAAAATTGGCGGAGTGGGTCCCTAGGTGATGTGGCGGTGTCAGCAAGTGAAAATAGGACAAGTGGCAGTCAAGTAGTGACATGGTATGTTCAGAGGCGGTGAAGGAGATGATGACACGTGTCAAATTTGGCGGTGCCCGCTTGCCCGCATTTTCGAGATGCACACGGGATAAATAATGTGGGAAAGTGGGTGATTGACACGTGTCACCTTGCCCAAGTAGATGATGACATGGCAGCAAAGATGTAGATGCAACCAGATTGCGACAAGTGTCCCTATCTGACAATGCCCGCAATCTCGCATTTCTAAGTTGCGCCCGAGATAAAAAATGTGGGAAAGCGAGATTTTGCCATGTATCACTGGGCCCAGAGTAGATGGTGACATGGAAGATGATGCAAAAGGCTCAGCAAATGAAACAGTGCCACATGGCGCTTGGTCAACAAATGTTTGACCTCAGATTTAAAGGACAAGGGAAAATATTAAGGCAATAAAAAATAATTTTTAATTATTTTGACAAAGTGGGTGACGTGCATGAATTTTTTAAATTCAAAGGACAATTAAGCTAAAGTTTGAACTTTAGGTTAATTTAAATTTTCAAATTTTAAATTTGAAAAGAGTTACAGACCTGAATTTTCTACCTAGAGGAACTGTTTTTCAAATTGAGGTTTAATGGGTTTCCAATAAGCAAAATAGGTGATGTTATATATCGCCGGAATCGTGAGAATCTAAATTTTTTGATTTTGTAGTTAGTTTTTGCACAGGTAGTAGTCTATTTGAGCTATAGGAGGTTTTCTTGCAGTTTCCTATTGTGCAACTAAATTCAGGTATCAAAGCTCAGAACTAATTTCTAACGAGGTGATGACTTGAATATCAGTGAAAGGCAATGGAAATGCAGTTAGGGTCAAATTTGTTCAGATTTACTTAGTAAAAACTTATTTTCACCGGCATTTTCATGAAGAAATAAGATATTTTAGTGATTCAAAAGAATTTCATCATTGTACAAGGATATTTGCAAATCAGTAACAGAACAATGATGAAACCTAATTAGATCAGATGGGAAGAAAGAAGAAAGAGGTTTTTCAGTTGCCAGAAGATTGAATTTCAAGTGGACACTTGTCAAGTAAAGATCAGATCCGGGAATTCATTCATCCTATATCATTCTTTCTTTCTTTCATTGTAAGGGTTGGAATTTTGGAAAGCTTTCTCTGGTATGAAGACAGTTAGTAGGACTGGCCCTAGAATTGATGAATTCTGGATGGAATATTTGGGATGTGTTGGTTCCAGACCATGAAGCCTTGCTTTGGCTATGATACCCCCTTCCCATCCCATCAGTTTCTCATTCCTACCATTTTCTCTCTTGTATGACATCATATGTTATTGTATAGTCTGGTTTATTAGGTGATTTGTGAGTTAATTTCATGCATTTTCATGTATTATTTCAAGGAAATAAATACAAATAACAGTAAGGGTTTAGTTTCAATTTAAATATTGTCTCCATTCTCAGTTGATCTATGATATTTTATGATCTTTGAACAAAGAGCCTAAGTCATTTTTATATTCCCTTAAAGCTATATGTTGTTTCATTGTTGCTTATGATTCAAGGAATTGTGTAAATGCTTCATAGATTCAACAGGGTTGCAAGTTTATTGAGAAGGATATCTGGTAAGAATTAGATTTGAAATGAACATTGATGTCTATTTTCAAGGTTAATGGATAGATCACATATCTGAATATATAAATAAGTATCAGATATCGAAATGCATGAGGGAGATTCATGAATTTGTGCAATGGATCAGGCACTAATCAGATACAAGGTCATTAAGCTGTTGTCCATGCATGGTTTTCATCCGCTTTCCCCCACCCACATAAAATCAAAATCAAAATCATCTTTACATTTTATGTTAAAGGACCTAAATGTTATACCCTCACTCAGCTTGTGAATATTCTAGATCTGCATTTAGCTACCGTAGGTCTGTGTCATTTTATGAGTTATTAGGAGATATAAGGGTTTTATCTACTTTAATAGATTTAGGGATATGTTTTTGCACTGGTACGGTATCAATTGAATCTCAGGTCTACCTGCCTAGGTTTAGCAGAGCCTGAAGTAGAAGAAGGGTCATGCCTTATAGTTGGCCTATTGTCAGAAATGGCATGTTGAAAATGGGAGTTAGCTACCCCTAGATGTGTCACTTTCTCAGTAGGATAATTGAAAACTCTCTAGCGTTTTCAAACACCAACACCTTCTTCTTAGATTCACTTATCAACATTAGCAACATTTTCATAAGCAATCTTCTTTAGCTTCACATTCACTCTCATAATTGTGTGTTTCTAATCAACCTTCTTCTATACGTCCCTCTCACAAACATTTGTACATGCACTAGCACTTGCACCACTTTTTTTGGCTCTTTACCTCTTTATATTGGCAATTCTTTCTTTAACATTTTCCATGATGACCGTAGATCTTAGGGTTTACGATCAGGTTCAACACGATTCATTATATCTCTCCATCTTCTTGATCTTCCTCTAGAAACTTCTCTGGAATCCATTTGTTAGGTCTTTACCTAATCCTCACCTTGAATTTATTGATCCAACTCATTAATCTTATCTTCAACACAATTTACATCTCCCAAAAAATCAACTGAGTCAGCTAGGAATCATGATTTTCTCAAATTTGTTCTCAACAGTGTTACTTGACAATCACTAAGTTCTGACACTCGGTCATTACTTAACACTCAATCACTATAAAACTTCTAGCTCGACATCAACTATCTTGCTCGATTGATACTGATGCTCGATCAACACTAGATTTTCTTGACACTTACTATGGCTCAGTTTACACTAGCATCACTAGGCGTTCCTTAACCTTTTACTCTATTGGTCATTTTAGCTTAAATTTCTTGATACAAATAAATAAATTGTCTCATCAAAGTCTAAGTAATCAAATGTCCATTGTAGCTTCCTTTTCATAACTCAACCTTTCCTCTAGGTGCTATTGTTATGAGCAATTTCTCAAATTCTCTTCATCAATCAAATAGATATGACATTTAGATTAGGTAGTAATATGTCTTATCAATAGATTTGACATCAATGACAAAACAACAATTGTTCCAATTGTAATTTTCCAACAATCTCCCTCTTTTGCATTAATGGAAACATCTCTACATCTCAATATTAGTAATATCTCCATGTATCAAATGTATCACACTTTGTTACCATACAAGAGATAATAGTCTCTCTCTCTGTTCATATTATCCCTCTTTGATATATCTCTCTTCTGTATATTTTTTGCTCTTCTATGCCTATCTCTCCCTCTTTTTCTATCTCTCCATTTGGTATATTTCTTTTATTGTATATCTCTCCCTCTTTGACAATAATGCAAAAGACACTTAGCTTTCTTATCTACAATCTCTTCATACATCTAAATTATGTAGATTTTTCATGTCTGACTGGTTTTTTTCATCTATCTATGATAGATCTATTATGTTGTACTTGACTATCTACCTTTGGCATATCCTAAAGTAGAGTTTTATTGCATCAGTGTGTAAGATATTTTGATTAGCATGTGATGCAATGCACCTTGCCTCCTTAAGTAGCTTTATTTAGGGGAATCAACCATAATTTACCTCTAAGATATTCATAAGCATTTTTAGGTAATGCTTTTGTGAATATAACAACAATTTGTTCTTTGGTGTGCATATATTATAGCTTCACTTCTTTGACTTGAACTAGTTCCCTCAAGTAGTGATACTTGATAGAAATGTGCTTTGTCTTAATGTGCATCACTAAATTCTTTGAAATGTTAATATCACTTGTTCTATCACAATAGATAACTACTAGATCTATAATTGTCTCTTTCATACCTTTTAGTGGTTGCTTTATCCACATAATTTTTTAATGATTCACTATAATTACAACATACTTGGCTTTAGCTATTGATTGGGAAATGCAATTCTATTTCTTGCTTTTCCATGCCACCAATCTCTTTCCTAGAAAGAATACACCTCCACTAGTTCTTTTTATGTCTTCAATGTTTCTTGCCCAATCTGAGTAAGTGAATACCTACAGTTCAAATCTATTACTTCTCTTGTAATACAATCCATAGTCTTCTATACCTTTCAGATATCTCATTATCCTTTTCACTGCCATTATGTGAATTTCCTTAGGATTTTCTGAAAATCTAGCAACTATCCCAACTGCTAATGCAATAACAAGTCTATTGTGAACAATACATTGTAATTTTCCAATCATGGATATGTATAGGGTCTGGTTCACTTCAGCAAATTCATCATTCTTAGATAGCTTATGTCTTATAGACATAGGTATGCTCATTGGTCTTGAATCCTCCATACCAAAAGTCTTTAGTATCCCCTTCATGTATTTGGATTATGTAATGAAAATACCAAACTTTATTTGACATACTTGTAATCCAAAAAATAATTTAATTTCACCAAACATAGATATTTCAAATTCCTTCTTCATTTCATCAACAAATTATTTTCATAATACTTCTCTTCCTCCAAATATAATGACTTCAACAAATATTTTAGATAACTATACTTCATTGTTCTTACTATTCTTCAAATATAGATTACTATTATCATTTTTCCTTTCAAAACTAATCTTTACCAAATAATTATGTAATCTTTCATACCATGCTCTTGGGGATTGTTTCAATCCATAAAGGGCTTTTTTTTAGTTTGCATACCATGTTCTTCTTGTCTGAATCTACAAATCCCTAAGGTTGTTCAATGTACACTTCTTCCTCAAGTATACCATTTAAAAATGTATATTTGACATCCATTTGATATACCTTGAAATTCTTGAAGGCTGAATATTCAAGTAGAGTTTTGACTCCTTCAATTCTTTCTATAGAAGAAAAAGTTTCTCCATAATCAACTCCTTCTTCTTGAGCATAACCCTTGCATACTAGTCTTGCCTTGTTTCTTGTTACTTCAACATTCCCATTGAGTTTGTTTTTAAGAACCCACTTTGTTCCAATGATATTTTTTTCTTTAGGTCTTGGCACTAAATTCCAAGTATTCTTCTTCTCAATTTGGTCAATTTCCTTGTTCATTGCCTGAATCCAATCTTCATTTTCTAAAGAATCTTGTACTATTTTGAGCTCAAATTCACTAAGTAAGAATATATCATCTTTGGGTCTTTTTCTTGTCATAACACTTGATTCGACATCACCAATGATTTGTTCAAGATTGTGATGTCTTCTCACATATTTTGCTAGCACACATAGTTTCCTTCTTTGTTCTTCTATGGGTTCTTCTTGAAAAATAATATCAGGATCATTTTCTCTTTTTTGTTTAGGTTCTAGTTCATGTTCTACATGCTTGGTGTTTTCTATCTAACGGTCAGCATTGCTTGTCTATGATTCAACATCTTTAATCTATTGCTTGACAACCACTCTTTGTTGCTCAAAAATTTGTATTTTTGCTTCATCATTTCCTATCTATTAGGAAACTACAGCTTGATTTTCTTGTTTATTAGGAGTGCTAGGAGCATCATCATCCATCCAAATGAATGAACTGTAGTCTTTAGGTTCTTCTTTGCATACAATGTTAGTTCTTTTTGCAAACTCATTAATTTTCACATTTGCATTTTTTGCAACTTTTCTAGTGTTAGAGTTCAAACATTTGTAAGCTTTACTCTTGGTGGAATATCCTAAGAATATACCTTCATCACTCTTTGCATCAAGTTTTCCATTCCTATTATCTTGAAGTATATAACATCTACTTTCAAAGATTTTGAAATATCTCAGATTAGGGGCATATCCATACCATAATTCAAAAGGTGAAGCATTTGTACCTTTCTTGACTTGTAGTCTATTTAGGGTATGGACAACAGTACTAACAACTTCTCTCCAATACTTCTTTGATACAATCTTCTTCATCATTAATGTTTTTGCACAACCCATTATTGATATGTTTCTCCTTTAAACTATTCCATTCAGAGGAGGGGTCCTTGCTGCTGACATTTGTCTTTTAATTCCTCTATCATTGTAGAATTTATTGAACTCATTTGAAATGAATTTGACACATCCATTAGATCTCAAACACTTCAAAATATTCCCTATTTCTTTTTCAACTCTGGCTAAATACCACTTGAATAATTGAAAGGATCATATTTAGCTTTAAGCTACATCATAGTCATCATCCTAGAGTAGTCATCAAAAAATAGAATTCAATACTTATCTCCATAGTAGCTTTGAACATCAATGGGTCCACATAGGTTAGTATGAACCAATTCCAAAATATTACTAGAAGTGTATGTTTTGCTCTTGAAACTAGGCTTGGTCATCGTTCCCAGTTGACTTTGTTTACACATAACATTGTTAGGCTTCTTCAGTTTTGGCAACCCTCTAACTTTTTAAATTTTACTAATATTCATCAAATTGTCAAAGTTCACATGACATAATCTCTTGTGCCATAACCAAACAACTTCTTATTGTGCAAACAAACATGTCTCATTTGATAAATCTAGATAGAACAAGCTATCTCTTATCTAATCACCACTTCCAACCAGCTTACTGTCAACATCATATATCTTAGCCTTCCTATTATGGAATTTAACTCTATAACCTAAATTTTTCAGCTATGAAACACTCAATAGATTATAGTGAAGTTCTTCAACCCAATAAACATTATCACATTTATCATGTCGGTTAATTGAATAGTTACATTATCTTTCACAACACATGGGATATCATTACCAAATTTAACACATCCATGTATGGACCAATGTCCTCAAATTTATCTTTATCACCAGTCATATGATTGGAGCATCCACTCTCAATTATCCATCTATCACTTTTGTTTACATATGTAATTAATGCATTTTTCTAATCTTCATCAGAATATTCTTTCATAGCAACATAGACAACTTCATCACCATTAATTTTAGATTCATTGTCAGATTCTTCTTCAACAATATAATAGGATTTCTTACCTTTGTCATTGTTTCCAACTTTTAGTCTATCCCTTTTAAGTTTGTAGTTGTTGGCATTTATTGCAATTTTATTAGTTGTTTGTCAAGACAACCACTAGCTAGGTGACTCACTTCTAATCAAGTTTTTGAGACTCCCACTTTGTGCCTTTTTTGAGTCTCCCTTGCTTCGCTTTTCCTTATTTTTCCATGTGGGATTCTTTTCATTTTAATGCATTTCGGACTTAGGTGATTTAGGTTTGGTTTGGATATGGTTTGAGCATCTTCATAATGAGAAGTGAGTCCTTCTTGTTTCTATGACATTTCTCTTGCTCTAGCATTCTCATTTCCTTTGGATTCTGAATTACTTGGCTAGCTATCCTCCTTAGAAAACTTCATCGAGTAGGAACTTGAAGATCAGAGTCATGATAGCATTCATAGATATACATCTACTCGACTTATGATGAAAGGATCTAGAGAAGTGAAAGCTACAACTAAGAAAGTCTCGAGTCAACATTTCGAGGTCAAAATCCATTGCTATGCAAAGAAATGAGTCTACATATTTTCTTCTACTCACCTAATGGAAATGAAACCATTCTATTCTATTTCTAAAGACAACGAGTCTTGTGCTCCATTCAAATATTTTATGCATCAATGGGACCTAGGCATGATGCTGAAGAAAGAAAAAATTTGAGCTTGTGATGGTGAATCCATGCTTGAAATTTCATCTCGAGGATACACAAGGTAACTAACAAAAACAAGGAAAAATGCTCTAAAGTGGTTCTTCCCATGGAAAGTGTTTCTCTTAGGGGAGTTTTCCATCCTTCAAAAATATAGAAGGCTACTTCTCTAAAAGACTAGAAAGATAAAGAACTATGCAAGTATAGTATGAGAATATTCTATGGATATGATAGAAAGATGCTTCCAGTAAAGTCAGCCGTAAAGGTCCATTTCTGATATAAAGGAGATCAAGTGTTTAATTTCTTGATGCAAAGAATAAGAAGATGAACTACCTAAGGTATCAAAGGATTATTTCTCGCACTTTGATCCTGAATCAAAAGAAAGATAAGGTTACAGAAATATTGATCTACACTTTTCCCTCTGTATATAATGAGTTATCATGTGAATCCTTATTCTGGATCCTAAAGTAAATGAAGGAATTACCACTAAATTGAAATCCCTAGGTTTAGTAAGTGACTTTTCATGCTACTACATCACTTTAGGATAGTAATATGGTTTTAAGGTTCATGGATCCTTACACGCATAGAAGTGGAAAGGTTTTAAATAGCCATTAATTATCAAATTCATTGCCCTACTGTTATAATCATTGGTTGTATTTAATTTCATTTGTGTGGGGCTAACATTCAGATTTATGCATCTATTTGATCAAATTTGTCTCAAACTTGTTTCCTCATTATTTTAACAGCTATTTATTGAGAGATTGCCCCTTATTTGAAATCATAAGCAAATGACAATCAGAGCAACAGGTTATGATAAACTCCTAGTCTTGGAAAGTGAATCAAAAGATCTCACCAATACTTCATTCAAATTATACAAATTAGGTGATCTCCATAGAAGGATTAATTCTCAGCCCATCTAGCCGACCACCCTGAAATTGAAGGAAAGTGGATTAGTGGAAGTTGCTAGATTTCCCATGGTTGTGCAGACTCAAGAACTAGTGAGAGAATGCATCAAGATATAATATGGAAACAAATAAAATATTTATACCTAATCAATATATTATTCTCTCAATAAATAAGGCCTTGATGTAATTTGCATTCAGTGTTCTAGTGAAGGAAGAATACTACAACATCAATTTTGGATCCTCTGCATCATGTTGAACAAAAAGAAGGCTTTGAGAAGAGAGGATATGCAAAGAACCTGGTTCCAAACAACTCATTCCAAGATAATCAATTTGAAAAGAGAAATCATCGACATAATAGTACTAGTGCTAAGATTGAAATGTAAGGAAGAAATTTTGGATTTCATTCAACATCACTTCTTCTCGGTGCAAGCCATATTTGCTAAAGGACTGATGAACGACTAGGCCAAAATCATATGTGATGATCTTTCCTCATGGTTAAATTTAGATAAGGAATTTAAGCAATTATATATGTCCTCATATTTAATATATTTAATATATGCCTATATGGTTGGGTCTTCCTAGAATCAAAGACTGTGATGAAAATACAAGGGTGTGTGAATTCTACCCTCACCTTCAGCTACAAAGGAGCTTTGGAGAGTGTGTTAAATTGAGTGATGCCTTCACTATGAGATTATGTTAGGAATTGCAAGGCTACCCTGATTATATATTTTTTCCAAAAGCTATTTTGGCTATAGCCTAATTTGGATGCTCTTTCATCCAATTCCCAAACTTCTCCTACCCATAGATCGATGCTTTTGATGGGTTTCCCTAAAGGCTCCCTAGGTACCCTAAGGACAAGGTTGTTCTTATTGAATTATGTCAAAAAATACTAGAAGTGAACAATTTTTTTACCAAAGAAACTAATGAGAATTTCCTTCCCAATAGTAGTTGGACCCTATTCTTGTGCTTCTAGATCTCATGCCAAGAATCTATTTAAATTTTTTGAGAGCAAGATCAAACTGGTTGATTATGAGGTATTCAGGCCTTAATATGACCCAGTGAATTTCATGAGAGATCATTTAAAGTTGGGATATGCTCACAGACATGTTCCACACATTGAAGATTATTGGCATGGATGTCATGATGAATATCAAACTAGGGAGAAGTATTGGTCCATGCTGACAATTGATGAAATGGAGTTACATAATGACTTTGTTGATATTTCTAATATTGTAGATGATGGCTCCTAATATGCATCCCTCACCCATCAAGTAGATCAAGGGAACTCCCATTGTGTCAACCCTACCTGAAGGTCCTATTATCAATATAATGGAGGTCCTAATGCATGGGATCATCAAAAGGATAGATAAATGGGTGGAGTGGACCAGGGAAAGAAAGAAAAAAAAGGGAAGTACAGGCTTTGCTAGTGGAGTAGCTTCTAAATTTTTTGAATCAACTACAACTACCTCCACCACTACTACCACTTCAATATTAGTAGGCCTAGCCTAGTCCATCAATCAATACAAAGATCAACCTTTAGAGAAGAATGTCTAGATTATCCCTACTTGTGAAGGAGTATCTCTCCTAGACATAGGAAACATTGGGGGATAAGGGGACATATAAAGAGAAGGAGAAAGAGAAATTAGTGGCCAAACCTTCCTCCCCTATCCAAGTCATCAATCTTGACGGTGACATGAACCCTATGGATGGTCAAGAGTAAGATGAATCTCAATAGGATGATACCTTGGCCCTCTTAGTTACCAAAGTGACTATTTTCCCCACTACCACTTAGAGAAAGGAGACACCCCTAGTGGTAAGGAAGCTCTTCGATCCTACAACCCTTCAGACAATAATCAAAGTCTTCTCAACCGAGTCATGGTTAGAAGAGACCATTGATCAGAAAAAGAGAAGATATGAGGAAGCTACCCCAACCAAGGACCTCATCATGTAAGCAACTTCCTCTCAGTGACAATCAAAGAAGACAAAGAAGTAGAAGTATATAGTAGCATTGACCACTGATCCCTCTACTAGTCATATGTTGATGGAGATAGTAGAACCTCAAAAAGAAGGCAAGTTCCATGAGCTCACTAGCAATGACTTTTAGACTAGAGTGGTTGACATTTATATTCTTGTGCATGATTCCATGGTTAATATATGGAAATTAACCAATGAAAAGATACAGGATAGGCTAGAAGAATTAAGGGTAGAGAAAGAGGTACTCAATTCCTCAAATAAAGAACTAATGGCCTACTTCAGAGTTGCACTTGGGAGCACTTCTACTAGTACATTTGATCCAAGTGTAGAAGAGAATAAAAAGTTTCTTTTAAAACTACAATAGGAAAGGCAATTCGGTCAAATTGGCCTCTCATGGATTGATCAAATGAAGGTCCAAGGTCCCCCTCTCATCGAGAATCTTGGAAATCTACTTTTAGATACTGACAAGTTGAGGGAAGTAGTATCTAGTCATGAAAATACCAGACACAAAGCATCAAATAGACTGATGGATCAACTGGCCTTGTTGTAAGAGATCATTGATATTAACACTGACGTCACCATGACCCATGGAATCTTCAAAATAGGTCAAGAACCATTGCTTCATTGGAAGCAATCATTGGATTTCATAGTGGAAATCTCTATACGATCAACAGATGAGTTTAAAGATGTGCATGATTTAGTGCAAAAGTTCATGGCAAAGATTTTTGAATACTTAAAGGTGTTGCATATAGAATCATATGTATCCAACAAAATTCAATTGGTGGACATCAAGCAATGAAAACCAAATTCATAGCATTTGTCAATAAGGCCACTGATCTAGTCAACTTCTAGGTGTCAAAGATCTAGGAACTTTCATTAGTAGATTCCATCTTAAGATGAGCATTAGAAAAGTTCCAATCAAAGGTTACTAGAGTGGAAGAGATGAAAGAGATGCATGAATACAAGATGATTCAAGCTGATAACATCATAATACCAGGTGTTGTCGAATTGGATAAAGTAATAGATGTAATGAAAGAATATAGAGCTAAGGTTGTGACCCCAAAATTTTTGATGCTTTGATATTCTCTTAGACAACTGTCACTCTCTCTTCTTTTTTCAAGCATTTTTGGCAGTAGGCTTAAAATCTATAATGGATGATGACTAGTCAAGTCCTATTTTTAGCTTCCTCTATTCAAAGATTCTATGCAATGTAATTATCAAATGCAACTGGCTTTTCTAGAGAGGCCTATATATGTAACTTTTGGTGAAATTAATAAGATTGACAAATTATTTTGTGGGAATACCCCTATAGGTGGGACTACTATGTGTGACTCTGAGTCTACATTTTAATTTTTTTGTTCATCTAGTTGTTGTATAGTACTTGGGATGAACCTACTATAAATGAAAACTGAAAAAGATTGCAAATAAACTTGGTTTTATTTCTTCCATCTCAGTGGATTGTAACCTTTACTTTCCTTAGTATAAGTATTAGCTGTGCACATTACTTCATATGTGTTTTATAGATTTTATGAGAAGCTCAAGATTTGATTAATGAAGTAGTTGAGAAGGGGACAATCTGAGTATTGTTAAATCTCAATTATTCTAGTAATTCGGGCATTGACAATTTATCACTCTCTCTCCTCACATGCTATGGTAGGTTGTCTTGCATGGTTTCAATCTTCTATCTAAGATATAATAGATTGCATTTTAGGAGTTAGATTTGAAAGTCACCTAGATTGTTTGAAGCTTTAAGCAATCTAGTTCTGCCTCTTCTGCTCTCTAGTTAAGAACATACCCCAACAACTTAATAAAAATTCATTAGAAATCTTGCATTTCAAGGGAGTTGTACCTTTCAATTCAGAGGTCTTTGATAGATTACTACACTGACCCATTCTATTGTTAGCTATTTTTTTTTCCATTTACCATTGGGCACATTAAGAATCAAGGTATAAGCCATTAAAATTAAGGAAGATCCAATAGTTTTTAGCGAATTTGCTAGGAACATCCTTGCCTGTCCTAAGTTTTTCTTAGTAAGTATGTCTATACCTTTACTGGGATAGCTTACAGATCCATTTCAATTTATTGAGTCATTCCTATTATCTCATGAGGAAAATGGTGTTTCCTCATGAAGGTCAAATCCTAGTAATGCAACCCAACCTCAATGTCCAAGATGAACAAGAAGATATAATAAACCAGTTAAATACACTTGCCTAGAAAAATTGAAAATCCCTTGATGAGTATTGAAGATTCAACTTTGTAGTAGAGAGCTTACATCATGCCCCCTTTTATTTTATGATCAAGATGCTCCTGCATCATATGTTTAGTTTGTTCCTAGGAGTGAGCTTGTTCATTAGGTCATTGAGATTCATATGATTATGATGTTTGTAAGGATGAAGCTGAGATGGTTCATGTGTAGATTTTTTCTTTTATCTAGGATGGGTTGGAAACCTTTGGTGAAGATAAATTTGGTTGGAGAAATTTCTTTTGGCATCAAAGTATTGGACATACTTTTCTATTTACTTGGGGAATCTGCTGCAAGTGCATCTTGCATCATAAAATAAAACGGGGCATGATATTATAATAAAAATAAAATAAATAAAAAATTTGAGGAGAGAGAAAGTATTTTTTTTAGAGATAAATAAGTAAATAAAATAAAAGTAAAAATTCAGCCTGTTAATGGGCTTGCAAGTGTTGATCCTAAAAAAAGAAGGGAAAAGAGTTGTTGGCAACCACCAGAGGAAGGATGGATAATTTTTTTTTTTGATGGGGCTACTAGAGGAAACTTGAGTACATTTGGTTGTGGATGTATAGAAAGAGATTAAAAAGGAAACTCCTTAGCATTTGTGGAAAAAAAATTAAGGGATGGAACAAACAATGTGGCAGAATGTGAAGTTGCCAAGGAGGCTTTAGTTTTAGGAGTTAAAATGGGTATTCATCAAGTACATCTCGAAGGAGATTTATAGATTATTATTAATGGAGTCAAGAAATGGAAGATGGACTCTTGGCATCTTGATAAGTACATAAGAAAAATCAAGTTCCTATTAATAGATTTTGAGAACTTTAGGAGATCCCATGTTTACAGGGAGGCAAATAAGGTGGAATATAATTTGGCCAGTTTAGGAGTGAATGCTTTCTTTGGGAACTAGAATGAAATTATTGAAGAATTTAGGCTTCTCAATTTGGAATATGAATGAAGGGTGATGAAATGGCTTTTATGTGTGTTTAGGCCTCCCTTTTTTGGCTATACCTCTAAATTATGAATTTGAACTCTTGGTATGATGGACACTCATGAATAAGTAATCCCCAATGGGATTCATAATTATTAGACAACCACTCTTGAAGTGTGGGATTTTAGATCATTTGAGGGCATGATTTCAAGAAGGGCAAGGATTGTCTTTAGTAGGGAAATTCATAGAGAAACTAGAGATGGAGGCCAATTTTGCATTGGAATCAAATAATTAGACCCAAGCATATGAAGGGAGGATCATAATGAGATATTTAAGGAGCATTTTTTTGTTCAATGATTAGGGATTTATGAGTGGCATCTAGGAGATGTTCAGTCTGGAATATTTGGATACCTATTAGAGGAGAAGGTCCAATTTGGAAATAACATCTCTCTTTGTGGCTTTGGCTCTATTACTTGGCAAGAAAAAAGAGGAAGTTCGTAGGGTTGTGGTAGTGTGCATGGACCCAAAATGGCTTCTAGGGATAGATGGTGTTATTGACAGAGCCGTACTAGGTGTTGGTCTAGAAATGGGGTAGGAACCTTGGAGGCTAGCTGAGGGCAGTGATTCTTTGGTACAACCTCTAGTCGTTTGGTCTTCTGCATCACTGCAAGGGGTACATTTGCCAAAAGTTATGGAAGGCTAGAGGAAGGTGGTCAATTTATTGTAAGAGACAATCTAGGACATGGACAATGAGAGGAGGGGTTTTATGGAGACAACACCACGGAAGATATTAGTTGGCAAGGGAAGGATAGAGTGCTCCAAGGGAGACCACAATGGCAGGAGCTTGGATCAACGTGTCAGTGGCAGTGGAGGTAGGTAAAACCATAACTGGTAGGAAGGATCTTCAAGGAGTAGGGAGCATTGACATGCCATGATTAGTGTAGTATGACCAAACTATCCCAAACTTTACAAAGGAGGATGCGACAACATGGTTCAAGGACTAAGCATCTAAAGGTATTTTTTGGGTTCATTTTTGGAAGATTGCTTATGTCTCCCATGACATTTGAATACTACTTTATTTTTGGGTTGGGCTTTGTTGATTGGTGTTAATGTCCTTTGTATATATATTGACATTAAATGTTAATGGGGGAGGGTATTTAAGAGGACTTTTGAGACATTGGCCACTTTATACTATGGCATATCTATGTAAGCATTATCTTTATTTAAATCAATACAAAAAACTTGTTACCTATCAAAAATAAAATAAAATACATAAATGGAGAAAAGAGGGAAAAAGGCATTTAATGTTTTTTGTCAAGCCAACTTGTGGCTTGGTTTGGTATAAGTAGAGGCTCTTGTCTTGTCATTATTTAGCATGAAGGAAGTCATCTAGAGAGAGAAGTAGTTGAGCAGATGAGGTTTGCGAGCATAGATAGTAACTACTACTTGGGAAACAAGAAGGTTGCCTGGTGGCTTGCAAGAATAAATTTAGATTCTCCTTGGGGTTTTCTACCAGATTGTGGATCTGGGCTAGCTAGGATTTGGATCTTGCGAGACCTTCCAAAATTACAATTGAAATTTCTTATATATGTGGCCATAACCTGGAAGGCCTTACAACTAGGCATATTGGATGTAAATTTTGTGATTCTATTATGGGAGTTGGCATTATTTGGATCCAAATATTTGTGTCATTTTTATACATCCACTGTGTGGTCATTTCCTGGAGGCTAGGACTTCTCCTACCTTGTACTGCACTATAGTCATATCTTGAAAGGATATTCTTTTCTTTAACCTGGCAAAAGAAATGTCTGATTGTAGAGTTCTAACTTGATCTTTTGTATTTTGTTACAACATTCCACAATGTCATGTGCATTTTTTAATTTGTCTTTTTCCTCAAATTTTAATTGCTCTCTACAAAGGGTTCTCTTTTTCATAGGAACCTTCATGATCTCCTTTACCATGTCTAGCCTCATAAAAATTCCGCATATGTTGGATATTAGTTTGCCTATGTGTCCTACTCAACCAATAGAAAATTCTAGCATTCTTGAATTGTCATGTAAAATTATTAGACCATATTAGATGTTGTGTCATTTGAATTTGTCTCTCTCTTAAATTATCATAAAAGACATTGAAGCAATATTGGACAAACTAAGATGAATGAAGTTTATTATCATTCATATAGAAATGGTAGTCTCTCAATATGTTTTGATCCTCTTTTATACTATTAGGTGCATGCCTATAAACTATATGAACAAAAAATGCTACTTGCACTGAATTGTAATGTTTTGATTGTACCTCATCTTGGGGTGCAAGTGTGTAGTTCTTTACAAAGTCAATGACTACAAGTATAGTATTAATTGGGAACTTGTTCTTACATATGCAAAATTTTCCATCAAGCCATCTAGCATATTGAGAGTGTTTAACATATTATGGTACAATTACACTCTTAAAATCATCCATAAATGCATGACAAATAACTTTTTATGTAACTAGATCATAGATTCTTCCAACCTTCCCATTCTTCAATGGACATTCAATAGTTTTGAATCTTTTTACATCAACTAATTTTTGTCCACAAGTTGTCAAAGAATTTTCATGCAAATATTCATCTAACAAAGCAAGATTTCCACACATATATCACATGTACTAGAAAGGCATGCATTGAAATAAATTATTGCTCATTACTTTGGCTTACAAAATAAACCTGATATGAAATCCTTTATAGTTTGATGTGGTATTTTCATACCACATTCCTGCAACATTTCTTTACTATGCATGGTGCTATGTATAGATCAAAATACATCATAACGATAATGAAATTGAACATAGTTTTACAACAACATGTGACTCTTTCCTTATTAATCCTTACATACCATGGTTTACACTTTTCAAAAGATCTTTGACAATGCTAGTAGTTAACAACTTATCATCTAATTTTCTTTTGAAAAATTTAGTTTGAGTCATGTCAAAAAGGTGTTTAGGATGTGGATCACATATTTTTGAGCCAACTCTCAATTTAAGAACATCTATTGAATTAGGTGATACTCTTGAATTATCATGCCAAAAAATTCAACCAAACTTTTGACTTTATTAGTAAATTTCACATCAGATCTCAGGAGTCTACCACTAGAAGTCTACAAACTATTTACTGGATCACATTCATAGTTAACTCTTCTCTTTACAACTCTTTCTAAAGTTTTATGACTCGCATTAAGATATCCACTTATGTTACTAATAAATATTTTGTTAGAAGTTGATTTGTTAACTAAAGCTATTGTTATTGCTCATTGTGCTGCATTCTTATCTTTAGAGAGACTTCTCTTTCTGATAACATTATAGGCACTAGAAATAATGGATAAAACTTGTTTTAAAGACTCATTTTTATTCTTGGGTTTTTCATACATTCCTAACATTTTCATCACTTTTCACATTTTAGACATTTTAATTAGTTGCAACATTAATTGACATTGAAACCCAAACTTATTATTATAAAAAAATTGTCTATATAATCTATTAGCATGTGTCTTAATCTGTCTCCACAAAACCAATCCATGAAAGTTATCAAGCACATCATTAGAAAAATGGAAATGTTCATGCACTTTAGTATCATTTAAACATGTTTCTTCACTACTTGGTGTTTCCATGTCTGCATTCATATAGTTGTTGTTTTCAATTGGAATTTCATTTTCAATGTTATTTGGAATTTGAATCTCATTTTCATTTTTTATTTGTATTTATTTTGTGGCTTGCATTTCCATTGGGGTTTTTTGTGCATGATCATTTGAAAATCTATTCTCATGAAGAAAAAACTACTACATTTGGGCCTGAATTGCAACAGAAAACCATCGCAATAGTGATAGATACACATCACCCCACCGATAGAAAGAGGAATTGGCTCCCACCAAATAGGCATTGGAATTGCAACGACAAGGGAAACCATCATAATGGTGATGATCATAACTATCATTAATTGGGTGAAGTCACTGGAAAAGTGTTCTTATCACTATCCCAATTTTGACGAAAAGCTGTTGAAGACACCATCGCAATAGTGATGTGTTTGTGATGGAGATGCTATGGGACCCACGACAAGAATTCAAAAATGTCCATCCCAATGGTGATGGCCATGTGGCAAGAATGCTATGTGATAGATGGCTAGCCATTGAAAATGCTTGTCCTAATTGTGATGGTGTGCTATATTAATAAAAAAGTGGTGGAAAATGTTGAATAGCTATGATGCTCTCATAGCTCATAGTAGATTCACACAGTTTGTTGTCATGCAATAGTAGGTTAATATTGAGCTTCACTTGGTTTTAAGAATAGTTTATTATTCTCTACTAATCAAGGCTAACCACGTGAAGGTGGAAGCTCATTTGGCCCTAGTCCTCCCCCCACCTAACATCTAAATTCCTCATTAAAATCTAAAATATTTAAGAAAGGATTAATATTTAAAGTAAAAAAAAAAGGTTCCAAACTTGAAAAAGTGACATCATTTTCCCATCTTCTGGTGCATGTCATTTTTTCATCGCATCTAAAATAAGATTTTGCCACTCTGAATTGAGAATGCATAGAAAATAGAAGGAGCTGAAAAAACCCAACACATTTACATTTATTTAATAGGTCTATGCAAACCTTTAACAAAAATACAAACTTGGTATTTTTTAGCTCCAACTGATGTCATATGCATATGAATTGTGATTTCATATTGAAATATGACATCCTTTTGCATTTCCTGAAACCAATAGATTCACATAGTTATCATACAATTATAGGTTAATGTTGAGCTTCATTTGGTTTCGAGAATAGTTTAATATTCTCTATTAAGTAAGGCCAACACATGAAGGTGGAAGCTCATTTGGCCCCACCCTCACTCCCCCCCCCAACGTCAAAATTCCCCATTAACATCTAAATTTTTTAAGAAAGGATCAATCTTTAAAGTATAAAAAAAGGTTCCAGTCCTGCAAAAGTGACATCATTTTCCAATCTTCTAGTGCATGTCATTTTTCCATTGCATCCAAAATAAGATTTTTCCACTCTAAATTGAGAATGCATGTGTAATTGCATTCAAATGCATGGACAACACGTGGAGTTGATAAAAACAAAAAACAATTACATTTATTTAATAGGTCTATTAAGTTTTTAAAATTATAGACCATCATGAACAATGTTCGTGATGGTCTATAACTTAAAATACCTAATTAAAGACCTCTAATAAAAATGTAAACCTGTTGTTTTTTTCAGCTTTGCCTAATGTCGTATGCATATGAATTGACATTGCATATTGTACTATGGTGTTCTTCTACATTGCTTGAAACCAAGAGATTCAAACAATTAGTTGTCATACAATCATAGGTTAATGTTGAGCTACACTTGGTTTTG
Source organism: Cupressus sempervirens (assembly GCA_028749045.1). Classification (NCBI taxonomy): domain Eukaryota; kingdom Viridiplantae; phylum Streptophyta; class Pinopsida; order Cupressales; family Cupressaceae; genus Cupressus; species Cupressus sempervirens. The sequence goes on from CM053789.1 coordinate 464,365,714, forward strand.
AGAATAGTTTAGTATTCTCTACTAATCAAGGCTAACCACATGAAGGTGGAAGCTCATTTTCCCCACTCCCTAACATCTAAATTACTCCTTACCATCTAATATCTTTAAGAAAGGATCAATCTTTAAAGTACTTGAGATGTCCTAATCGCCTCCTGCTACTCTCTGGGGAAGTCTATATTCATTTCTCATGAGAAATTCATCACACAAGTACATCTAGGAATGTCTTCATTGCCTCTTGCATAAAATGAATCCAATATTAGAAAATTCCCCCTAAGAAATAATAGTTCAAGTGAAATAAACACATAAAAAATGAGAGAGAAAAAGAGGAATCTAGTTACCAATAGGAGTTTCCATTGTAGTTGTGGCCATGCTACTTGTTGAGTGAGTTTTATTGTTTTTATGTTGTGTCAAGATCTCTCTGTTTATATACATACAAATGGGGAATGATTAATGTTGTGTTTTCTTTTCTATTTTTTTTATAATCCATAATCCATAATCCACAATCTACAAGATCTCTATAGTGATGCCCAAATTAACTTCAATAACTAGCTAATCAGCAAGTAGACCAATTTAATTGGGTTATGGCTTGAGCATGTGGTATTCTCATTTATCATATGGTTGCAATGTCAAAGGAAACATTTTTTTCAAAAGTGGCAGTAGGTTTTGTATCATTGGCTTTTTTCAAGTCCTAATTTTAATGAAGTAACTAAGTGGTTTTTAGGGTGGAAACAACTATTTTTCCCTCAGCTTCTTGCTAATGAGAGGATAAAAAGTTAGCTAAATGTAGCCATTGAAATGATAGATCAAGTTGTAGAGGGTATGAATGTGAAACAAGTTGGGGCTAGAGAGAATGTAAGCTATCTTAGGGTGATAGAGTAGTGCCAATTTGAGGCACTTCAATAGCAACAAGCAGTAGTATCATATGCTCAACAACAAGCCATAGCTTCCATGGGTGAACCTCAGTTGAGTTTGAAGGAAGTGATTGTAATATATGCACAAGAACATGACATCTATTTTTTCCCTATAGTGGGATGCACATATGATGATCTTCAGGTTTATGGCTTTGGAACTCTTAGTATCTATCTAGATTAAGTAAATCAACAAGTTCTTGCATAATCTATAGATAGATGGGTGATTGCATCATTGGAGTAGATAGCTTATGTTGGAATACTTTAGAATAACTGGGGGGGGGGGGGGGGGTTGAATTAGTTATCCAAAGTCTAGATGTATAAATAAAACTTTTCATAGCTTAGTGAACTCATAAAACATTATTCATCATGCATGCATCCATAAGATTATGCAATCACTTAAAACTTGTAGAAATGTAAACATGAAACATAATATATTCATCAACACACTTGACACAATGATTTATATGGAAACCCAATTTGTGAAAAACCACCAATAACATGCTACCTTTTTTCATTCTTCTGAAGTGATGCCCTGTGAAAGGCCAACCTTATTAAAGGTTACAATACACATTGTTAAATGTAACCCTATTAAAGGATTTCAATCACCCTATTAGGAATGATCCTTGTTAGAGGACTTTAGACCATTCACTTGGAATGTCACTTGGTTAAATGATTTACAAATGATTGTTAGGTCAACCTTAATCCAAAGGATTTACCCTAGACTAATACAATTATTAGAGAGTAGTAGTAAGGCTTTGATCTGATAATGAATTACAACTTCATTTGTAGATTATAGATCACTATTAAGTCCTCCATTCTACTTGGCCTTCATGCATTGTAGCTCTGATAGTTTTTTCACCCTTCAAGCATTCATATCCTTAAGCCTTCTTTCTTAACATGCCATTGTAGACTCTTCTCTTAGGCCACTAGATGAAGCAAAACCCTTGACTCCTTGTCTTAGGTTATCACACATGAAAACCTTGCTTCATGACTAGCCATTCCTATAAATAGGAAATTAAGATCTTTTGTTACTCATTCTCCATTGTCCAATTTAGGGTTTGGATGGGTTAGGTGGGATACAATGAATCTACCCCACATTCTATGTCTCTTCTAGAAACTTGTCCTAGAATCCTCTTTGAATTTTCCTAAAAATGGTTTACCTTGAATTCTATGCCTCCAATTCATCAATCTTATCTTCTGCTTGGTTCATGTAATCCAAGAAAACAAACTTGTTAGCTCAGATCCATCAAGTTCATGATCTTTTAAATAATGTAGTAGCCTGACATTATCTAGCTTCTAATGCTTGGCACATACTATGTTGCTTGGCATCTACTGTGAAATTACTCGACATGAATTAAAGTTTACTAGTGCTCAACATCAACTAAACTTTATTCAACATCCACTATTCACTCAACATACACTAGAATATACTTTTACTTGGCTCCAACTAATTTTTTGCTCAGCTTGCACTGAATTTTCTTGGCACCTACTATCCACTTAGTCAAGCTTGACATACAAACTTTGTGTAACTTGTTCTTCTAAAATTTTTTAGTGTAACCAGCTTTTGCAACCTTAAGTAGATTATCAATACATCATGTTACCACTGTCTTAACTAATTCTTGTATTCCTTTACATAATCATAACTCAACCTTTCCTCTAGGTGCTATTGTTACATCTTTTGATCAAATCCTCTTCATCAATCAAATAAATGATAGTACTTAAATCTTATAAGTAGTTGTCTTACTAGCAAGTAGTAGGTTTGACATCAGTGAAAATACAATGATTGAGACATACAATCTCCCTCTTTAATAATCTCTTTTCAATCAATTATCAATAGTTGAGATGAACTATAATCTAACTAGAGGAAATCATTGATAAACCAAACATATAATGAAGAGGAAACTTGAAAACCTAAATGCTGAAATGCTAAAATGAAAACTATCAAGGTTCAAACACCTATACCAAAGTTACAACACAATGTGAAGTTAGTTTTAGATATATAAAAAAGAAGAAAACATGACATAAATCATTCCCAATTTTATGTTGACAACTCAAATGCTCTCCCATGACCTGAGCTAAAACCCTCATTACTACATCCAAAATTAAGGAATAAAATATGATTATGTCCCCAATGGAGAATTGGAATGTAATTTTTTTGATTTCACTTAGCACTATGGCGATAAATTCAAGAAATTCTACTACCATGCAAATTAACTTACATTGATTCTGAAGCTTAGGCCCTAACAATGGTCAAAAGGTAAATTGTTGTCAAAGGATGTGTTAAAAACAAGAAAGAGTAAATATTTAGAGTGAAAATAGATATTGGAAACAATGAAGAAACATATAATCCTCTTATACATAATAATAATTATGCCAGAGATGAACTCAAGAAATTGAGCAATATAGGAGGTGCTCAGCCAAATATTATAGCCATCTTGGGTGATTTGGTGAGAAGCTTCTACAAGGGAATGAGCCTTGTGAGTTAACATATAATGTCTTAAAATAGTTAAGTGCTACCTAACTATGTCCATGGCATCTACATACTTGAGGCATACTCCACCTACCAGACTGCCTACATACTCGTATCCATGATATAAAGACCCTTGAACTACTCACTCTAATGAATATGTAGTTCTAGTTTCTAATTGTTTTGATGTAGTTGTATTCCTATAACCACTGGTGAGCTTTACTCATCTAATACAACTCTTCACCATCATACATGCACTCAGGAAAATTAGATGGTTTTCTATAGTTATAATACTATAATACCCTGGTGCAGCCTTTGTGTTGTAGTTTACAATTAACATATGGTTAACCTAAATATGTCCTAACTGACTCCTTATATAGTTATGTTTAAAAGCTCATTTTGAAGCACACATTCTTTTATTAAATGTAATGCTACTATAAGAATGTCCTCATTGCCTCCTGCATAAAATGAATCCAATATTAGAAAATTTCTCCTAAGAAATAATAGTTCAAGTGAAATAAACACATGAAAAATGAGAGAGAAAAAGAGGAATCTACTTACCAATAGGAATTGCCATTGCATTTGTGGCCATGCTACCTATTGAGTGAGTTTTATTGTTTTGTTGTTGTGCCAAGATGTCTTTATTTATATACATACATACATACATACATACATATACATATATATACATACCTACATACCTACATACATATATACAGAGATCACAAGGGCACGAAAATGAGATGTAGAGATCACAAGGGCACGAACATGAAATGCAATGATCACAAGGGAACAACAACAAAATCCTAGATCTCCAATGATCTCCACAATCCATAAGATCTCTCTCTTTATATATACATAAATACATAGACACACACATATGTGTGTGTATGTATGTATGTTTATATACACGTATATATACATATACATATGTATATATATGTACATACATACATATATACATACATATATGTGTATATATATGTGTGTGTGTGTGTGTGTGTGTGTGTGTACACACACATGCATACGTACATACATACATTTGCATATACAATTTTATTACCTTAGAAAATTGTATTTGATCCTGCTAGCTAGGAACAATTGCTTGTTCATTTTACTATACCTATTTTGATGATAGTTTTATAGGAATTTGTAATCAACCTAACTAATCAACAAGTAGACCAATTTAACTAGGTTATGGCTTATTTCTTTCTAAAAATATCTGCTATGATATGTTTTTCTAAAATTTCTTGCTAACTCTACCCATTTTTCCTAGTCTACATTATTTTTGTGTAGGATCTTGAGCTAAGTCACTTAGCATGGGTTGAGTGAGTTTTATTGTTTAATTATTTGGATTTTGGAATATGTATGTAGCTAGATCAATTTTTCTGTTGTGGCTAATATGTAGTAAGCACCTTAAAAAAGATCTCTTTGCATATATAAAGACTACAAGTTGTCTTGTATTGCAGCTGCATTTGCTTTTCCATTGCTTATAAGAGTGTTTCAAGGTTGAAATTGTGCTTCTTGTGTGGTATTCAAGTGATGGATATGTATATGCAATTTTATCACCCTGGAAAATTGTATTTGATCCTACTAGCTGGAAACAACTAATTCTTGATTTTATTATACTAATCTAATGATAGTTCTACAGGAATTTGTAATAAACCCAACTAATCAACAACTAGACCAATTTAACTAGTTTATGGATTGGGCATGTGCTATTCTCATTTATCATATGGTTTCAATGTTAGAGGCAACATTTTAAAAAAAATTGGTAGCATGTTTTGTATTAGTGACTTTGTTCAAGTCTTGATTTTAATGAAGTAACAAAGTGGTTTTTAGGGTGGAAAGAACTCTATAATAAAGAGGCAACTTGAAAAATTGAATGCAAAAATGTTGAAATGAAAGTTATCGAGGATCAAACACCTATGCTAGAGTTACAACACAATATGAAGGTTATTTTAGATATAAAAGAAAAAAAGAAAGAAAACATGACATAAATCATTCCCCATTTATTTTCATTGTAGAGAGTTGCATGCGAAAGAGGGTGGAGAGCTCTAAATGAGGGTAGATAGATCTGAACGTTGTCATGCCTTTGTCATTGATGCATTTAATTTATATGATCTTTGCATTTCATTGTCATGCCCTTGGTGGAGATCAGTGGAGATCTATAATTTCATTGTTGTGCCTTTGTGATCGTTGCATTTCATTGTCATGCCCTTGTAATCTCTACATTTCATTATCGTTCCCTTGTGATCTCTATTCCCTTGCTATATGATTTCATTGTCATGTTGTGCCTTGTGATCTTTGTGCCCTTTGTACTACAATATTTGGGGTCAAATTGCAATGGCAATTTGTGACAATAGTGTAATTTTTTGTGTATTTGGGTCCAAATGTAGTAGTGCTCTGTGATTTTCTTCAAGGGGAGAAGTGGTGCCTATGTAAATATTCTTTTCTTTTCCTTCTAAACATGTATCTCTTTATATTTCTCCCAGTAGGTGATTAGAAAAGCTTTCTTTATGTATATGTATGTGTATATATCCATACATACACACATACATGTGTGTGTCTATGTATGTATGTATGTATGTATATATACACATACATACATAGACACACAAATGTGTGTGTGTATATATATATGCACATATATACATATATGGAGATCACAAGGGCATGCCAACAAGATGCAGAGATACATATATACATATATACATACATAAATATGCACATACATATATACAAACATAAATAAATAAATACATACATACATCAACATATGTAATTTTATCACCTTGGAAAACTATATTTGATCCTTACTCAATCACCAAGAGATAATATAATATGTAAGTACAGATTTATGCATACTTAATTTGGTATGAATAGTTTCGATTGAATTCGTCTGAGGAGGGTGATTCTACTCATGATGATAATGGTTCCACATATTGGGTCTTTAGAGGAGAGAGATTTACAGAAGATTAGATGTTGTTTATGGATATGGGATGATTTTTTTGTGATGCCTATATATCCTCCTCCATATTAATTTCTATATCATCAAATTTCTAGATACAAATCACTGAACTTGGTCTTCTAAAATGGTATGGGCTACTTGGAATCATCAAACTTGAACCGTTGAACTATACATTCAAATTGATGAACCAACACTTTCAATCACTAGTTTCATGTTCCTTTGGCCTTTGAAATGTGAATATTGATTTAGATTTATGGTCCATGGACTGATATGAACCAAAATACAGCTAAGTGTTCTTGGAGACATCTGAAAGCATCTGCACAAATTGATATGAACCATTCAATCTAAATTAAAGAGTCTTTAAATCTCAGTACTTTGATCCATGCCAAGAGCCTTCTAAACATTGAAACTAGTAAACTGCCTAGGACATTGAACTTATCAAACATATGAACCTCCTTGAACCAATGGAACCATTTTGAAATAGGTTCAATGAGATTCAAAATCCAAGAGGGACTAAGATATAAACCTCAAACAAGGGTAACATTCTATGGTGGGGTAGGAGGAAGATGGTTGTGTAAATGGATGATATGTAAAGTTGCAAAAAATCATGATGTCAGTTGCAAGTAGTTTCATTAATTTGATAAGGGAATCAACTTTGAAAGCGGGATAATCAAAATTAGAATGTTGATCCTTATGAATGATGTCCTTATCTCAGAATAGAAAATTACCTCAAACAAAAAATGATAAGTGACATATTATTAAATGTATGGAAAATCAAGAGAACATTCACCTATAATTTTTTGAAGGACAAAAATATAATTTGGTGGAAAAAGCCATGACCTATGTGGCTCCACATTATGGCTATTCCACTAACTAGTGGTGGAAACTCTTCACGTAAAATATGAAGATCTTTAAATTAAAAAAGATAACTATCAAAGATCTATAATTTTGTTTTAGTGGTAAAAAATATATGGTCTAATTTTAAGAAAAATAAGTCTTAAATGTATATGATTAAAAAAATAGACAAGAGTACTAGCTATAGCTGTATAATTCTAGTATTACTGATTATGTTAAACAAAAAGTTTAATAAAACAAGTATGAAATAACATAAATGGATCATTTTCTTGATCCAATTATGACTTAATGTGAATGCATATTATCATTACTTGGATGATATCATGCATGAGATCTTTACTCAATCACCAAGAGATAATATAATCTATAAGTATAGATTTTTGCATACTTAGTTTGCTAAGAATATTTTTGATTGAATGCAAGGATAATTGTTTGTGTCAATTTAAGACGAATTATTAATTTAATTTAGCATAAGTACTATGCAAGTGTATATGTATGCATGTAAAGTAGTTCACATAGTGAACTGATATACATACATACATACATGCACATATGCATACAATCATCATAATTAGTTATCCTTCAATCTAACAAAGGCTATTTTATATGAACAAGACATACATGTTTCGAATGAAAAAAAAAACATTTACATAGGTACCTCCTCTTCCCTTGAAGATAATCACAGAGTAAGGGTATGAAGATCACAAGGGCACAACATGACAACAAAATGTAGCGTTCACAAGGGAACGATAACAAAATCCTATATCTCCATTGATCTTCATCAACATTCAGAGCCCTCTACCCTCATTTGGAGCTCTCCACCCTCTTTTTCACGTAACTCTCCTCAATCAATCAAAACAAATGGGGAATGATTAATGTTGTTTTTTCTTCTTATTTTTGTTTATAATCCATAATACACAATCTATACGATCTCTCTGTATATATACATACATACATATACATATATATGTATACAAATGTACATACATACATACATATATATATACATACATATATAAATACATATATACATACACACATGAAAAAAACAATGCACTTTCTAAGAGTTTACAATTAATCAACAAAATTAATGTATTACAAGATAATGCACCTGAAGAACTGTTAGCTCAGAAGCAAGAACATGGTGTTGAAATAGTACAAAAAGTGCTCAAATTAATGAGAGGTGGATATTCAAAAGTTTTATAATCAAAATTTAAGGTGGGAGAGTGAAGGAGAAGGAGTAGCTTTAGAAAGATAAGGAGAAGGAGTGACTTTAGAAAGAGACTGCATGATAGAAACAACAACTAGACAACATAGATAATATTATGGGAACTACTAGATAAAATTTATGAAAGTTTTGTAGTAGGTACTACTTGGCCAAAGAAAGGGATCAAAATCTTACAACAATGGATTGCTTAACCCAAGATTGGACATCTCAAGTGGTTCTTATCCAACTCATTTGGACTCATTTAATTTATCAACTAGGGACGTAAACTTGAAATGGTGTTTTCCAAATATATGCTTCAAACTTATCTCAACTTAAAGACTACTCTACAAAAATTCAAGTGCTTAAGCTACAAGAAATCTAAGTTAAAGCTGAGAATCAAATCTATTTTAATAAAGCATGAAAATACAGCTGAGAATTACTTCAATTGCCTATTCTACAAGAATAGTCCACTAATTTTGTTATTAGTGGTTGTAGGAACAACAGAGTCTACTTTGGTTCTATTAACTAAATACAAATTCTATGCTAACTAATTAGTTCACTCCCTATGTGGGCCTCCACAGAGAAGTAAAGTAAAATAACTCAGAGATGAAAACTTGAAATGGTCTTTTTATTCATAACAATAATAAAATGTACATACTGATGAACAAAAAGATTATATTCAGTACTTAAAAACTCAGCAACTTCTTCTTTCTATTGAAAAACAACTGACTAAAACCTAGCACACTAGAACACAGACTTCTAGTTATTTAAAACATAAACTAGGAACAAAATTCCTAGATTTAAGACTCATTAACTATCAAAACAAATGATGACATTGATTATTACAATAGGTGCATTGATTTTGGCACCAAATAGAATAGTAATTAGGAGCTCATGACCCCTAAATTTCCTCTGTTCAAGGTTGGTCTATTAACGCAAGCAACTTCTTTGACTCCCACATGTTTGAGTTGACTTTACTTTTATATCTGCAAAATATTAGTGCCTCCAAAACAATAACATACATCAAGACTTATTCAAAACACATTATCTAATTTAATTTACCCTATGTCACATTGCTATAGGAGAACAACCCAACAAAGCTAAGGAAGAAAAAACATCATTCTCACTTTTTTGTAATTAAATGACATATCTTTTCACAACATATTCATTTTGATCCTAAAAAGTAATTATGCACACATTTGTCTAAAAACATCATAAACATCATGTTCTTGAACATCAAAGTCTTTAGAAAGTTTGCAAATTAAACTAAAAATGAAATGACAAAATAGACCATATTCTAGTCTCATCATTCTCCCCAACTAAAACTTTGACTTGTCCTCAAGAAAATATGAAAATTTTCACCCTTGTAGGCATCCTGAAATCTGAGGCAATACTCTATCCTTTACCTTCTATAGCAATGTTTGAATAAAAACCTTTATTTTCCTTGTATCTTTTCCATTTGTGGAGCTCTTCTATCACATCAAATTTCTCTAAATCTTTCTTATTAGCAAGCAATGGGAACAATAATAGTGGAGGCCAAAAAGTTAAAGGGATCTAATCATTTTTTCTTTATTCCCCTAGCTTAATGTACCAAGGTACTCATCGAGTAGCCATGATAAAATTCAATGGAGAATGAGGTTCTTTCCTCTGTAGGTCTTTACTCAATCCTATCCAATGCAATTGATTCACCTACTTTGCTGTAGGGAGATCTGTTTTTGCCATAAATTTATATTCTTGATAGGCTACATCCCTTAAAGGAGGAATAATCGAGATTCTAGGTTTTGAATAAGCAATTTTCAACCATTCATAGTACATAGTTTTGGCATCCTTGGCTTCAAGCCTGAGAAAAAGTGGAATCTCATAATCTAATTCCCTGTACTAATTGGCTTGGCTTTCCTTGCTAATTTCAATTTAGATCCAAGACATCAATGCCATGAGTTGAATATCACCCATATAAGGTAGAGGGTTCCAATCTCTATTGTTAGGGACTGCTAAATTATGTAAAAAGAGTTCATAGAGTAAATTTTTGATGGCTATAGGGGCAACATGAAAAGCTTGGAAGAATTCAATAGGAGTATTCAATGTTAAACTTTTACCCTGCATTACATAGGTCATCTAGTAATTGACAAATTGTTCTTTCAAAAAGAGAGCATAAACAGGAGAAGGAGAGTGACGAGACATTAATTCAGGAATCATAGTGGTGACTTTTGTAAGTTTACCACTTAATTGGTCAATCTCCTCATCCTTTTCAGTCAAATCTTGAGTTTAATTGAAGATGGTTTTTTCTAGGCTCTCTCTCTATTTTCCATTCTTCCCTCTCATCAATTAACTGGTTAGATAACTATGAAATAATGCTCAATAATGAAAGAGTAGAACTAGGATAGAAAGTAACATGTGTCTTAGGTGAAGGATCAATAGGATCAGTTTGTTGGGCTACAGATGCTAAGGTAGCAAGTCCTTGAGAAAGAATCTATTTAGCAATAGTATTAACTACATCAAAATTTATTCCAACATCTTCTTCATGAAATTTTTCTATTTGAGGTGGAGGAGAATCTAAAACTCCAATAGATACACTATCGTCATTGTCTGAATCTATGGAAATGATGGGTGGCTGGACAAAGGATGTTCCTACTATTGTAGGTACATGTTCCATACATTCACTCTCTTTAATGATGATCTTATCTTTATTAGAATAAGAGGATTGGTCTTTTTCAATAGCTACATTTTTGGACACATGGGATTGAAAAGACACACCCTCATTAGGTTTTAGAGATAATTGGCTCCTTCCTATACATTCCCTTTCTTCTTCTTATAAACCCTAGGAACTACAAGAGAGCCAATAGTTGGGGAAATTTTAACTTTCCTTTTACCCTATCATGCCCAAAATAAATGGGCAAAACACACAACAATTTTTTTCAAAAAAGTTAACAATTAAACTACTCTAAATTGATATGTTTGTGTTCATAGTTAAAGTATAGGTTCTCTACATAACATCTTAAGTTTAAAATCTTGAGGAGGAATAAATCGTTAAATTTATACTTTCTTTATAAAGTCGATATTGACATTGTTTCATTATTACATAATTTTTTTACAATATATATATATATATACATTTAAAAATTATTGGATAACAATTTTAATGAGTACGAGTCTAATTAAATAGAATCTTTCTTAATCGAGAACCAACTATAAGGAATAGCACAACTAGACATACACCTAATTATACTTAATTCAAATTGATTTAATTAAAATCTAAATTTAACAATTACTAACAAACTTCTCTATTAAACATAACTAAAAGAAACAAGGTCATAGCTAACACTAAGTACACTTTACTTTAATGACCATTTCACCTTACTCTATAGTCTATAAAACATAATAGATTAACTTTATCTATTAATCTAGGATGTTCTACCGCTATCCATTTTTATTAAAAATCTATAATTATAATAGAAATAAAAAATATTTGCAAGGATAACATCAACATAAATTAACTAAATACCTTAAACAATAAAATAACCAAATTATCCTTATCTCTGATTTCGTTATATACTACACAATTATCATTATACTAATTTAATCTATATTGATGATATCAATAATAAACTAAATAAAAGAAACAATTATAAATTAAAATATAATCACATTTGAAATAAATTAACTAAAACACTAATAGCTTTAAGTCGACTAATAAACTACTCTACTAAACAAATCCCAACTAAATATAATTTTTACTATAAACAAAAAATGATTCAAAATAAAATACTAACATGACTTAGTTCTAAAACTAACTTGAATCCAACTAAATCAAATCTAAACTAAGATACATCTTAAACTAAGCTAAATTAAAGAAAATAAAAGCTAATGAATATTAGTTAAACTATTAACATATCTATCCACATACTAATTTAAAACTAATAACATAAAATGAAATACAACTATGACAAAGGATAGCTAAAATTAAAACTAACTAATGAAGAAATGATCTTAAGACTTAAAACTAACTTACAATAAATAACATTGACTATACCATTATTCAAGTAAATACTATCATTTTTTTTTTCAATATGCTAATATTAACTAAAAACTTAAACCAAACTAAATCTAAACTAACTTAATTTGACACTAACTTAAGTTAGAACTTTTTTTTAGAAAAAACATGAAACAACTAAACTAATATCGACACCCTACTAACTTTAATGCTATCTATACTAAAATGTAATGAAAAGAAATATAACAAACCCTAAACTACCCATAACCCCCACTACACCCAATCTCGAGCCCTTAAAGCGCATGGCCCATGTGACCTGACCAGGTGGCTTGTCCCACCTGCAACACAAGTCCCAATAGACCCCTCCCCTCCCATCCACACATACATCTCGCTGACCTAGGGTGCCGATTTTGCAGGAGGTAAGAAGGAGGAGTAAAAGGGGGGGGGGGGGGGGGGTGGGGCGCATGGCAGTTGAGTGATCTCCCCTATCCTAAGACCTATACCTACCCTCCCTTCTCCCTAGGCCAAGTGGGTCTATCCTTCCAATGTGGCCCCTTGTGCTGCCCATGGTCTGTGTGCGGCAGACTTGGTCTCCCTTACCTTGCATGAGTAGTGAACCTCCAATTGGGTGTGCTAGGCATGGGAGAATTGGGGAAAAATGAGTGGAGCATACATATTTTTTTAAAAAGGTTTCTTTTTAAAACATGGGTACACCTTCCCCATTGGTGCCCACATAAAATGCTGACCTCACGTCCCATCATCACAACTTAACAAAAACATTAATGCCATCCCATGGAGACTGCGCCTAGGGAGGAAGGATGAAGATGTAAAAGGAGTTACATTAATCGTTCAGTCTGACTTTACAACTTGCCTCACTCCCAACACCCTACCATACACCAAACCCATTAAATGAAAAATTATATTATATTTTGCTTGCTTGGATAATAAGCCTGTGCCAAAGGGGATGGGAGGAGAATTTATGACAAAAAGTTTTATGAGTAGATTTTAGGATATTTGGGTATAAGTTATAAAGGTCTAATAATTTATGCAATGTTCTTGTTATTCTTTACTTTTTAATTTCTAATTTTAAACTTAAGGAAATTCTCAAGAATATTCTCTATCAACAATTTGATTTGAATTCACATCCTCATTCAAATTCTAGAGAGCAAAATGCTCCTGTAGGTGCAATTTTTTTTTTTTTTGTCAAGCCAATTTCATCCTAAGTGTTGAGTTAATTTTTGAAGTGTGAAAATTCTCTAGCTAGCCTAATTCTCTAAGAGGCATATTATTGTCTAATAGAGTTATATAACAAGGTGATGCAAATATATATATTATGTTTTCAATTCTTTTTTTTCTCCTATAGTTATGTTTAATAATTCATCATATTGCAAGGTATATGTTCCTTATTTTTAGAATTCAAGGAGGTGCATAATCTCTTAATCAAATTTGATTTTGTCAATTATGAAATTCAACAAGGATAGAGATAACTTCAATGTACACAATGTAGGATTTTCATTTCCTCTTAATACATAAAATGTTGAATTGGAAACTTCAACATATTCAATTACTTTTACTTGACATGAATGAAAACTTGAGAATTCATAATTTGAAGGCATTATCCATTGATTTATTTTCTCACATACATATACTAAAATTGAAAATCACATAAGAGCAATGCAAGGAGGTTTTCACAATCTTTTCTTTCTCTATTATTCAACTTGGTTCAAGGCTCCATCGGGAAAGAACCAATAAGAAAACCTGATCTCCTTGCCAATACATCAAATTTAAAAACATTTTACATAATGTTACAATTCAAAGGAATTCTCTTCTAGGCCCTTCACAAGTGATTTCTTCCAATACCTTCAATACATCGGGGAAAAACATGGAGAAGACGAGAGCTGACCCGGGGTGAAACATCACAACATCAAGAACAATTCAAGCATACACCCCTACCAATTTTTACACAATAGGTCCAAGCACAAAACTTGACTAGGGGTGGAGGTGGATTTTCCCAATCGGAGACATCAATCACCATACCATAACATAGCCCTTTCGAGGCTAAATCTTCAAGAACTTTCATTCTTCTACAAGGCCCTTTTGAGGCTATCACCACAAGGATTTTTATTCCTTTCCATATCAAGAATTCACAATATCAAACAAGGTATGTGTTGACCAGTAGGGGCCCATACATGCTACCCTCTTTCCCTCCTCTCACCATGAGAGGAGACTCTACACCATTGAGGTCCAACTAATTCCCTTCCCCCTGTACATGGCCACTTCTTCCCTATCTAAGGGTGAGTAATGCCAAAATAATCCCCATGAAATACCCTAAAAAACAAAGCATCAAAGCAAGCATAAGAATAACATCAAAAACAAGTTAAAATCCCTCCAAATCAATCCCAACACACAAGCAAGCAAAACTAAAAACAACACAATGCCTTATGCATGATTCAAGCATGAACAACATGAAGAAACAATTCAAAAGAGTGAAGAACTCCTACCTTCACAACAAGTTATGGAAAAATGGTAAGTTGAGAAGAGCTTTTCCTTTTCTTCCTTCAATCTTCAAACTTTCTCGAAAACTAGAGATTGGGTAACCCCCCCAAAACTACTCCAAATGTCTCTAAGTATGATCCTTAACTCAACTAGACTTCAAGTAAACTCAAGATGGAGTTTGAGTCACCAAATCAAGTAGGAGACAATCCATTTTCACAATCAACCAAAAATAGGATTTTTGAGTGACCTTAAAAGTCAAACAAAGAGGCTAAGGGGGTGGAAAGTACTCCCCACCCATACCCTTACCCGTAGGGCACTTAAATTTAATGTTTTTAGACCTTAAAGACTTAATAGAACCCAACAAAAGCTAGGAGGGTTTTTAAACTATATAACAACCTTCAAAGAAAGACAATGCAAAGATAGCACAAATTAACAAGGGGTTTTAGTTTCGTCTTTCCATTAGGCTTCCCGGCCACATATCCTGCACACTCATTGCACACATCAGTAGGTTCAAGAAATCATAGGCATTATGTAATTTACGTATCAGAAAAATCATATAAATTAAAACATCCATTTTTCTAATAATCAATTGTTTATCTAATTATACTCATATTTTTGACTGTTAAAATTGCATAATCAAAGTGTTAGTTTTGCATTCATTTACTTCATCATTGTACATGTTCATAAAGCATTAAATGATGAAAACAAATATCTAAAAGTAAAGCATCACACATCATAAATAGCATAATAATGTTCAGTGCATCAAATAATGTTCTAACATATCAAGTCATGAGTATCAAAATAATAATGTATCATTGATGCTAGGATGGGTCG
Organism: Cupressus sempervirens; assembly: GCA_028749045.1. Taxonomy (NCBI): domain Eukaryota; kingdom Viridiplantae; phylum Streptophyta; class Pinopsida; order Cupressales; family Cupressaceae; genus Cupressus; species Cupressus sempervirens. The sequence continues at coordinate 464,381,446 of CM053789.1, forward strand.
GGGTGAGGCCTCACATACCCTTATTAGATTTTAGACCTAACCCAGAGGTAGAAGCTATGGGAGTGGAAATTGAGGTTCTCTATAACCTCCTAGGTCTGGTCAAGGAAGAGCTTCGTGCTAGGTTTATAGGATTTTCCTGATGTTCTCTTTCCTCTTCAACTTGCTCTATAGGTTGCCTAACAGGGTTTTGCACTTTGTTTTCAACAAAATCATCCCAAGATATCCCAAGTTGATCCCTAAGGTCTTTTTCTATGATGAGCTTAATAAAATAGTGGTGCGAAACATCCTTCGGGTTTCCTTTTTGTACTGCAACAACTCTTTTTAACAAAATGTGATACATAAAATGAGGAACATTCAAAGGGCAGTCATATGTCTTAGGAAACTCAAAAATTTGAAATGCATGGCATGCAAATATGAATGTCTCCTATCATAAGTAAAACATTTTACAATATAGATATCACATTGGTTAAATGGTTTTGGTAAAGATGTACAGACTGTACCTTGTTTTTGGTTTATCTAAAGCCATGGGTTTGTGTGCATTGTAAATTAGGCTCTGGCCAAAATTGGGTCCAATGCATCTAAAAATTGCTCTCCTACCAATGACAATTCCATTATATTTACTGCAATTTTGGGTGAGAACGAAACCCTTACTCCTCTGACTATAGCAAAACCATCCCTCAATGTTCGCAAGAATTCTAAGGCAAGCTCCTCATTCCATGTAGATGGTTTGAACATGTAATTCATCCACCCCCTAGCTTGAAATATAGGTAGGCAAACTGGGTCTCCCAACAATATTTTATGGTTAGTTGGTTCTCTTCTTAACAAGCCGCCCCCATTGTTCCTCTGAAGTGATTACAGGAGTAATTTCAAAAATGGAAAAACTTGTAACAAGGTGAGAAGATAAGTGATAGTACTTGTTTTAAGAAACTGGCATTTTTAGCATTTAAGATCACTTAATTCTACATTAAGTACCTCAGCTAGACCTTGTAATTACCAGTTTACAAAAATGTGCAACATAAAGATATTGGTCACATCACATTATTCTTTTTATCATATAGCGGCATATAAAGAATAATGAATATTTAATGATCACAAAAAAATGAATGAGATATAATACCCCTCCCCCCAACTAAATTAGGCATTAGCTCTTGCAATTTCTAGTGACAAAGGTAACTAAAAATAGAACAACTCATTAAGAAAAAGTTTAAACTTAAGTATGCGTACGAACTTTGTTAAGTCATGTTGTCATTTGATACCGTCATGCAAGTTGATGAAGGGTGAGGTGAGGTGGACGATGAGAAAAAGTGGAGTGAGGTGGAACTATTACGAAGAAAATACTTTCACAAAGAAAGTAGTTTATTATGATGAGTGAAATGCATTTAGAGAGAGGATGGAAAATGATCGGTAAACTCATCTGCAGTTGCCGTAGGAATTGTAAGATTAGTAGATGACTAGAATTTCTGTAGGAACTCTTCATGACCATATGACTTATGGTAGAGTTTTAAGTGGTTTCCATTAGCAAGTAATTTGAAGCAAACATGATAAATGGTAGAGAGCTGCACTACACCATTTTCGAACACAGAAATGATTTCATACGGTCCTAACCAATGGGTTTGGAATTTTCTTAGAGTTTTCTAATAATGGGAATCATATAGGAGGGCCAAGTCTCCAATAAAAACTTCTTGTCATGGATGAACTTATCATGCCATTTCTTTCACCACTCTTGGATTATCTCTGTGTTGTGCAGGGCAAATTTACAGTATTAATCAAGGGCATTTAGCTGTAGTAACCTATCTTCTTGAGCCTTGGAGAGATCAACATCTAGCTCTAAAGTATTTTTTAGAGTCTTGTGTTCAAATTCTATAGGCACGGAAGCAGATTTACTGTAAAGTAATTCAAATGGGGTAAATCTTGTGGTGCTCTTTTATGTAGTCCTATAAGCCCAAATTGCTTCAGGAAACCTAGTAACCCAATCTTGCTTGTGAATAACAACTATTTTAGTGAGGATTCCTTCTATTTCTCTATTTCTAATTTCTACCTGACCATTAGCTTGAGGATGGTATGGGGAAGATGTACCATGATGGATCATGTACTTCTTCATGAGTTCTGCAATCAAGTTTGATGTGAATTGAGCTCCCTGATCTATGCCAATTTCTCTAGGTACTCCAAATTTGGTGAACATGCATTCATATATAAAATTTTCTACTTTGTGATCTCTTGCATGTGTTATAGCTTGTGCTTCAACCCATTTAGTTTCATAATCATACATACTAAGATGTATGATTTACCATGAGAAGAGGGCTTTATTGGACCAAAAAAATTGATACCCCATTTGTCAAAAGGTGTGACTACCACCTGTGGTTGTAGTGGAATTTCATCAATTTTAGTGGGCCTTCCCATGCATTGGCATTGATCACATCACCTTGAATACTTTTTTGCATCTTTGTAGAGAGTAGGCCAATAGTATCCTGTCACTAAAATTTTGTAGGCTATTCTTTTTGCTACAAAATGATCCCCACATGGTTCATCATAAGTTTCATCTTCCCTTATACACTAGTGAGTTACTTGATTTGGTCTAGTGTAGAACATCAATCTAGCTATCCATGAGAAATTGAAACTCTTTTCCACCAAGAGACGGTGCTGCTTGGGTGAAAAGTATGGTGGTGTTCTTCTTGTAGCAAGGTAATTTACTATATCTACAAAACATGGGTTATAAATTTCTATTGAAAATAGATTCTCATCGAGAAAGCTATCATCTATGGCTATAGGATCATCAAGTACTTGAAGTCATGACAGAAAATTTGCTACTATATTGGCTCAGTTTAGTTTATCTATTATCTTCACATTAAACTCCTACACGAGGAGTAGCCAACATGCTAGTCTACCAAAAATAGTAGGTTTATTCATCAAGTATTTTATAGTAGAGTGGTCAGTGTAGACAAAAACCTCATAGCTTGTGATATAATGCCAAAATTTATTAAGTGCATACACAATAGCAAGCAATTATTTTTTAGTGATAGTATAATTCAGCTCAACACCCTTGAAACACCCTAACCATAACCAAAAGAAAAGATACAGAAGAAATAATAATACCATACAAAGATACAAAGATAAAACCTGTACAAATTTTTTTTTTTTTTTTTGGTTCATATCATATTACCATTACACAATAGATTAGAAAACTGTACTAAAATGAACTACAACAACATTAAATCATTACTGTTCATTACATCCAAGTATATAAAATATACCCTCATTTTAAATACAAACAAAAATACAAAACTATTAGATTGATACTGATCATAATTCAGTTTTTGAGTTGTTTGTAACCATAAATCAAATTACAATCAGCCTTCAATGAATAGGAAAAATTTCCTACTTCCAAGTCCATATACAAATCCTATATCAGACCTGAAACCAAAACAAACAACACAACCGAAAAACACAAACAGGGCTTAGTAACACTAAATAAGCTGATGAGTTCTTCAATAAACCTGCATGTTAGATAATATAACAGCATGAAATACACGTATCTTGTTATATGTAACCCAACCCATGAGTTTTAGATATTACCACTTGATTAAATAACTATCATAAACTTTCCCATAAGGATCTGGACTAGTGTCGAAGGGCATCCGACAAAATAATTCTATCACCACAAGTTACTCGCTTTATGACAACCACCCAATCTAAAGGATCACACTTGCATAATCTAATACACACGTAATTCTAGCTTTACAAAATAGAAGAAAACTTGAAGCTTTATTTATTCAATTTCAACTAATAAATTATTTCTATTGCTTCAATTTAACAATTGAATTAGCAATCAGAAAAATATCAGTTATCGCCAAACTTCCAATTTTCCCAAATGTTAACACTAATCAAATTACCAATCAAGACCATAATTGTAATTTTCCAAAAGCAATCCATATTTAAAAGTATCAAATACAGCTTGGTTTATTTTAATTTTTCATAAGTAATCTAACCATTAATAAACACATTTACTATATTCTTAACGTTTAAACTGTTTAGCAAGGCAAGAATTTTACTAAAATATGAATACAAGCAATTCCCATTTCTAGTAACAAGTAGCCACATTAAATTTATGAATGTAAACATATATTTTAATTCTAACAATCTATTCATAAGGAAATACATACATACTGATACATATATTTAAATACATATATATACATATATATATACATGGCAATATCTTTCTATATATACATATACATACGTACTCATATATATACCAATATATATATATATATATATATATATATATATATATATATATATATATATATATATATATATATATAACCTCATAAATCTAAAGTCAGAGTTAAAATAGATATATATATATATATATATATATATAAAATCTTTTTCACTGAATGGAACAAATTGCTTGCTGATAACTAAATTTTACTACTCTTAATAGTATCTGTTTGTCAAAAAGTTGATGACAAAGAAATCTAGTGCTATCTGATATCGTATTAAAAAATCCTTGTACCTAAAATGAAACAGATCTCCCATCGAATACAAAAATTGAAGCCATAAAAATAGTTGAATCTAAAAGTTTCCAAAACTCCTACAGCTTAAAAGATTTTCTTGTTTGAAATCAATGTTTTAAGACTAACAGTAAGTTAACAGCTGCCAATATAACAATGTAACTCATTTTAATGTCCACTGTTCAACCCAACGAACATCCTTTGTTCTACTGGACACTTTAAATAAAGCAATCAATACCAAAAAGAAAATGACTGTTTTGATAAACCGAATCCACATTTATGTTTTGTGAGAAACATCAAACCCTTTTCCCTTAATCTATTCATACAGTATTAAGTTTTTGCTATAATCCATATATGCATTATAACTTCATTGCAACACAAAGAACAGGTATATAAATTTTCACACCCGATTCTGGGTTTATACCGAATTTGGTGATGAACACACCAAATTTGGCATACTCACAGAGTTGGGTGTCAATTTTTCCCACAAAGCCATTGCATATTAAAAATTCACCATACATAAATGAAATAATGCAAAAAGAAATAAGATTGAGTTAAAGAAAAGCCCCCTGCCTGTGCAAATGCAGAATGATAATCAAGGAGAAACTACCTGGAGAGCCTTCAACTACCAACTTGCATCCCAAGCCTCCAACTCTCTATGCCTTGGTACAAAGATAAAAATGAAACCCTCTCAAACACTGAGATAGAGAAAATGCAACCACGAAAAGATAGAAGAATGAGGAATACGAATGCAAAAGGATTTATAAAGCTGGAGTGAGAATCAAAAATCATCCTCATGGTCACCAGAATCCCCAAAATACGCGCAAAGAAACTCGTTCAACAGAGTTTCCATGAAACCCCCACTAGAGTTCATCAAAGGCAGACTGAACTCAAAAACCAACTAACTCCAAGCCAAAACGACCGATTAACAATGTAATCAATGCTCATTATTGCAAGCTAATCTCTAACAACTAATTCTCACAGTTTTCCAACACATGGCGAGTGCAGTACCAAATAAAAAATCGATGAAACTGCCCACCATAAATTCCCATAACACTGTCGTCATAAGCCAAGCCCAAAACAAGGCTAGATTTAAGTTAAGCTAGCGGTCATGCCAGCAAAAGCTTAGGTTAGGTCGAAGTCTAAGTCGAATACATTAGGTTTAGCTTAGGAAATGACTTAGCTTAACATAGTATTATGTATTAATGTTAACATTAATATTTATATTAATGATAATATTAATATTAGTATTAATATCAATATTAATCCTAATTTTTGTTAAGATAACAACATATCAATATGTATATACATATACATACATATATATATATATATATATATATATATATATATATATATATATATATATATATACACTAATATATACATATATATATAATTATTTAATACTTATGCACTTATATTTATATTTATAAATACATTTATACAATGTTATAAATTTAAAAAAAAAAAATATATATATATATATATATACACACACACACACACTAAAAGAAAACTGGCAAATATAAGATTCTTGGTACAGATAACAATTAATGCCACATAATCATAAGTCTGGAGAAGACCAAAAGTAAAGAAAATGAAACCGATCCAAAAGAAATTTTAAAACAAAACTGAATTGCCTTATCAGAAAACCATTCTTATACTGCAGGATTTCTGAAACTGAAATGTCACATTAATTTTGAGAATCAGATCTTAGAAATATCTGACTTCTCATAGTGCATAAATAAAACAACATAAAGATGTCAAAAATGAAATAGTTTCTAAAAAAACAATGTTTCAAAACAAGTACCAAACCATCCAATAAATTAAACTAATCTCAGAGTCTGAGGTAACAGATGTAGAACTGTCAGGGGCATGACAACCCTACAAATTCTTACTAATATAGTAAATGGCATGCTCAATAGTACCTTCTTTTTGTTTGAGAACTGCCCCTAAAGTAGTGTAGATGCATCAATATGAATGTGGAAGGGTAGCTTCCAATTAGATCCTCTAAGAATAGGTGCTATTGTCAAAACATCCTTTAATTGGTGGAATGTTGCTTGACAGTCTTTTGTCCACTCAAATTTAGCTTGCTTCTTAAGTAGGTTATACAAAGGAGCAACAAGCTTACTAAAATCTTTGATGAACCAACTCTAGTATCCAACATATTTAAGGAAGCTTCTAACATCTGTTTGCTTGGTTGGCATTGATAGATTATTAATTACAACAATCTTTGTAGGGTCTACTTGAATTCTAAAAGAGGAAAGGTAGTGCCCAAGAACAACTCCTTCTTCCATCATGAAATAACACTTCTCACTATTAAGAGAAATGTTGTATTCTTAACACCTTTCTAATACCTTCTCCAAGTTGGCATGATCTTGCTCAGATGTGTCACCATAAGTAGTGAAATCATCCATATAGATTTCAACACAATGAACAACTATGTCAAAAAATATGCTAAGTATCACTTGTTGAAAAGTTGTAGGTGCATTACATAATCCAAATGGTAAGATAGAGTAAGAAAATGTTCCCCATGGATAGGTAAACATTGTCTTATCCTGATCTTTTGGAGAGATATGGATTTGATTATAGCCATTGAAACCATCTAGAAATTAGAAATATCTTTTTCCTACTAAGTTATCCAGTACTTGATCAATGAATGGCATAGGAAAGTGATCCATTTTAGTGGCTTTATTAAGCTCTTTGTAGTCTACACATACTCTCCATTTTCCTCCCTTTGTTGGAACAATAACTAGAGGTGACACCCACCGGCTATTAGAAATAGGATAAATAAATCCAACATTAAGAAGTTTTTGTAACTCTACTTTGACTATATCTTTTAATGTTGGGTTTACCCTCCTCTAGGATTGTCTCACTAGATTACATCCTGAGTTGATAAATATCCTATGTGTACAAAGACTAGGATTTAAACCCTTCATGTCAGTATAGTCCCATGCAAAGGCTTGTTGACTATCTTGCAATAGTTTAATGATACTTTTCATCTGAGATGCAGTAAGTGCATTATTGATATTTAGCTCTTTCCCTGCAACAATCTCTGCTTTCTTTATAACTTTGTCCATCATTAAAATCTCTGCTATTGATGGAGATTTAATTTCATGGGGTAATAATTTATGAAGGTAATTAGGTGCTATAGGAGATTGAGGTGCATCACATTTAGGCAATACAATTTGCAAGGAGCTGGTAGGATTTTTAGAAGTAGACTCCTCAAAATTATACTGATTAGTAAGGATTGCTGCTAGTATATCATCTTATTCGTAGGATACAAAAAATGGGTTTCTTTTTAGCATCATGAGTTATTGAATAGAATTAACTTCTAGAGAATCATCACCAACGTCTAGCCAAGAAACTTGGTCAAGATCTAGTTGAGGTTGTGTAGGAGAGTATAGAGTTAAATTTTTAGTGTTGGTACCATATGATATTGTCATTTTTCCTAATCAACATGCAATGCATGCATCTATAGTGGCCAACCAAGGTCTTCCCAATATTAATGGATATCCTCCAAGGGTACCTCTTGGTTTCAACACAACAAAGTCTGAAGGAAAATCTAGGGAATCCAAGGTTATGATGATATCTTCTATCATACCATCAGGTTTGACAGTTGAATTGTTTGCTAACTAGAGTATTGTAGGAGTACCCCTTAATCCAATAATTCTAAGTCTTAACAAGACTTCTTTGGTCATGACATTAATTAATGCTCCCAAATCAATCAAAACATTCTAAATTTGGATGCCATTTATATGTATGGTAACAATAGGACTTCCTAGATTAGAATATTTAGGCATCAAGGCTTTACTCAACATTAATTCAGAAAGTTGTCCCAACACATGAATAGTAGGAGGATCCTTTTACTTTCTAGCAGACTACTTAACACACATTTTTGTTAAAGTTTTATTATAAAGGGAAATCTCCTTAAGTACATCAAATAAGGGAATATGTATAGTCATTTTCTTAAGCCAGTCTACGAGATCCATTACTATAGGATTTGGTTTGGATGGAGCTATAGGAACTAACCTTTGTGGAAATGGAGGAGTAGGTGCTTGTATATATGGTAGAATTGAAGCATCAATTGGTTGACTTGCTGGAACATTTTTAGTATCAATGACCTCAGTTATTATAGGTCCTTTAGGTGCAGGCAACTTGGTTCTAGACCTAAGATGAATATCATTAATCTACAAAGAATAAGCTTGCTGCTTATTATTGGGATTTGGTGCTTTCTGAGTAGGAAGTTGTGGTTTCTTCTATGGGCTAGCATTGGCTATAGGAGGCAAAGGCATCGGGAATCACTATTGAGGTAGAGACATCAAGGCTTGTTGCTAAGGTGATTGGCTAGGTCCCCACCGAGGTGGTTGCTACCAATTCCCTTGATACAAAGGTTGCTAATTCAGGATTCACTAAGGATATTGGTTATTTCGTTGAGGCCATTACATATTTTGCTAGGGATACTAAGTTAGTTGATGGTAGGCTTGATGGTAGGCTTGATTATACTGAGCTTGCTAGTTGGGCCAATTATTGTTCCAATTTTGTCCTTGAGGGATAGAATTTGGAGGAATATTGCCTTACAACTAATTACTATTTAACCAAAATGATTCAGAGGGTAGGCATACCTTGTATCTAAGCCCATAGTCATCTTTAAGCAACATAAATCACTTCTCTTGTATCCTCATCAATTGCTTTGAAATCAGTGGACATTGGTTGTGCATCCACTGCTGCAATGGTCTTGCATGTGTAGTTCTTCTTCCTTTCTCTACAACGAGAGAAAAATTTAGTCAACATAGCATTAACTTCATCCTTTTTCCTTTAGGCTTGCATGGTATCCAATTGAGTAGCAAAATCATTAATGATATCTTGCTTGAAGTCAGACAACATATTAGATAACTCCATCTTTGATACTCCTGACCTAGCATTGGTCTTATGTGATAGGCTCCTTAGTCCTCTACCTTTCTTCACAATAGCCCTTGAATAGTTTTGACATATCTCCTTGATGTCATTCTAACTTTTTTGTGTAACATCTCCTCCAACCATTAGGTCCGAGGCTTCCATGCTTTCTTCTTGTACACCTCTTAGAAAAAGATGCCTTTTAGATTTTTCATTTACGTTATGTTGTGTATTTTGCTACATATTAAACAAGAATCTGGAAACATAGTCTTCCAAGGTTTCACCCACCTTTTGTGACATTTTAAAAATGTCACCCCCCTTCATATCTTGACCTCTACAATATTCTTTATATTTTTGAAGAAACAAATTACTCATTTTAGTCCAATTTTCTACAACATTTGCACCCAACCCCATTAACCATTGAAGAGAAGCCTCCTCAGAGTAGAGGGAAACAATTCCAATTTATGGGCATCAGTTGTGCAATCATAGCTCCTATAGAGAATGTGAAACTCAAAGAGAAGGTTTCAAAGTCTTCTGTAATAAGGCCATAAAATTTTGGAAGTGCAGCAATAGGTATGTTCTTTAAATTTTGGTTCCCTTGTTGAGGTGGGATAGGAAAAGGATAGGTAGGCACAACCATTCTTGGAGGAAGAGGTGGTGCTTGATAGATAACAATGACTAGTAGATTATCTTGATATTTAGGCTCATCAAAAAGTTCATTCAGGTGGAGTGATTCTTTTGATTGAGCGTCAATGTCAACAAATGGATTTTCAAAGGGCCCGTCTTCATTTTTCTCTCCTTGGGGTTCATCTAGTTTAGGTTGAAAATCATTGAATGGTTCTTCCTGATTATCATGTAGAAGGAATCTCCCTAAGTGGTCTCTTCTTCTATGCATAACAGGCTTCTTTACTACTAAACTCTATTCTACAAAGAATAGAAATACAACTAGAAAGACTAGTTTGAATTGACACCACCCCCCTAACTAAAAAAATGCTTGGCCAAAGAAAGGGATCAAAATCCTATAGTAATGTACTGCTTAACCCAAGATTAGACATCTCAAGTGGTTCTTATCCAACTCATTTAATTTATCAACCAGGGACATAAACTTGAAATGGTTTTTGCAAAATATATGCTTCAAACTTATCTCAACTTAAAAACTACTCTATGGAAATTCAAGTGCTGAAGCTACAATAAATCTAAGCTAAAGTTGAGAATCAAATCTATTTTAATAAAGCATGAAAATACAACTGAGAATTAGTTCAACTACCTATGCTATAGGAACAACAATGTCTAATTTAGTTCTATTAACTAAATTAAAATCCTATGCTAACTAATTAGTTCACTTCCTATGTGGCCCCCCACAGAAAAGTGAAGTAAAATAACTTAGAGATGAAAACCTAAAATGATCATTTTATTCATAAAAATAATAAAATATACATACTAATGAACAAAAAAATTATATTTAGTACTTAAAAACTCAATAACTTCTTCTTTCTATTGAAAAAGGACAGGCCAAAACCTAGCACACTGGAACACAAACTTCTAGTTATTTAAAACACAAACTAGGCACATAATTCCTAGATTTAAGACTCATCAACTACTGAAATAGATGATGACATTGATTATTACAATAGGTACATTAATTCTGGTTCCAAATAGAACAATAACTTAGGAGCTCATGACCCCTGAATTTCCTTCGCTCAAGGCTGGTCTATTAACATGAGCAACCACTTTGAATCCTACTTGGTTGAGTTGACTTCACTTTTATATATGAAAAATATTAGTGCCTCCAAAATAATAACATACATCAAGAGTTATTTAAAAAATGTTATCTAAATTAGTTTACCCTACTTCACTTTGCTACAGGAGAACTACCCAACCTAGCTAAGGAAGAAAAAACATCATTCTCACTATTTTGTAATTAAATGACATATCTTTTCAAAGCATATTCATTTTGATCTTGAAAAGTAATTCTGATTTGTCTGAAATCATCATAAATATCATGTTTTTGAACATCAAAGTCTTTATAAACTTTGCAAATTAAACTAAAAATGAAATGACAAAATAGACCATATTCTGGTCTCATCATTCCCCCCAACTAAAACTTTGACTTGTTCGAGCAAGAAAACATGAAAATTTTACCCTCATAGCCATCCTAAAATTTGAGGCAATACTCTATCCTTTACCTCTTGTAGCAATTTTATTTTCCCTATACCTTTCCCATTTGTGGAGCTCTTCTATCATATCAAATTTCTCTAAATCTTTCTTATTAGCAAGCAATGGGGACAATGATAGTGGAGGCTAAAAAGTTAGAGGGATCCAATCATTTTTTCTTTCTTTCCCTAGCATAATGTACTAGGGTGCTCATTGAGTAGCCATGATAAAATTCAATGGAGAATGAGGTTCTTTCCTCTATAGGTCTTCACTCAATCCTATCCAGTGCCATTGATCTGCCATAGCTTTATATTCTTGATAGGTTGCATCCTTTAAAGGAGCAATAATCTAGATTCTAGGTTTTGAATAAGCAATTTTCGACCATTCATAGTACATAGTTCTAGCATCCTTCACTTCAGGATTGAGAAAAAGTGGAATATCATAATCTAATTCCCTATACTAATGGGCCTTGTTTTCCCTGCTAATTTCAATTTAGATCCAATACATCAATGCCCTGAGTTGAATATCACCCACATAAGGTAGAGGGTTCTAATCTCTATTGTCAAGGACTACTAAATTATGTAAAAAGAGTTCATAGAGAAAATTTTTGAAGGCTACAGGGGTAGCATGAAAAGCTTGGAAGGATTCATGAGGAGTATTCAATGCTAAACATTTACCCTACATTACACAGGTCATTTGGTAATTGACAAATTGTTCTTTTAAAAAGAGAGCATAAATAGGAGAACAAGAGTGACAAGACACTAATTCAGGAATCATGGTAGTTACTTTTGTAAGTTTACCTCTTAATTGCTCAATCTTCTCATCATTTTTGGTCAAATCTTGAGTTTGATTGAAGATGGTTTTTTTCTAGGTTCTCTCTCTCTCTATTTTTCATTCATCTCTCTCCTAAATTAACTAGTTAGATAACTGTGAAATAATGCTAAAAAATGAAATAGTGGAACTAGGATGGAAAGTAACATGTGTCTCTAGTGAAGGATCAATAGGATCAGTTTGCTGGGCCACGGATGCTAAAGCATCAAGTCCTTGAGAAAGAATCTATTTAGCAATAGTAATAACTACACCAAAATTTATTCCAACATCTTCTTCATGAAATTTTCCTCTTTGAGGTGGAGGAGAATTTGAAACTCCAATAGATACACTATCATCATTGTTTAAATCTATCAAAATGATTGGTGGCTAGATAGAAGAATGTTCTTGTTGTTGCAGGTACATGTTCTACACTCTCACCCTCTTCAATGATGATCTTATCTTTATTAGAAGAAGAATATTTCTCTTTTTCAATAGCTAAATTTTTCGAACATAGGGGATTGAAAAGACACACCCTCATCAGGTTTTATAGACAATTGGATCCTTCAAGTTCTACACCTGAGGGGTATTTTTGCTGCCTTTGAAATTGCAGGAAGTTCTAAAGATGTTTCCTGTACATTCCCTTTCTTCTTCTTATAAACCCTAGGAACTGCAACAGAGCCAATATTTGGAGAAATTTTAACTTTCCTTTAGCTTTATCAGATTTTGGACCTAACCCAGAGGTAGAAGCTATGGGAGTGGAAATTGAGGTTCTCTATGACCTCCTAGATCTGGTCAAGGAAGAACCTGGTGCTAGGTTTACATAATTTTCTTGAGGTTCTCTTTCCTCTTCAACTTGCTCCATAGGTTGCCTAACAGGGTTTTGCACTTTATTTTCTACAAAATCATCCCAAGATATCCCAAATTGTTCCCTAAGAGCTTTTTCTATGATGAGCTTAATAAAATAGTGGTGTGAAAAATCCTTCAGGGTTCCTTTTTGTACTGTATTGACTCTTTTTAACAAAATATGATACATAAAATGAGGAACATTCAAAGGCAGTCATCATGTCTTAGGCAACTCAATAATTTGAAATGCATGGCATGCAATTATGAATGTCTCCCCTCACAAGTAAAATATTTCAAAATATAGATAACACATTCATTAAATGGTTCTGGTAAAGATGTGTGGATTGTACCTTGTTTTCGATCTATCTGAAGCCATGGGTCTGTGTGCACTGTAAATTGGGCTCTGGCCAAAACTGGGTGCAATGCATCTGAAAATTGCTCTCTTGCCAATGACAATTCCATTATATCTATTGCAATTTTGGGTGAAAATGGAACTATTACTCCTCTTACTATAGCAAAACCATCCCTAAATGTTCGCAAGAATTCGAAGGCAAGCTGCTCATTCCATGCAGAAAATTTGAACATGTAATTCATCCACCCCTTAGCTTGAAATATAGGTAGGCAACTGGGTCTCCCAACAATGTTGTATGGTCAGCTGGTTCTCTTCTTAACAAGCCACCCCCCATTGTTCCTCTAAAGTGATTACATGAGTAATTAAAAAAATGGAAATACTTGTAACAAGATGAGAAGATAAGTGATAGTACTTGTTTTAAGAAACTAATGTTTTTAGCATTTAAGATCACTTAATTTTGCATTAAGTACCTCAGTTGGAACTTGTACTTACCAGTTTGCAAAAATATGCGACATAAAGATTACTGTTACATCACATTATTCTTTTTATCATGTGGCAGCATATAAATAATAATGAACATTTAATGATCACAAAAAAAAAATGAATGAGATATAATAAAAGCCAAAGATAGTACTTGTATATTCTTCACTTACTCCCCTGCCCTCCTCTTAAGGTCCTAGATGGTCTTTGCTGCTTTGTTGGCTCTCTAAAATTTCTCCTCCAAGAGCTCCTGGTTGTTGTCATAGCTCTGATCCATGTGGCTTTGGGTTATGTCCATTATGTTTTATTTTTATTTTTATACTCATGCAGGTGTCACAATTATGATGTAGGCATGGGTTTTGTGATGACATCATGGAAAATTGTTAAAAAACATGAAAATCACCACAAATGTCATGCCCAAAATACAAGGGCAAAAACATACATTTATTATTATTATTATTTTTAATACTAAAAATTAATAATAAATAATCTCACTATAATTGAATAGTTTAATTCAACTAGAGAAAAGGTACAACGAGGACATCGAATATGTTCTTCAATAAAGAGCCTTGATATTCCATTTAGGTTTAAGAACAAAAAGTATGAATAGATTGTTAAATCTGAACATTTCATTATCAAGTCGATTCAACACTTGTTTTATTTCATTTTAAAATATAAAAAAAAGACAATATATCTAAATTATTCGAATAACAATTTAAATGAAAACATATCAAATTATTTTGAAATATTAAAATCATATGACTACAAAAAAAATCACATCTAGATAAATATACTGAATTAAACTTATTAAATATATTGAATTAAACTTACTCTAATAACAATTTTGTTTAATAAAATAATACCAACCTTCAATTTTTTTAAAATAAAACAATATGATCACTATCATTAGAGTAACTAATTAACTAAACTCTACTACTAACTTTAATTAATACAACACTCAAATTAACAACTACTAATTTAAAATTTGACATATGCTACCCATCTAATTTTATCATAACTAAATATTTAGGCAAATGAAAATACTAACTTATCTTCTCACATCTAACCACTAACATTAACTACATCAACAAGATAAATTTGAGCTAACTAACCTTAAACTTTAACAACTAACTTCTAACTTTGCTATTTGACACTAATTATAATCTAGTTTTAACTTTAAAGAGAATCCTAACTCTAAACTAACACCTAAATTATAATTTAAAGCAATACAATTATTAACACTAAAATAAACGAATTAGTTCATCTTTACTACTAACTTTACTTTATACTAGATAACTTTTAACTAACACTAATTACATAAAATAAATAACATTATTAAATAAACGTATTAACTATTATTTAAAAGCATATTAAATACTAAAATAATAATAATAATAATAATAAAAACAACCATCTATGAAACATTACTAAACAAAATCATGCTACCTGAATAAAACAAATACTTTACTAACATATTATAACTAACTAATATTTTAAACACTAAAAAACTAACTTAATAAAAAAAAAATACTAATAACATTTCATCCTCAAGACTGGGATAGCAAGCATGACCTTTCTAACTTCATCAATGGATTGGCTTTTTTGGATCTGGACCTAATGGGAGGTGACTTCACTTGGTCCAATAAACGCTTAGGCAAGGATTGTATTTAGGTTAGACTGGATAGAGCTCTCATTTCTCCTGATTGGCTGTAGTCTTCCTCTTGCAAGTTAGCTCTTTTGCCTAGAGTTGGGTCTGACCACTCCCCTATATCCCTCTCAATTGTTCCTTCTAATCCCTTTAGAGCTCCTCCCTTTCGTTTTGAGAAAATGTGGACTTCCCACCCTGACCTTTTAGAAAGCATTAAGGTCTAGTGGAGTATAGAAGTGGAAGGCACTACAATGTACAGGGTTGCTAGAAAACTCAGCAATGTTAAAAGGATGGTAAAAGCTTGGAATAAGTCAGATTTTGGTCACATATTCTCTCTTAAAGATGATCTCTTTGTTAATCTCTCTTCTATCCAAGCCTCCATTCAGGAAAATGGGTATGATGCCTCGAATAGGGAAGAAGAGCGGTCCATCCTGTCTGATTTATATGACATTATCAGCAAAGAGGAAAAGTTTTGGAGGCAAAGATCTAGGATCAACTGGCTCAAGGAAGGAGACCAGAACACAATTTTTTTCCATTTAACTACTCTTAAGCATAGAGCTAATAACAAGATTTCAGGCTTGAAGAAAGACCGGCGTGTGCTAACAAAGGAAGAAGATATATCAAATGAAGCTGTTTCTTTTTTCTCCTCCCTGCTGTCTTGGGATCCTTTGCTCTCTAAAGTGGATCAGGATGATATTGTTTCTTGTATTCCTTAGATCCTCCAACCGCACCATAATAATCTGCTTTGGGCCATTCCTTCTGATTCTGAAGTAAGAGAAGCTCTTTTTTCTCTTTCGACGGATAAATCGCTTGGCCCTGATGGTTTTGCCACCTTCTTTTTCCAAATGTACTAGCCTATCATTATGAAGGATGTTGTGAAGGCAGTTCAGGAATTTTTTGGAGCCAGAAGTATTCTGAAGGAGATAAACTCTACATTCTTTTTTCTTATTCCCAAAGTGCCAGGAGCTGACACTTTGGATAAGTTTAGACTCATCAGTTTATGCAACTCCTTTTATAAAATCATCTCAAAGGTGCTCACTTTGAGGCTGCTCAAGCTTCTCCCCTTGATTATTTCTTAGCAACAATCTAGTTTTGTTTCGGGCAGACAAATTTTAGATTTGATTATTGTGGTGCATGAAGTGATTCACTCTATGGAAGTTGGAAAGAGAGAAGGGATGTTACTCAAACTAGACATGTCTAAAGCTTACGATCGGGTAGATTGGTCTTTTTTGAATTTGGTGTTGAAGGCTTTTGGCTTTGATGTCAAATCATGTAAGCTAATCTCCCATCTGGTCACCACTCCCTCTCTAGCTATTTTAGTTAATGGATCCCCCTTTGATTTCTTCAAACCTACCAGAGGCCTACGTTAGGGGGATCCTCTATCACCTATTCTCTTTATTATCCTGGCAAAATGCATTGGCATACTCATGGAGAAGAAAAAGAAAGAAGGGAGGATCAAAGGTTTTAAACCTTCTTCCAAATGTACCCCCTTTACACATCAGCAATTTGTTGATGACACTATTATGGGTGGAGAGGCCTCGGTCAAGGAGGCAAAGGCTATGAAAGACACCTTGGACACCTATTCTAGAGGGTCAGGGTAGATCATTAATTGGGACAAAAGTTCTATTTTCTTTATCAATACTCTGGAGGATAGACATAAGAGAATCTCCAGAACCCTGGGATGTCAGGTGGGGAAGCTTCCTTCTACCTACCTTGGTCTCCCCTTGGGAATGACCCCTTTAGATTCCTTCTAGAATGGCATCATGGAAAGGTTCAGTAAGAAACTGGCAGGTTGGAAAGGAGCCATTCTTAGCCAAGCTAGAAAATGTCAACTAGTTAAATCCATCCTTCAAAACTTTCCGATATATGCTCTAAGCCTTTTTACCATACTGGTGAAATATGCTGAGAGGATGGAGACAATCTAGAGAGATTTTTTATGGATGAGAGCTGAAAGGAATAAAAGGTACCCCCTTTTTGCATGGGACAAAGTTTGCCTCCCCAAGAAGAATGGAGGTCTGGGAATCAGGAAGCTCATTCACCTCAATAAGGCCCTCCTAGCAAAGCAAATCTGGTGCATCTTTAGTAGCACGGGGGAATGGAGAGACACTACAGTAAATAAGTATATAAAGAGGCCCTCTATTCAATTCACCCTCTTCAATGAGGATATCCCAAGAGGTTTTGCTATTTGGAATGGTTTCCTAAAAGCCAGGGACTTGGCTAACTCAAAAGTCTCCTGGAAGCTGGGTAATGGGGAGGACATTTTGTTTTGGTCTGACAATTGGCTTTCTCAAGGCCCCCTTATGAACAACTCTAGCTATGGGTTTTGGGCTAATGATTGCATCTACCTTTATGGGCACAAAGCTAGTAATTACAAGACCGAACAGGGTTGGAGGGACCTTTCTATTATCTCAGATGACCTCAAACCAATCATGATCATGCTTAATTCCTTGTCCCTTAGCAACAATAAGGATGAACTGGTTTGGAGGGATAATGCCAATGGGCTTTATTCGGTTGCCTCTGGGTACTCTACTTTATGGAGCTTAAAAGAGACTCCCCTTTGGTCGAGGGCTTGGATCCCTGGCCTCACACAAAAATTCAACATGTTTTTTTGGTTGGCTCTTTAGGACAAAACTCTAACCCAGGAAAATATTATTAAAAGAGGTCATATCTTGCCCAACAAATGTGTTTTGTGTAAAGAAGAGTCAGAGACAGGAAACCATATGTTCATCCACTATTCTTTCTCCAGGATAGTTTGGGGCATCCTCACCCAAGACTTAGGCCATAGCTGGTGCGTTCCTTCTAACCTTCTGGACTTTTTCTATCAATGGCATGGCTTGTTCAATGGGATTGTCTTACAGGAAATTAGCTCCTGGATCCTGCCCCATTTTTGTTGGAGCATATGGAAGGAGAGAAACAAACATATTTTCAAGGATAGGGAGGAACCGACTTTAGTTGTTGGGAGGAAGATTTTCAGTAACATAAAGGAAAAATTTTCTATGAGGAAGGGGGGAGAATTTGAGACAGGAGGCAAGAAAAAGGAGAAGGTAAAAGATAGATCGAGGAAAAGGCAGGAAGCCAAGTGGCTTCTCCCCCTTGAAGGCTGGCACAAAGACAACTTTGACGGAGCCTCCAAGGGCAACCCTGGCACCTCAGGTAGTGAAGGTGTGATAAGGAATGAAAATGGAGATAGTATTGCAGCTTTTTCTCTCCCACTAGGATTCCAAACTAATCATTTTGCAGAAGCGAACGTCACGTGCAATGTTGTAAAACTGGCTTTTGAAATTGGTGTTACCAATTTATGGCTCGAAGGGGACTCGAATAACATTATAAAGTGCATCATAGACAACTCACATCCATCATGGATGATTGCAAATCTAATTGATGAGAAACATGAGACCCTCACCAAATTTAATAGAATCCATGTCACATATATCTTCTAGGAAGCAAACCCAGTTGCTGACAGGTTTGCGAACATTGGGGTCGACGTAGACCAAAAAATGACTTGGCATCCCAGAATTTGTTTTCCAAGGGACGTTAAAAGTTTGATCGACTTGGACAAGATCCAAGGAAGTACAAAGAAAATCAAGCTATAATTATGATTATGAAGGTTTTAAGAAATAAGGGTACTTTTCAAAATGGAAGCATGGGAAATTGTATTTGCAGTGATTCATTATTGATTAATCGACACACTTTGTGGGTTGTTTTTCGCACTCACTTCTGGAACAATAGCAGGGCTATTTTTTTCTATTTATTGCTTACTCTCAGAGGTCCCTTTCAGTCACAGAGTGAGGAGCACATAAGTAAAGAGGGTGTGTAGTGTGTAGAAATGGTAGGTGAAAGGTGCAGAAAGGAGCCGGTGGGAGATTTTGAGAAATGGAGAAGTAGGGAGAAAGTGTGGGAAAAGCTAGAAGAGGGTGGGGTTACCAATTATATCATGATGCTGCATGGATTCAATTAGGAGGTGACCAAAAGTATGGTGGGGTCCTGGAAGGATGGTAGGGTGAAGGTGAATGGGGTCTACTTTTGGATAACGGAGGAGGTGATTGTGATTGTCACCAAAATCCCTATCGAGGGTTTTAAATTCTTTAGGGATAAGAAGCTCTCAGCCGATGTGGTTAGGGACTTTGTGGAGAGTGAGAAGGAACTGAAGGAAATGAGAAAGATTGACACCTACTATGTCCTCAACTCCATGAAGAAGCAGTGGAGGTATGTTCTGAGAGCTATTATCGTGTACATCACGTTGGACCCTAGGTTTAATAGAGCTCATACCCACCACTTTGTTATATTGAATCATTTCCAACATAATGTTAATATTTCCTTTCCATATTATCTGTTAACCTCTATGAGCAAGGCAGTGGACAGCTTCAAAAAGAAGCCCACATCAAATTTGGCTCTGCACGAGGTGCTACTGCTACTTATCCACGAGCACTTCAAGGCTTAGACTATAAGCATTGCTCCCCCTCAGGAAAAGAATGTGGAGTATGGTAGTTCTAGTTACTCCTCTGATTCAGAAGATATATAGAGCCTTAGCTCCAAGGAAGGAGGGATCTCTTCTTTGGGGAAATTAGTGACCCACCAAGCTAATAAATCACCCTCCCCCATAACCCCTAACAGAAAAAGCCCTAGGGATCATGGGTAGAAGCCTCTTGAGAAGGATGAGGAGGGAGACAATGATGATGATGAGGAGCCAGAGTCTGAGGAGGTGGTTAAGGAGATGCAGGAGGAAATTAAGGATGAAAGTGGAAGGAAGAAATGTAAGAGGGAGAATTTGGAGGAAGTGTGCTCTAAGTTTGAGGAGGCGTTAGTACTGCCCAAATCTCCTATCCACCTCCAAGTCCAACTTGAGGAGCAGAAAGAGGAGAATGTAGGGAATGTGGAAGGGGAAGTGCAGGTCAATGATAGGAGTAAATCTTGGAAAAACTTTAATGTAAGGACTTCGAAGATGGGCATCTTCAGGGAGGCCATGAATCCCCAAATCCTCATGGAAAATCAAGATGAACCTTCGCTGGAAGAACTTATTGACCCGACAATAGTGGCTATTTCAGATAGAGCTAGGGAGATAGGTATGAACCTCTTGAATAATGCTTGTAATAGTATGATTGACAATTTTAGATCAATCAAATGGCTTTTCCATGAGCTGGAGGAGGTCAAAGAATAGGTGAGACATATTGAGGCAACAAGGAATGGGATGGATGCTAATAGGAGGACGGATTTGGCTGACAGGCTCAGTCTGGTGGAAAGAAGGATACACAACCTAGAGAACTACAATCACAACCTTGCAAATTAGATGTTCTCTTTGTTAAGCTCCATTAACAACAACATCATCTCTCTTACAAGTTGGATCAAAGACAGAGAAATGTAGGATGATGAGGAAGGAAAAGATAGGGAAGAAGCCAGAACGGAGGATGACTCTGCAAAGGACAACACCATTCCTAATTAGGACTAGGGGAACCAAAGGGCACAACAACTGGAAGCAGAGGAGAATCAACTGGCCTTCGAGGCTGCTCAGGTTATGCAAGAGTTGGAGTGAAAGAACGAGGAATAACTCTCACCTGTTCTTTTGTTTTTCTATGTCTTTTGGCTTTTGTTCTGGCTTTAGGCCGTGGTAATACTTGTCTTTTTTCCTAGTCTTTTCTTAGAACTTTACTTTTTGGATGGGCTTTATGATTATTATTAGCCTCTGAACTTATACTTTTTTGGCTGGGCTTTCACGCTTATTATTAGCCTTATATGTTTTAATTATTGGGTTTTAGGATCCTTGTAAAACCTGTTTATCTAATGAAAAACATTTCATTTAAATTACTAACTGATACTTGACCATACTAACATTTAAAACACATACAAATTACATCACTATAAAATTCAAACTACTAATATAATTAAAACTAAATTCAAAACAAAAAATTTCATTAATTTAAAACATTAATTTCAATTACATTGATTTAAATTGTAACAAAATTTAACTTACTAACATGGAACATTAATTTAACTACACTAAACTAACTACCCACCCACTAACACTCTACTCTCTAACCCTACTAACTTCCACCTATCCTAACATCAAACTAACCCACTACACTTCCTAAACCCCCCCTCCCTATCTCTTATGCACTTTAAAGCGCATGCGCAGCAAAAAGGTGCCTAAGAAGGTGAGCCACCCCACCTGAAACCTCTCGACCGCAATAGGAGTGTGGGTGGGCGTACAAAACTTTCCCACCCACAACTTGCACTAAACTAGAAGTGCCTCCATCAATGAAGCCACCCTCCTATTGAATACATGCACATCAACCAATCAAGTTTGAGTGTCAAGTCAGCATGGGGTGGGGTTATGTAAACAAGGGAACAAAGTTTAAATGTGTCAGTGATCAAAGGTCAAAGGTCAGAGGGGACTGCACGTAGATTTAGAAGGGGAGGAAGGATTTATTGATTAAAAGTTAAGTTGATGATTTTAATTTTGATAGTCTAGGATAGGATTTTTTTTTTGAATTTATATATATATATATATATATAAATATTTATTCTTTTCTTCTTTTCTTTAATTTGATCACTAATGATGTAAGAGGGATATTTTAGAGAATATTTTTAAGATGCTCTGTTCTAAGAGGGGATTTAAATTTCTTTCCCATACAAAATACAACATCCTATAGGTGGATGTTTGGAGAAATTTTCTTGTTTCTTTTCTCTCTTTTTTAACAACTATATTTCAACAAGGGGTGTATATATATTCTTTCCAAATTTGATTTTACCAATTACTTCATTTAACAAGGGAGATTGAATAATTTATTTAATCAAAAATGTACAATTTATTTGTTTTTTCTCCATATATATATGAATCGAATTAAAAATTTCAACATAACATAAGTTCTTCCTTAGCATAATTGAACTTGAAAATTGCCTAATTGAAACATCACCATTTTATCTATTCTTCATTACGCATATGCATAAACAGAAATAACATAAGAATTCAAAAGCAGGAATGTTACTAAATCTTTTCTTTTCTATTAATCAACCTAGTTCAAGGCTCCATCGGAAAAGAACCAGTAAGAAAACCCAACATCCTTGCCACTACAACAAGAGTTTAAATACATTTTTACATCATATTGCAATACAAATTGAATTCTCTTCTTGGTCCTTAGCAAGGGATCCTTTTCAATATCTTCAATACATCATGGTGATCATGGAGAAGATAAGAATTGACTCGGAACAAATCAAACATATCATGAAGAACAAATCAAGCATTCATTCCCATCCCGGTTTGCACAATAGATCCAACATTGAACTAGACTAGGGAGAAGGTGGATTTTCCCAATAGGAGACGTCAATCACAATACCACAACATAGCCCTTTCGGGGCTAAAATCTCAAGAACTTCTATTCTTCCACAAATTCCCTTTCGAGGCCAATATTACAAGAATTTTCATTCTTTCACTTCTTCAAATTTTAAAATTCCAAAACATGGTATGTGATGACAAGTAGAGGCCCATAACACCCTGCCCTCTTTCCCTCTTCTCATCATGAGAAGAGACTCTACACTATCAACTAAAGCCCTTTCCCTGTACATGGCTACTTCTTCCTTATCCAAGGGTGAGTAATGCCAAAACAACCCACAAAATCCCTTTGAAACTTAAGCAAAACATGAAGGAAAATCATTCAAGAAAACATGTTTCAATCCCTCCCAAGCATACCCAACACACATACAAACATATAATGAAAAAAAACACAATGACTTATGCATGAACAATGCATGAACAACATGAACATCATGAACAAAAGAGATGAAGAACTCCTACCTTCAAAATAGGGTTATGGCAACATGAACAAGTTTGATATGAGCTTTTCCTTCCTTCCTTCAATCTTCAAAATTTCTCTCTAAGACTAGAGATTGGGTCACAACCAAAACCTCTCAAAAATGCCTCTAAATATGATCCTAACTCAACTAGACATTAGGTAAACCTCAAGGTGGAGTTAAAGTCACCAAATCATGAAGGAGACAATCAATTTTCGCAATCAAGCGAAAATGGGGTTTTTGAGTGACCATAAAAGTCAACCAAAGAGGTTAGGGGAGTGGAAAATGCTCCCAACCCATACCCTTACCCCTTGGGTACTTAGATTTAATGTTTAAAGGCTTTTAGGATCAATTAGGGACCTATCAAAAGCTAGAAATTTTTTAAGACTATTTAATAACCTTAAAAAATGTAGATTATTCACTAATCCTAATTAGGGTAATTAACCTTGATTACTCATTGAATAGCAAAAAGGTAACTAACCTAAGCTAACTTAGATCTTTAGGTTACTCGGTTGACCCTAACTTCATGCTAGAATGCATACACAATTTATGATTATCAAGCGAGACTATAAAAACACTATTACAAAACATTAGCATTTAAAGATTAGAGAATGATACATTCATACATCTCACAATACAAATAAAATACGAACAACAGGGTTTACATCTTTTGTTAGATTCAACCCTGGTTTCCACAAATGATACATAAGGTTCAATTTTGTTTCTCCGTTAGATTTTTTGGCTAAAACATCCTGCACACTTATTGCACACATCAGTAGCTCAAGAAAATCACATGCATATATCCAAAACCTATTTGGATAGTTACATAAATCAAAACATGAATCTTTCATATAATCAACTGTTTAATTCATTTTGGCTTGCATTTAATCATCAAAAATTACCAAATCAATATAACATAACATATACGCTAATTCAGATTAAAATACTAAAATAATCATCCTTAGGCATTCATACACCTAACACCATAAACATCACTAGTTAAGGAATACTACACTATCAGAAGGCACAAAACCTAATCATCGAGGTACCAAAATCAACATACTTATCATCAGGTGAAAATGTCTCATATCATCATTAGTGAAATTTTAATGTTTTACTAGTCAAGATAATGTAGTAGTTCTTGAATCACTAAGTATTAGAACATGGATATATCAACTACTCTAAATTTCAATAGGACATACACAATATAAGCATTACTTCATATCCATTTCAATCTCTTATAATGGTTTTAACAGAGAATTCATATTTTATAATTACATACGAGGAGGGTCCTTACAAAAAATTACACTGCTGTCAAATTGCCATTGCAATTTGACCTCAAATGTTGTAGTGAAACCTAAATCATTCAAATCATAACCTACTTACAAAATCACCAATTTCATTATGAGAATAAACTCAAGAGTATGGAGACATGCCTATATTGAATATTTGATTTGAATGTGCTCTTGAATCTCCTTGTATTAGGTTATCTTCTTTGGCCTCTTCATCCATCATGGTATCCTCAAAGTCCCTCTCTTCTTAAACAATATTTGAAATTGAAGACCCAACATTGCTTACTCTCTCATTCTTTGTCTTATCTTCGATTGACATTGTGCTTCCTTCTCTTTGTTTGTTGCAATCTCCTCATTTATCAAAACTTTAATTTTATTCTTTCTTCATCGTTTTGATCCCATGTTTTCACCAATTTTGAATTCAAATTAGTCAGAGCTTGTAAAATGTAAAAGAAGACAAGAAAATAGAATAATATGATAGAATTCTGCAGTTGCAACTCGAGACTGTCAAAGAGTGATTGCAATGATTCTTTTGTACTTTGTGGGTCATCTTTTGGGGCCCAACAACTACGTAAGAATTGGGTGCACAATTTTGAAATCATGCACATAATACTTTAAACTATAAGGTGCTCAATTCTTGAAATGGTTAAATTACAATTCTACTCCCAATTTTTGAATTAAAAATTAGGGACCCGATTCTAAAGACATGGGCGAGAATTTCCCATTACTATTGGGTTTTGCCTTGGGGAAAGGCATGGTACAGGCTTTGTGGGACCAAGCATGTGACTTTATCTATCAAATTTTAACTAATGAAATTATTCAATAATTTTAGGCATTGCCATAAGTTTTATACTGTCTTCCTCATCGAATTTTTTGACGAAACAAAACCCCATTATAGATCTTATCGTCTTAATTTTAGAAATGTAAAATTTATAGTGTTATGAGTTCATTTGCTATTTTTTACATTATTTATTAATCAAAAGTGTCACCTAAACATAAAATAGTGAGATTCACTAAACATTTAATAACTTTTAAAATTTTTGATATTTCTAAAAGAAATTTACATCTCATCAATCTGCACACAATTCTTTTGAAGTTTAAAAAAATTGAAAAAGTGAAATTCTATGACTAAATTTTTTTGATATTCAAACTATAAGTGCTTCAAATTATACCATCATTTGACAAAAAAACCTAAAAATAGAAAAATCACTTCAACTTTTTGGCCAAAAGTGAGACCCAACTTCTTGCACTGACCCCAATATCTGATATTGCCTTTTCTACTCAGTCCTTTGATCATACATCATAATTTTTATATCACACATCACATATATTACTTCACAAAACTTTGCATTCTCAATCTTTCCTTTAGACCTTTAAAATTACAATATTATTGCCTAGTCTTTCTTCACTCTTTTACACACTTTACAAAATACATTATTATTATCTTTCATTGAATTAGGTTTAACATCTAGGATGTCATCCCTAATAAGTTTAGTAATTGTTTTGTAAACAAAATAATCCCTTAACTTGAAATATCCAATTCTCTATTATGCAGTGTTATGTTTGTATATTTTCATAATTGGTAAACTGTCCATAACTCTTGTTATATTATCTAAACTATCCTACGCTCTTCCATACATCATCATCATAGTCTATACTAACTTTCCTCAAGTGCACATGTTCCAATATGGATTTTTTGAACTATGCTGATCAAAACTCTATTTGTTATGCTAGATAAACTGAGTGATAATTATACACTTTTCTAAGTATAAATGACATAACTCATTCCTCAAGGTCTTCCTTCTTCACACTAAAGATATTTCACCATAAATGAAAACATATAATGTCTACCTAAGTGAAATTTTTGACAATATCCCTATTTTGAATCTCCATTTTGAATTGATGGAAATATATGGGAAAATTGGCTAAGTTTCAAAAATTTACAACTTCAAAACTTCACAAAACTTGGCCTTCACAAAATTTACAAAATTTTGAAAATGTGGATCATTACATTTAAACCATCTTTCCTTATATCTCCTAATTAAATTATATAACTCCCCCTTTGACTAATCTCCCTTTCATATAT
Organism: Cupressus sempervirens; assembly: GCA_028749045.1. NCBI lineage: Eukaryota > Viridiplantae > Streptophyta > Pinopsida > Cupressales > Cupressaceae > Cupressus > Cupressus sempervirens. The sequence continues at coordinate 464,408,312 of CM053789.1, forward strand.
ATATATATATATATATATATACACACACAATATATTTTTCTTTTCTTTCTCTCTCATTTTCTTTAACCTTCTATATAGATAAATCTATACAATTTTTCTTATCTTTCTTTCCCCCTTTGACATAAATTTCAAAGGTGCCAAAGCATATATACATATTAAAATTATATTACCTTTTCTTCATGTCAACTCTAAAACTCTTGATTGACATCTACAAAGCTTGTTTTCAAGCTCTCAAATTCTTTCTGCCAGGTGTCCTTGATTGCCTCTGATATGCTAAGTAATGCACATAGGCCATACGATGCCACCTCTACTGCATTCAAATCTATATACATAAATTTCTCATATGATGTCTTGGCTAAAAGACATTCTTCAAGCTACTTTTTCACATTACTAATCTTCAAGTTTAGGTTCTCTTTTAGAAAAGAGAACCTCTTTATTACTTTCTCTTTCCTTAGTTCAATGATTATGATGTTATCATGAACCTGTGCAATTTTTTTCATCATCTTCAATTTTGGTATCTAGATGCTACAATCTTGTTGTTAAAATTTGTAGCTCATTCAACTTAGCATTGAATTCATCATTTATGTCTTTAGTGTGATTGTATGATAAATTACATTGTCCATACAATTTCTTTCCTTCCTCAAGACATCTCCTTAGCTCCTTTATGCAAGCATCAAGTATCTACAAATCATTCATCATATTTGTATACATAGCATCAAATAATTGTGCATCATGCTTTATATATGCTTGATTTTTTGTTACCTTTGCTAACCAAATAAGTTCACTATCAAAAGCACTTATCATCTCAACTACTCTCTTTTGGGGACTAGTATCTGTTATCCTAATAGATACAACTTCTTGTAGCTTGTTTGACACTTTCCAAACTCTTTCCTTTCTTATTTTTATCAAATAACTTGCTCAAAAATGATATCAAGACTAGTATATCATCATTAACTCCAGATAAATTTTCCAAAGCTGATTCTAAAGGTGTCTTGCCTTTCTCAAGAGTCTTCCACAAGATATCTTCTTCACGTTGGAAATTTACTTTTTCAAACTTAGTGTCTGTATGCTTCAGTTGAGGTAAGAATGAGGACTCTTGTAATGCCCCACTTGGAGATCCTTGGAAACAAGGATGAAATACAAGCTAGAATATTTTTTTTAGATAAGTGTAAGTGCACACAATGACAACATACATGGATCACAAAGATCACAATGGAAGACTTAACCACCATCTTGACAACCAACAAATCTCCAAATGCCACTACTAACCAAAATGACCGATGATGAAGAATGCATAACTAAATTTGAATCGAACACATTCTGAATTAAAAATGTAAAACCAAAGGATTGAAGAACACTTAAGAGGATACCCCAAACAACTCCAAAAAAGTTCAGATCAAACTGAAAAGTGCCTGCTGACCACCCACATAGGTTTTTGCAAACATCTAGGTGATACTTTAATACAACACTAGAAAGTATCGCGCAATATTCCTAAGGAAGGAGGGTGACACTTTTAGGGATTGGGTGATACTTCTCTCAAAGGTGTGTGATACTTTAAGGGTATTGTACGATAGTTCTTACAAGGAGGTGCGATACTAGAAAGTATCACACTATATTTCTCCAATAGGTGTGCGTAGAATTAGGGGACACATGATACAATTTCAATGGGCATGTGATACAATATTGTATCGCACCATGCTGACAAATGGTTGCCCAGGAAACTCAAAAAATAATTAAAGACAAATAATAGACTAAAATTGAGTTCAGAACCTCCACACTGGGGAGTATCGGATACACAATTTGAGGTGTGAACACTCGAACACACTACTAGAAGATGTCATCTACATCTAACCATCTAACAAGTAGTGAAGGGAAAAATATTGGAGTAAACATTGCAGTGTATGAAAACAACATCACAATAACTGAATTAATATTACAATGAAAAAAAAACCAAACTAAGTATGTGGTTCCTCCCAACCATCAATGGCATCATAAGACCATCATGGATCCTAGCCATCCCCTATGCGTAATATCCCAAGCCACCGATTAGATCGTCGGTACTATTGTAATAAGGACGCCACTACTAAAACATGCTACAGTATAAGCATAAGGAAATCTAACATGCTATTGATAAAGCATAAGATAATCCTACCAGTAAATAACATCTCCTATCACATGCTAATCATCATAATACAAAATTCTAACATGCTAAACCAAAAAGCAATAGATAATCCAATACAACAATTCACATCATCTAGTCATATGCTAAACATCATAATATGGGAATGCATCAAATAAACTAACATCATCTAAACATGATATCCAAGCATTCCAATGAAAGCATAAATGACAAGAAAGCATACTTTGGGACCCAAAGCATCAAGTGAAAACATCCAGCAATGTTCACACTAGGATAAAAGACCATCCCTGTACACTGGTCCCTAGCAGTGGTGAAGGTAGCTACAACTCCCAACCATGTGGCACCCATAGGTCTACACCTGTTGTGCTGAAGGAGATAAAGATCCAACCAAAAATACACAAAAAGCACAAAATCCATGGCTAACACTCATGCCAGATAGTATGATGGCGATAACCAAGAACCTAAGACAATGCAAGTAGTACAGGTCCTGGTCAGACACTCATAAGGCTACTAAGTAGGGGATGACATCATGGAGATTCATGTGGCATCAACAAACCCAAGATTAGATCGTGTGTTTCAACTCCTCAATGGAGGGCCCAGCACATATATTTTATTATCTTAAGTTTTATTACTAGTCACACATTTTCTTTAATTATCACTTGATTAAAACTTCCTCTACCAACCCTATGGGACTGAGGTCACTAGACTATGATATAGAAGCCCTCTCCATATGCTACCCTACCCTACTCATGCTCATCCTATGACAAGTGCCTGTGGGCATGCATATTCTCAACCAAACCCCAATGATCATAACTTCTAGAAGTACCATGGAAGATCGAGCCTCGCAAGTCATCCAACAAATGTATGTGCACATACTTGTGTGGTGCACCACCATCATGAAGATCATAAAACAAGGACTAGATGAGAACACAATGTAAAGGATAACACCCAACTGAAAGCAAAATGGGAGGACAGATTCTACACGAATCCCAAAGCCAATAAAACCATACATCATGAAATCACTCAACCAACCTCAATCTAAGAGTATGGATTCTACACGAATCCCAATGATGCAACAAGACTAAACATCATGAACTCACTCAACCAGCCTCAATCCGGGAGCATGGATTCTACATGAATCCTTATGTCCACGAAACAATAACAAAGGTCTAAAAGAAACCATAACAACAGGTATAAAACCACTCAACCGAACACAAAGTCAGGAGTATGGATGTGACACACATCCCAATCCAAACAAAAAAGTGTAACAAAGGTCTAACTAATATCCAAATAGATAATCCAGGTCCATGACCCAACTCATGCCAAGAAAACCTAAGAAAATAAGGTGGCACATAAAACAAGCTAAAAACCCCAAAATTTTGGAAAACTTCAAAATTAAAACCCATTTGGCCTTTGGGTAAAAAAACCCCAAAAATCCAAAAATAATCAAGTTCGGAGGCACAGAGGGAAACATTAGTTCTCAACCTCCAAACAAATGGCTACCAAAAATAGAAGTAGAAACAGAGCCAAAACAATAAAATGGGAAAGCCCTACCTCACAGCCAAAAGGCCAAAATGATAATCTGAACCATAAAATAAATAACATTTAGAAGTAGCTAAAAATCATGACAATCCAAGATTTCCCCTAGTTGGATCCAACGAGCCTGATCTCATGACGATCCCACACCCGTAGCTCCCACAACGTACAAAACAATAAATCCTCATGAAGAGGATTTTGGGTTTTACTCTCTAACTTTCTAATTTGAAAGTGAGAAGTGAGGAATTAAATTCCTTTTTGGATACTTATTCACTTTTCAAGTGAATAATCGATTAGGGCAAATAACTAGCCAACTTAGTTAAACTCTAAATCGACCCAAATGAAAATAGGCTATTCCTAGAAATAGGAATTCATCTATGACAAAGCTACTAGAAATTAAAATAAGTCAATTAAAAAGCCCAAAAACCCAAAAACACATAAATTTCCTTAATAACTTTCGCAACAATGCGAACCTCTAAATGCACAGACACACTCACTAGTCTAATCACATAATGCAAATGAATCCAGATGATATTGGTAAAATATGAATGACTGAATCACTAACTCCATGTGCCACTGATAAGAATATAAATCCTGCACACTAAACAACATGATCAAGTGCAATTGCATATAATAACATAGCCAAAGCAATAAATGCATTAAATCACCTTATTTAACCATTTATTTAATTATATTAAAATAATCTATTTACATCACTCACGTTCACATAAAGCATGACAACACAGGAATGAAGTAAATAACCATAGCATTAAATCCATCTCATAACATAATCAGAGATATCTCCAAATATTGGATAACCAGATATCATCATAAAACACACTGTCATCTCAAAATGGCATCATCATCCAAATATGATCAAATGAATAACATAGTAGTCTAAAATCTATGATATTGAAATCCAAGGTATAACGTCCAACCCTCATGTCATCTCAAATGTAAAACATAACATGAGTAATAAAATATCTCTCAGATCAACATATAACAAGGTAAATATTCGAAGCACAACCAATGAACCCAATAAGGAAAATCCATTCTAATTATTGAGCATTTAATATGGTTGTAAAAACAACATGAAAAGGAACTTAAAACACATAAGTGAACACAATCATAAACATGAGTAACCACTACTACAGGAACCTAGTCCAGTGTAACATGGTAATAGTACACAGTGCAATCTCTACACACATCTCAGGGTAATCATGGAATAACATCATGATACCACATTGATCCTGGTAACCACTAGCACAAACCTCACTAAACCATAAATCACATCATAATCTCATAAATCAGCCATAAGCATAATCAAAGAAACTGATACATCAAATCACCTCTACAGTGTAGACCACTCATGGTCACAATCATGATCCATCACAAAAAAAGATCAACAAGGTTGCATCTATCAGGATGACTTACATAAGTCAAATGGGAGAGACACTACAACTCTTTCATTACTATCTACCAATTCCTCTTGGCTACATTCTTAGGTCTTTTCCTTTCTTCTTCTTCTCCCTTCTTTTTTTCTTCTTCACCTTCCCTTTTCTCTTCTTCAACCAATTTTCTCTTCTTGTCTTCTTCTTCATCTTTCTTCTTTCTATCTTCCTCTTACTTCTTTATTTCTTCTTCTCTTTTCTTATTTTGTTGTTCTTATTTCCTCTTTTTCTTCTCAACTTATTTCTTTTTAATATCTTCTTCTTCTTCTTCTTTCTCATTTTTAGAGCTAGTGTAGTTCACCAAATTTCCAACATTTGTTCTAAAGTCCTTAAATGGATCCTCTATTGTATCTACTATGACATTACTGTTGTCAATTTGCATTGTGTCAGCGCCAATGGTGATTTGTAGAGTATCCTATGTCATTTTTATGTCCTTCCCAACCCCTACTACTGATGTAACTATTGGTATAGTCACTATAGACTTACTTGTCCCTATTATGGTCTCAATTGGCAATGTCTTCTTTTTTGTCATAGGGATTGCTCCCCTTAAAACTTTTATTGTATTCATGACACTAGGTATAGATGTCATAGATTTTATGATTGGTTTCTCTATATCCTTGTTTACTTCATAATTACCACCCATTAACAAAATTTCTCTCCTTTTGTTTCTTAGCAAGGGTTTAATACCATTCATTATCCTCTCTATGTCATCATCATTATTAACTTCACAAGTTTTTCTTATTAGGTTTTCTCTAATTCTTTTGTCTTAATTTGCTACTCTTCTTCTCCTATTAATCAATCTATTCTACAATTATTTTGGTATAGCATTTTGAATGTCTTCAAATATCTTATTTGTTAAAATAATATGCCTAACTATAGTATTCTCCAACTATAATCTATCCATGTTATTATAATAATCATTAAATTTTTTTAACTAAACAAAGTTACTATTGTTGATAATTTGAACATTCAAATTCTCAACCTTTGGCTTCCATGATTTTCTTCTAGATGGTTTCTTCATTTTTGTTTCTACTTTCTAAACTAGGTTTTCCTCTATTTCCTTTGATTCCTCTTCATCTGACTCTTCTGATTTAACTATTTGTAGTGTCTTTCTTCTTTTACCTGATGCATTGGACATCGACTTGGTTCTTTTCTTTGAAGACAATTTAGTTATTTCTAGTTTCACCTCTACCAATCTTGTAGACCTCCTAGTGCTAGGAGGGATTAATATTTGGACTCTTATTATACTCACTTCCTCTTCACCTTAATCCTTTTAAACTGGCTATACAACAATGGGCTGTACCTGGAAAACTATGACATAGGGTATTGTTGATGATGCTACTTGAGGTTTTGCAACAATTATACCTTCTGATGGCCCAGTTGCTACTAGTGGTGACATGTACATGATTCCTTCTTGACCACTCTTGCTTATTCTAGTAACTATTTGTCTTATTGTTGCTACTTATTTTGGGGTCATTTTTCTTTATCAATGATCTTCCTCATGGTGACCTATGCCTTCTTCTTTGTAGATTTCTCAAGTTGAACTTGAGTAGTTACTTGCATAATTTCCTCATAGGTTCCAAACCTATTGAACTCATCATCTCTTGTTGACTTCATAAATACTTCCACATATCCTTCAATTTTCTCCTTAGTAACCTCATAACCAAGTGGTTCAACATATATCATTCTTGGTTTAATTCTCTATGTAAGTAAAACCAGTGTCAACCATAAAGCATATGTCATCCTTGAATTTCTTGACAATTTAAGGTGGGATCTTGTACCTCTATCTCAAAGTCTTCACAATAAGATCTGCACTACTCTCAATCTTATTAACTAGATATATTCTATAAAAATTAGTTATCTTTTCAGCGGTGCACTTATCATTGTTAAGTAATTCATTCACAAATAGGAATGGAAATCTCTTAATCAAATGAAAAAACATGAAAGTAAAAGTGATTTAAATCTAAATTGATTTTTCTTTACTTTCTTAATCCTTTCCAAGATCTCTATCAATTGCACTCTTAAGATTTCACACATGTTTACCTTTATCGTTTCTACACACATCTTATAGGTTGCATTTATAAAATTTGTTGCCATGTCATCCTCCCTAGAACTAGCACATATTTAAGATGCCATTATCTTGCATATGAATCTCACACCATGTTGCTTTATCTTTCTTATCACAATTCCTCTCCCATTGTACTCAGACTTGGTGTTTTCTAATGCAAGTTTCTTCACATTGTTTTCAAGAACTATAATTGATCCTTCATTGCATAGTCTAGTTACTTCATGAATTGGGTTAGCTGATATGTCTACTATATGGTCTCCTAACGAGAACTATCCATCATGAATCCCACTCAATATAAATTTTACCCAATCCTCATTGTCAAAGTGATGTGAAAATAAAAATGTAATCATCTCATTTAGTTCTAGGTGTTCACAACCCGTTTTAAATCTCATGTCTTGATTGTAAACATGATCAAATTCCCTTTGATATAATTTTCTCTCCTACTATTTCAAATTTACTTTTAAGATAACTTCCTATGTTTTCCAAATAAAGAACTCCATATGGAATAATGGAAAATGATGTCATAGGGTCTTCCTCCAAGGGTTGAATAGGGTTAACCTCAACCTTAGGTTTTTCCTCATCCTCAACATTGTGAATCAAACTTCTATCCATGCCTATCATAAATTATGAACTTAAATTCATAGATAAAACTTTTAAAATTTAATAAATACCTAAATTTTAGAGAACTAAGGTTTCTTCTGCTTACAATTGAAAAATCTTTTAGCTTTGTCTTAAATTCTCTCCAAAACACTTCTTTAATTCTTGCATGATCAAATGGCACTCCATCAGTCAATTTTGATCCATAAATTACTTTCAATTCATTACTTCTTTAATTACACAAGTACGCAATCACCAAAAAGTCATTTATGGATACTAGGAAACTTAATTTCTTTAGTACACTCACATATGACAAAAAAGTTGTTTTTGGATACTAGGCAACTCAATTGATTTTTTGCACTCATATATGATCTCTAAATCATTTGAGCTCTTAACTATGGTTTCAATACATCATATTCTTCCTCATACTGATTGCACAAACCTTAACTCGCTCTCTATTATCACTTTTACCTCTCTAATGCTTGATTTCTTAAATAAAGTACTTAATTCATATAGGATGAATCAAATCCAATTTATAACTTCAATCTTCCTTCAAGTGCTTCAAATGATTTTTCTTATAACACCACATGTGAACCAGATGGAACTTTAGCTTTGACAAATACCTCTAAATTCTTCTACATGCTCTGTTATGCTTTCTTTCTAATTGTCATTCTTTCTATCTGTTCTTCTTTCTTTCATGTACGTATTTATTCTAATTTTTTTTATTCCTATTGATATTCCTTGTATCTATTCTACATAATCTCAATATGTGACCAAAGTTATTACACAACTAGCATATTGGTGCATTGTCTCCAAATCTAGGTCCAAGCTAGTTTATATGTGCTTTGTAATTCTTGGCTATTTGTCAAAAGTTGTTACACTTGTAATACAAAATTTTGTTCCTTGATCCATTATTTCCTCCTTCAAATCTTCTTCCTATAGGGTTAGTACATCTAAAAATTCTACTATTGCTATTATTGCTATCAAACTTAAGTTTCCTACAATTTACTACTCTATGACCAAAATCATGCCAATTATAACATTAAAGATCAGTAACATGTTTAAATGGATTACCTATGCATTCCATTTTTAAATTACCAACTTCATTACATGCATAACATCTACCTTTGAATTCATATCTCACTTATTTAGGTGACTTAGTTTTCTCATATTGCTTTGATTCATCAACTTGTTTAGGTTGATCAACTTGTTCAATCTCCTTAGGAGTATCAATCAATTGATTTTACTCAATCTTTCTCAAATTTTCTTTTTCTTTCATATGCTGATGAATTTCAAGACTTGGTTCATTTCTAGCTTTAGATTTCATAGCTGAATTTTCTATAATGAAATATCCAAGACCAATTTTATCATTAGAAGGTCTCTCAAAGTATATTTTTTCATCAATCTTCTCACTACTATAATATAAATTCTCTAGTTGTTTCTTAGTCTTGGTTAACTCTCCTTTCATAATGGTTTTTTATTTCTCAAGTTCTCCATAGTGCAACTTGGTAGATTCAAGCTCAAATGTGACTTTCATAAGTTTGGATCTTAGATCTGCATTCTATGATTTTAGATTTGACTCAACTTTTCTATCATTTTTTTTCAAGCTCAATTTTAGATCAGTAATCTTTAGTTCATGCTTCAAGATCTCATTTTCTTTATCCAATCTTTAAACTTCATTGCCATCCTTTATTTGATCTTTAAGATCTTTCTTGGACTTTAGATGATCAATCTTTTCTTTTAGGGTTCCAATGTATTCTTTAGCATTTTCATAACTTTTTTCAAAGTACCCCTTTCTTAAGTGAGAATATCAATATGTTCAAGAAATTCTTCTAGGTTCTTTTGTAACTATTCCATATCCATAAGGATATTAATCAAGTTATTAAGCCTCTTATGAGTAAGTGTTTCTGATACAAATGGTTAGAAATAGGAAATATTGAGAGGAGGGGTGAATCAGTATTTTACAAACTTTAGCCGAAATTTGGATATTATTAGCAACCTTATAGCTTGCATACGAAAGTAGACTAATATTCTTGAATATTAAACATAACCATGCAATAATAGAACTCATAACACCATTTTTTTTTTAACTAAGGAAACCTTGGCCAAGGGAAAACTTCGGTGGGAATGGTACCCACAAAATGATCCATTGATCAAAAGTATCTTGTGAAAGATATTGACCCTATTAGGAGTCTATTACATCTATACAGTATCTCAGTCCTTGTTAGAGGACTTAGTCCTTGTTGGAAGCCTCAACCCTATTAGGATTTGTTATGTGAAAATACAAAATGTATGCAAGATGAGCCAACTACCCAAACATGCAATATATAATGTAGTTCCTTGATACAAAGAGATAGATACAAAACCTCTTTTACATTATTGTTGATATCTTCAATATCTAATATTGCCTTTTCTACTCAACACAAAAATTTATCTCATTTTGCATGCCTCTAATCATGCATCAAATTTTTCATGTCACACATTACATTTATTACTTCACAAAACTTTGCATTCTAAATATTTCCTTTATACTTTTACAATTACAATAGTATTGCCCAGTCAAACTTCATGCTTTTATACACTTTACAAAATGCATTATTATCTTTCACTAACTTAGGGTTAAGATCTAGGATTTTGTCCCTAATTCATTAAGTAATTATTTTGTAAATAAAATAATTCCTTAACCTTAAATATCCAATTCTTTGTTATGCTTTGCTTAACCTATATACTATTGTAACTGGTAAACTCTCCATAACTATTATAGTATTGTTTGTACTATCCTACATTCTTACATACTTCATCATCATAGTTTGTACTACCTTTCCTCAAGTGTGTGCATACCAATATGACTTATGTGAACAATGCTAATCAAAAATATATCTATTCTGCTAGATAAACCAAGTGATTCTTAGACAATTTTCTAAGTATAAATGACATAGCTTATTTCTCAAAGTCTACCTTCTTCACACTAAAGATATGTTTCCATAAATGACAACATCCAAAGTTTACCTTAGCAGAATCACAAACAATTTCAAGAATCAATAGAAAGAATCTAAAAATATTTTTAATGGTTTGGAGTGGAATAAAAGAAAAGCTTAGCTCTTGTGGCCTTGGGCTTGGTTTGTAGACCCAAAAAGAGTGGGGGTCTAGGCCTCAGAACTATAAAATGCATGAATCTTTCTCTCATGGCTAAGAAAATTGAGAGGATTAATGGAGAAATAAAAGATTGAAGAAGTATAATGAGGAGTAAATACTGTTAGAATGATTAGAATAATTGGGGAGGGGGGTGAATCAATTTTCCTCAAGTCCAGATATACCAATACAACTTTAAAAAATTTTAAACAACTTATTCAATCTCATAAGTCCACTTGACTAGGATATCAATTCATCAATAATCTAACTTATCCATCTGATCACTAGCTCTCTATTTAATATAGGTTGAATAATAGAAACACATAATAGTAAATAAGATGATACATGAAAACAACATTCATACAAGTATGACACCAAGATTTAATGTGGAAACCCAATTTGGGAAAAATTACCAAGCAACATGCTACCAATTTTTACTCTTCTTGAGTGATCTTAGTTAAGAGCCAATTTAGTTAAAGGTTACAAAACACACTATTAGGTGTGATTATATTAAAGGATTTAATCACCTTGTTAGGAGTGACCTTGTTAGAGGTCTTTAAAACATCCCATTAGAATGTCATATTGATTGAAGGATTTATAATATGATTGTTAGGTCAACCTTGATTAAAAGATTTTTCTACCACAATGGTTAGAAAGTAACAACTAGGTTAATATGATAAAATAAAACTCACTTTTCAAATTCATATATCTATTTTTCTCATTCTAGGTTCATTGACTAGACTTCATCACTTTCTCCATCTCTAATTTTATTTTCAACTCTTCAAGTAATCTCACTTTACCAACTTCTCACTTTTCTTCTACAACTTTGTTCTTCATTTGTTCTTCACAAATTTTCCACTCTGGCAACCATAAAGAATTTCCTATGTCTCCTTAAATAGATAGGTTTAATATTTTAGCACTTAAATATAACCATAGATCTTAATGTTTCATCAGATTCATTGAATCTATCCATCATTTTGTCCTTCTACTTCTTTCTTGAAACTTTTGGAAACTTCTCATTAAATCCTTACCTTAGATCTCTTAACAAAATTAATTCATGCATTAAATATGCCAACTCATCATTATTTATCATTTACATGTTTTTTCCATTTCATAATTTCAACTATGTCAACCTCAAACCTTGATTCACTCTAGGTTAATTTTCTGATACTCTGTCATCACTATGTTCTTCAACTAGGTCATCACTGTGTAGCTCTGTCTCTATTGATATGTCTCACTTTTATTGCACTTTCTCACTCAATCTCCACTGCACTCAGTTGTAACTTCAAATTTCCTTTTTCTCTTCCACTACCACCATTAAATTGATATTATTTTTCTTGACTATCTCTTAAGTTCCTTAATCTTTTACCTCAACTTCTTCATTGACCTAGTAACTTGTTATTTGATCAAGCTTAGTGTTTTACTGTATTTTTTATCTTCTATAAATCATCACTTCTATACTTCAATTCATCTTTCTTCTTCACTTCATATAATGATAAAACAAAATATTATCTTATCAAATAGAAACTAATCAAGTTCCCATTGTAATTCCATCATACTTACTCCTCTTTACTCAACAAATTTACTAGTTCATTTTGTTATCTCTCTTTTCGAATCCTCTTCATCAATCAAATGAGATGACAATCTACACTATAAGAAAATATCTTACCATTAAAGTTTGACATCAATGACAACATAAGAATTGTTCCAATTGTAGTTTCCAACAAATATTTAAATGCTTTCCCTTCTCTAGATAATTTTCTCAACAAAGCTAAAGTGACTACAATCTTAAAGCCAGATGAAAGGTAGGAGATGGAAAGACAATTAAATTTTGGAAAGATTTTTATCTTCTAGATAATCCTCTATCTTTGGTAGTGGATAACAATCAACTCATAGATAGATGTACCCAACTTCTAGGTACTAAGGTGGTTGACTATTGGAGAGGTGGATAGTGGGTGAAAGTTTCAGATATTGGCCCTATTCTAAACTCTATTCAAGTCAACCTCAATGCTACTATCATTTGACTAGGAACTGATGATTCTTTGAATTGGGATGGTACTTCCTTAGCGGTATTCTCTATTTTTTTAGATGTCTGAGTAATGCAAGAGATTGATATTCCATCTCCTGTTTGGGCTTTAGTTTGGAACAACTATCTTATTCCCAAAATCAACATTTTTTAGTGGATAGCACTGCAAGATAATATTCTAACTTTAGACAACCTTAGTAAAAGAGGTATGTGCTTTCCTAATAGGATTTTTCTTTGTGAAACCTAGGTAGATTCAATTAACCACATCTTTATTGCTTTTCCTTTTTCTTGGAACACTTGGATGAAAATATTTAAGCCTTAGAACTTGAGTTGAACAATGTAGGAGAATATATTGTACATTTGGAGGTCATGGGAGAATTTTAAAAGGAGCATTGAAAAAACCTCTGGATGTTATTGTTCCCTTACATCATATGGTTCCTCTAGAAGGAAAGGAATAATAGGGTCTTCAAGGATAAATTCCTTTCCTTCTAGACTATGGCTAATCATATTAAGCATTGTGTAACAAAAAATTTCAACACTATACATACAAATAAAAGGTAGAATTTCACACTGGAGATAACCTTAATCATAAGAATCATGAAGATGAGAAAAAGGAAAAAATAAAAAATGCTAGATGGGACCATCCTCCACTGGGCTAGATCAAAATGAACTTTTATGGTGCTTCTAAGGGAAATCTTGACCCAGCTAGGTGTGGTGCTATTATTAGGGATGAAGAGGGTAATGTGATAAGTGTCATGACTATTCTGCTAGGTACCCAGACCAACCATGTGGTGAAAGTGATGGGTTTAATCCATGGGATCAAGATGGAAATCAATATAAAAACTAAGGGAATATAGATAGAAGGGGATTCCCTTAATATTCTCAATTGCATGTCTAAAGGAGTTATCCCTTTGTGGACAATAAAAAATATAATGAAGCTAAAAGCCTTCTTATTAAATTTGAGAAAGTGTATAATTCTTAATTGTATAGTGAAGTGAATAAGGTAGTGTTAGAATTGCTTTAGAATAATTGAGGGGGGGGGGGGGGGGGTGGGTGTGAATCAGTTATTCAAGGTCTAAATGTCCATTTCAAACTTTTTCACTAAGTGTAGTGAGCCCATTCAACTATTCATTCATCCAAGCTTTAAATTTCCTATTCAACAAGTTATTGTAAATCAACATGCAAGAATAACACATAAAGAATCAACACATAACACAATGATTTATGTGGAAATCCAATTTGGGATAAACCACCAGTAACATGCTATACAATTCTCACTCTTCTGAAGTGATGTCCTGTGAAAAGTCTGCCCTGTTAAAGGCTTACAACACATTGTTAAATGTGACCTTGTTAGAGGATTTATCCACCTTGTTAGAAGTGGGCCTTGTTAGAGGACTTTAGAACATTCACTTGGAATGTCACCCTGTTAAAGGATTTACAAATGGCTATTAAACCAACCTAAGTCCATAGGATTTTCATATCTAATACAATTTCTAGATAGTATTAGAAAATCTTTGACCTGATTACAACATACAACTTAACTTGTAGATCTCAAATCACTCTTCAGCTCTTCACATTGCCTGACCTTCAACCTCTTCAACTCTTGATAGCTTTCCCTCCTTTCAAGCTTAGTCTCCTTGAGTATCCATGCTCAATGTACCAGTGCAACCATCTCTTCTTGACCACTCATCAAAGCAGAGTTTTTGTGCTATGTTCTTCCTAGATGTCTTCTCCTTAACATCCTTCTAACTACTTTGTAATTTGGCACTCTAGCAGTAGCACTTGCTTCTTGGTCTGTGACTCTTTAAATAGAAGTCTAGAATTGCTTTTCCTACTCGTTTCTTCCTTCCTTTGATTTCAATTCATATGGATTAGGTAGGATTCATTATATCTAACCCATATTTTGTTTTCTCCAGAAACTTCTTGAATAATCCTTTTGACTTTTCCCCAAAAATGGTTTACATAGAATTCTGTTACACTAGCTCATCATCCTTATCCTCCAATTGGTTCAAAAAATTCAAGGTAACTGCTATGTTAGCTCAGATTTGGTGAATCTTCATCATTTAAAATAATGCAGCAGCTCAACACTATTGAAATATTGGTGCTCAATTGTGTTTTTACTGATGCTCGGCACCTGTTACTTTACTCAAAACTTAAACTTCACTTAGCACCTAAAGCTCACTCGGCACACACTATAATTTTCATTTTCTCGGCTTCAACTAGCTTGCTTGACACCTACTAATGAACTTAGTTTAAGCTTTGCAGTCCACCTTGTTACAACTACTCCAACAATGTTTCTAAGTGTGGCCAACCTCTATATCTTCAAGTATGTTATCAATACATCATTTAACCATTGTCTTAACTAATCCTTGCACTTCATTACAATATCATAACTCAACCTTTCCCTTAGGTTCTCTTATTACATCTTTTTGATCAAATCCTCTTCATCAATCAACTAAGTGATAGTACTTGGATCTTATAAGTAATTGTCATTCCTAAAAGTAATAGGTTTGACATCAATGACAAAAAAATGATTGAAAAAATTCTTTTAACAACAATCTTCCTTCTTTACAACAATCTCCCTCTTTGATTTTCAATCTTCTTCTCACAATGATCTTTTCAATCAAATTTCCAACAAGCAGTTGACTCATTTTTCTAATGTGGTAGCAACTAAGGGTATCATATTATTTTGGAGTCATGAGGACAATGTTAATTATGAAAACAAAGCACTTATTAAGTATGATAGGATATTTAGTTCAATTGGAAATATTTTATATAATTCAATCTAGGATGGAAGATTTTTGGGAAATGAATTGTAATAATTTTGATAAATATTTGAGGTAGAGTTGTGGAATAATAATTAAGTCACACATAAACTAGGATATTGATCATGCCAGAATCAACCAACTAGAAGTGCAAGTGGGAAGCATCCCAAACAAACTAAAATATTATGAACAAAACCTCTAAATTCTTATAAAGGAAAGTGGTAGTAAAATGGAATAGGTGACTTCTAGTATCTGCACTGCTACTGCCAGTCTTGGAAAATGCACAAATGAAGAGATCATATCACCAAGGGGTCCAAGCAAGAGAACCAAGCAGAGTTCTAGGAAGAGGGCATACAAGGTTGTTGTTGCTAATTCTATTCAAGACACTGTAGAGATTGGAAAAGAGGTTGTCAAAATGATCAAAGAGCTATAGTAGTAGCTCTCACTGGGTTTTGATCTCTGGTTTTTGTTCCATCTTTTGGTCCTTTTGGCTGGTTGCGGTTAATGGTTTTTGTTTTTGGTCCTATTTTTTGGTATTTTTCTAGTCTTTAAACTAGGTTCTAGGTCTTTGTAAAACCTGGGTACTTTTATTGGATATTTTATGTGGTTTCAGGTCCCTGTAAAACCTGATTTTGATACTATTTCTCAGTAGGTTTTAGGTCCTTGTAAAACTTGGTGGATGTTAATGCTTTATCTTTTCTGATTTTGTTAAAGGGTTTTGGGGTCCCTTCAAAACCTATTTTTACAGTAATCCAAAAAAAAAAAATTAAGTCACACATTTTATGGGTTGTTCTAATGTTCTCTCTTCTACATGAAGCTTCATTTCAAGTGTCTTATTCTATGATTTTCTCTAAGGCTCTGGCTCTATAAATTGTGAGAATAGGTGGCAAGGCGAGGAAAAAGAAACCTAATAATTTTGAGAAATGGAGGAAGGAAAAAGGAGTTTGGGAAAAAATGGAAGAAGGATGGCTTATACCTTACATGTAAAGGGTGAAAGATATGAAACCAAAAGTAACCAATAGGTTCATTAGCAGCTGAAAAAATGATGAGGTCAATCTCTAAGGGTGAACTTTGAAGCTTGACATTGTTGTAATGGTAGAAATAATAGGGCTTACGGGTATGTGTAGGATCATGGTGTGCCAAAAAGTGGTGATCTAAAAAATATGTAGTTTTGAAATACCTCAAAGCATTTCAAAATCTATTCCAACTTTTTTCCCACCCATCCTAATACCAAACCAAAAATTTAATACCTTTATAAGGCCTAGTATATCTTTTGATACCAACCCTAGGTAATCAACTTTTAAAAATGTCCCAAAAAATGCGTTTTGGCCTATTCTTGTATGTTTTTTTTTACTTCAAACATGTATCTGATAAATTTTTCTCCACCTAAATTTGATGAAATGAAAAGGGTTTCTTAAGAATGTTCTTAGCTTCCCATAAATATATTGTTTGTCAAATTATGAGTTTAGTAAGAAATTATTAATTATTTTCTAATGGAGTTACGTATAAAGTGTTGATTGACACACAAATTGTAAACAAGTATAACTTTCAAATGGTACAACATTTTTTAAATCCAAAAGATGCATCACATTCTATGCTTATTCTATTATAAATAAAAGGAAAGAAAAATTAAATTGTATTGAGTCTTGAATTAGTTAAGATGGTCAGACATGAGAGTTTTTTAATTTTAAAAATACTATATTAGAGAATTTATAATTAATTATTTATTTAGAATAAAAAATACCCAAAAATATTTGTCACATCCAGGCATGAGCCTACTTATTATATCTATAATCTTATTAATAAATATTATAATTTGATTTTTATTAAGGTGGTTAGACATACATCTACTTCTTATTTTTGTCTTGAATGTTTTGTACTATTGCATAAAATTAAAAAATTTGATCAATCAATTTTAATTTTTTCAGGTAAGGCCTAGTAGTTTAGAAACTAAATTCAATTTCCTTGAGAATATTTTCTCTCAAATTTTTGATAGAAAGTACATAAAAAGTTAAAAATTACTACATTTTGAACCGCAGACTAGTGGTCAAGGAAAGGCTCTGATTGGAGTAGAAGTGATGAAGAACAACTTCTCTGTATATTTGAGTAACCTGTCAAGCATTGCTCCTAATAGTCAAAACAGAGTGACAAATTTACAAACATTGAGTGGATGCATACATGTGGCAGCTGAAGAATTAACAAGTCAGATGAATTTTGTAGAGGAATTAGCTCGAGAGCATTCAAAATGGCTCTTAAGATTCACAAATATACACGTGTCTAGCAATGATGAGCTAATTCCTATTATAGTTGCTGCCAGGGCATATAGAGCGAAAATGGAAAATGGGAAGAAGTCAAAATAATGCCTCCTTTTCATTTTCTTTTGTTTTATTCTGTAAATTTTGTAAATGACAAATTGGCATCTTGCCATTTGTCTTCTGAGAAGATGAACAAATTGGTATTCCCATTGTAACGGTCATCTCTCATCTCTATATGTATGAGGTTAAATGATTAATGAAGGGTCGGCAAATTTTTGGTGTGAATCTTGTTGCAGAGACAACTGAGTTTTGTGCCATTTCTTTACTATCCGCTTTCTTCTTCTGTATGTTATATTTTCTTAAATGTTAAGTTGAAGTAATTAAGTGAACAGAGTTTCATTTTGTTATTTCATTTTAATTAAACTAGTAAATCAATCAGAGAGTTGAAACTAGTTGTGGGAAATATTTTCGTTAAGTGTTTCGTTCATATGCATTCCACTCTGTTTCTTCTTAAGCATTGTGATATTCTATTGTGCGTCAGAAATCATAAGATTGTGAGGGTTCAAACATGACAAGTATTTGTTGGTTGTTTCATTTACATAGTTAAGCTTGCATTGCATTTCATATTTGCATCTATCATGATTGCCTTGTTGAGAAATTCATAAGAGTGTGAAGATCACAGCACAGCATATTGCATTTAAATCCCGCTTGAGATTTCACTTGCCTGGGTGAAACTTAGTTTTCCTTTACTATTCTCTGGTAAAGAACTTATTTACAGTAGGGATTAGATTTGAAACATAATTCACTGAAGATTTTCCATATAGGGAGCTGTACCTTAATTCAGAGGGAAACTAGATATTTTTAGAAACAGTTTCCCAACTGTTGCGTGCAATTGTTCTTTATAACAAATTGGGCAAATTTAGAGAAGAATTAAAAGAAGAACAATCTGTTTACCAACAGATTTTTGGTGACTCTGCTAGGGAGATGAACAGTCGCTTGATAAAAAAACCTATGTCATGAGGAAAAATGGTACTACCTCATGAAAACATAATTCCAGTGCTCCAACCTAACCTTGGTTTTCAAGATGACCAAGAGGACATTATTTCATCCTTGAATACTTTTGTTTGGAGACACAGAAGAAATATTGAACACTATCAAAATGCTAGCCAGGTATTAGAGGAAGAAGAAAGAAAAGCTGAAGCCTTAGAAAGAGTTGTTCAAAGGAGAGAGATTTAGAGGGCAGAAAGACAACTTAGACAATAGTCTTAGAGATAAACTAAACCCAGCATCCTGGAAAGGTTCTTAAGAAGTACCAAGGAACAAGGTGGGCAAGACCCCATTTTTGATAAGCTTACAGAGCTTGGCTTTCCCAGCCTAGAAGTTCCAAAGTGGAAAGGTGAAAAGAAGAGTCAAAGTAGACCACCTTCCCCTGTTCAAAATCAGAACACTAGTGCTTCTCAGTCTACCTATTAGGTATTGGCCTTACACGGAATCACCACTCCCTCTATTGTTAATTTTCCTCCGTTTGTTGCCAGAACAATCATGGATGCTCCATGGGCTGTAGCAACAGGACCATTAGCATTAAATGCTTATCATCCACTTCCATCTAGTTCAAGGAAGAATTTCCCTAAATTCTCGGGTGATGGGAAGGTTACTACAGATGAACACATTAAAGCCTTCTTTGCAGCTACCCATATATTAGGAGTGGGACATGAAGATGTTGCTGTAAGATTATTCATAGAGACCCTTACAGAGAGTGCAGAAAACTGGTTCTACCATTTACCTGATGGTTCCATAACTGACTGGGACTCGATGAGAACTAAATTTGAGGCAAGGTTCAAAACTGCGGAAGATGAACATGCCTTACTGACACAATTGACTTCGATTAAGAAGAAACCAGCTATAAGCATGAGGAATTTCATTGCTAAGTTTAATAAGATTAATAGTAGAATCCCCACTGCTGATAGACCCACGGCTGGTAACCTGAAGACTTTCTTCATTAGTGCTATGATTCCGGATATCAACTATGATCTAAGGAGAGCTCATCCCACAAGTTTAGCAGATGCACAAAGGAAGGCCATAGAATTCAAAGATGATCTTATTTCCATGAGAAAATGGAAGTGAGAAATTCAAACAAAAGGAAGCTCTAGCAATACCACATCATCTGAGGAAATGATACAAAAATTATCAAACGAATTGATAGCCATGAAGAGACAATTGCCTGGGTTTAACTAGTCTTACTAGAGGAATTATCAGAATCCACCAGGAAGAAACAACGATGGAAAATTCCCACAGCTTCAAGGTGCACAACCTAGGTTGCAAATTGAGGTAGCGCCCAAAAAGGGAAATATGTGTGTTTTTCATCTAACTACAGACCATGATAATGCTAGTTGTCTAGAAACCGCGCGCATGATGCAGTTGTTATCTACTGATGAATTGAATATCGCAAGTCCTAGTTCAGAGCCTAATTCATACTCAAATGGCAACTCTGGAAAATTATTTTTAGAATATGAATCAGATTTCGAATCCAAGGCTAAGTGTTATGCAACCATTGATGGAACTTCGTACACAGTGCTGACTCGTGAGCAAAAGATGAAGAATCAATTCTCTACCCACACTCACAAAGATAATTCCAATCCTTCTACGAGAAAGGAACATACTAATCAAGGGACATCATATGCTTTAATGGGTAAGGATAAGATGTCTTTTGATTTTATTCAATTTTGTGAAGAATCAAAGGTTCAAATTTCTACTATTGATTATTTGAAATCTCACCCTGCTGAGTTAAAAAAGCTAGTAGATAGATGTAAAAATGATGTCCCAAATCTTAATCATAATGTGATGATTGAGAAAGAAGAGGAGACCTTAACATCCAACCTATTCAATCAAGAAGATTCTATTGTCTTAGCAACGTTTCCCAGACAAAAACCTAAACCTTTTTATATCTCATTGTATATCAATGGATGCAAGCTAAGTAACTGCATAATAGATTCAGGTGCCTCAGATAACGTTATGCCTCAGTCTGTAGCCAAAGCCTTAGGAATTAATCTTACTAAAGTACATGGAAGATTTTACTCCATGGACGCCAAACAGGTTCCCTTAATTGGGCAAATTAAAGATGCTCAAGTAGCCTTAGCTGCACATCCCGAGAAGAAGCTCTTGTTGACTATCCTGGTAGCTGACATCCCAGCTAGTTATGGACTATTATTGAGTAGAAGTTTCTGTCGAAATTTAGGGGGTGAAATAAAGCTAGACTGGTCTCAAGCTGTGATACCCATTGGAAACAAGAAAATAAAATTGGAACCTAAAGAAAAGGCTAAATTCATAATTTTAAAGTCAGATGATCCTAAAGCCCAGATTTTGTACCAAGAGCTTGAATTTGGTAATTACATGCTCTTTACTGAAGGAGATCTAGATAAACAAACAAATGAAGAGCAGGTTGCTAAGGTTTCCAATGAAAGTAAAGATGTGTCAGGCATTTGGACACTGGAATTTGATGGAAGCTGTGCTTCTGCAGGATCTGGAGTGGGTGTGGTATTGATATCCCCAGAAGGAGAACCTGAACCTTTGGCTTTCAAATTAGAATTTGGGAATACAAATAACACTGCAGAATATGAGGCCTTACTTCTGGGAACAATGTCAGCAAAGGATAGAGGAGTAACGATTTTAAAAGCTCGAGGTGATGCAGAGCTTATTGTAAAATAGGTAAAAGGAAAATACTCTGTTAAAAATCACAAACTAAAAAATTATAGAAACAGAGTATGGGACAAAATTGAAGGTCTGGAGGCTTTTTCTATTGAAGTGGTACCAAGAGAAATGAATGCTAAAGCTGATTCATTAGCGGTCTCAGCTTCCCTATTGCTTCCTCATCTAGACTTCAAAGACAAAAAATATCAGATTGAAATTGTGTATCGGTCTATTGTCCCAGATAACACAGAATCATGGCAAGTCTTCAATGATGATAAAAGTTTGCAGTTGTTCCTTGAGAATGACGAGCTCAGCTTTGAACATGAGTCCAGTGGAAGCAATGAGGAAAGTTCACATGAAAATATGGAACACCATCAAAACGGTGAAGTTCAGTTGAAAGGTAATATCATTCCCCCATATTTTGTGGCTTTGGAAAAATTGTTCAATAGGCATGATGCTTATATAAAACAAAAGAGAATAGAAAAAGGACCTACGACAGGTGAATACGAAGGAGTGAACATTGGAGAAGTTGATGATCCTAAAATGATTAATATTGGAAAATGTTGTACTCCTGAAGAGAGTAAAGTTGCAAAGCAACTATTCAAAGAATACAAAGATGTCTTTGCATGGAGTTATGAAGACTTGAAGAGTTACAGAGATGGGAAAGTAAAACATCAAATCCCACTTAAGCCAGATGCAGTCCCGTTTAGATAGAAGCAAAGGAATTATAATCCCAAGGTTGCAGATGCCATTTTTTGAGAAGTAGATAAAATGTTGAAAGCAAGAATAATATATCCCATCCACCACTCCACTTGGATAGCTAATATAGTGCCCTTCAGGAAGAAGAATGGAGAGATAAGGATATGTGTTGATTTTCACAATTTGAACCAAGCGTCTCTAAAAGATAATTTTTCTGTTCCTAATATGGATTATTTACTGCAAATGGTAGCGGGCTTTGAAATGATGTCCATGCTTGATGGTTTTTTGGGTTACAACTAGGTTGAAGTGGAAGAGAAGGATCAACATAAAACAACGTTTACTACTCCTTGGGGTACATTCACATATCACAGGATGCCTTTTGGGTTGATCAATGCCAGAGCAACTTTCCAAAGATGTATGAGTAAAACCTTTGAAGATATGAAAGATCGGATCATAGTTATATACTTAGATGATCTCACTGTATTCTCAAAGAAAAGGAAAGATCATATGGAAGATCTAAGGAAAGTGTTACAGAGATGTAGAGAACATGGGATATCTCTTAATCCTAAGAAGTCAGTCTTCTGTGTGATAGAAGGAAAGCTCCTTGGTCATATAGTTTCCCAAGAAGGTATTAAGATTGACCCTAAAAGAGTGAAAGCTATTCAAAGATTAAGCCCACCCTTAAGTAAAACAGGGGTTAAATCTTTCTTTGGTTAGGTGAATTTTCTCAGAAGATTCGTACCTAATTTTGCAGAAACCACTAAACACATAGTGGATATGATGAAAGGAAATTCAAACTTCAAGTGGAATGAGGCGGGAAAACAAGCTTTCCAAGATATAAAAACAACTATTGCCCATGCTCCTGTATTGTGTCATCCAAGTTATAAAAGAGACTTTATTATTTATTGCTATGCTTTTGAACATACATTGTCAGCTATCCTTGTACAGGAAAATGAGGAAGGAATACAAGCTCGCATTGCTTTCATGAGCATCCCCCTAAAGAACCATGAACTCAAATATTCCCAGATTGAAAAACATGCTTTTTCAGTGGTTAAAGCCCTTAAAAATTTTTGGTTCTATATCCTACATTCACATTCAATAATTTTTGTCCCAGACATAGCAGTTAAGAGTGTATTGACTCAGCAGGTTATAGGTTGCAATGTCAGAGGAGCATGGGTAGCAAAGATACAAGAATATGACATAGAGATTCAACCTACTAAGTTGGTAAGAGGAAATGCTTTATTTAAGGCAATTGTAGAAAATAAAATTGCTGGTGAGTTAGAAGAACCAAGTGAAAAGCAACTAGTGTTAGCTATAAGTCTCTATGACCCATGGTTTGAAAACATCTCCTATTTCTTAACATATGGTGAATGTCCCGAAGGCCTCAATGCAAAACAAAGAAGAGACCTTAAACTGAAGGTGACCAAATATGTAATCTGGGATGGTAGACTCTTCAAAAGAGCTATTGATGGCACCTTTCTTAGATGCGTAGACAAAAAACAGCAAGAAAAGTTGTTGAAGACATTTCATGATGAGGCTTGTGGTGAACATTTTTCTTCTTCAGTCATAGCTTTCAAGATATTAAGATAGTGTTACTATTGGCCTGGAATGTTTAAAGATGCATATGCTTGGGTTTCAAAGTGTGAAAAATGTAAAATGTTCTCTAGGCATCCTCAGCTAGCTGCCCTACTGTTGAGGCCTATTGTAATCAAAGGACCTTTTCAGCAATGGGGCCTTGATTTTATTGGTCCTATTAATCCAGCATCCAGTGCTGGCCACCAATACATAATAACTGTGACTGACTACTTCACTAACTGGGTGGAGGCCAAAGCTATGAAGAAGACCACTTCTAAAGTTGTATGTGAATTCATAAAGGAGAATATTTTAGTCAGGTTTGGTGTTCCTATCAAATTAGTGATGGATAATGCTTCCTATTTTTCTTCAATTGAAATTACAAATTTTTGTTTTAAGTATAGGATAAATGTTGGTCATTCATCAGATTATTTTCCTCAAGGGAATGGCCAGGCTAAGTCTAGGAATAAAAACTTAGTAAATATTGTTAAGAAGCTAGTTTCAGACAATCAAAAGAACTGGCACAAGAAATTTTTTGAAGCACTTTGGGCGGATAGGGTGACACCCAAGAGAGCAATTGGCGTATCTCCTTTCGAATTGGTGTACGAAACTGAAGTAAGTTTACCTCTACCTCTGGAGTTGGCCAAAAACAAACTCAGAACAATGATTGAAGATGATATCTATAAAGATGACCTAGAGAAGAGAATTCTGTATTTAAGTAAACTTGAAGAGGAAAGAGAAGAAATTGTTGATCACATTACGCAACACCAGAGGCGAGTGAAAGCACTATTTGATAAAAGAACAAGACCACGAAAGTTTATGGTGGGAGACAACATATTGCTCTAGGACAAGAGAAATGCTCCTAAAGGAATGCATAAAAAGTTTGACACTCTATGGAAAGGTCCTTTCACAATTCATCAAGCATTGGAGAACAATTCCTTCAAATTGGCCTATGAAGATGGTGAAGTACTACCCCTGACCTACAATGGTCAGGATTTGAAGCTCTATCAAATTTTGAATTGAAAATAGGTAACCCCTATATTGTATTATAGTAGGTTTAATGTTTTGTGTGTGCTTTAGTTAGCCTTTCCCTTTTCTGCTTTTCCTTTCCCTTGTTCCTTGTTTTTCTTTAAGTTTTGTTGTGTTTCCGCCTCTTATTTCCTTTTGAAACCAGAGATTTTGAGTCCCTTGCTTGGGTATTCTCTACCCAAGTCCCCAGTCAGAGCCAGCTGTTGCCCCACTTTTGATCCCATAGTAATTTTGCAAAGTGGAGTTTGGAGTACCATCATTTTTGGTCCTGTCAAGTCAATAGGTCTTCCCTCTTTAGGTGATGAATTTCTCCATCGGGTTTCCATCCTTCCCCCTTCTCGCACATTGTATAGCCGGGTGGATTTTCTCATGGTCATGGTTCATTTGGGTAGTATAGATCCTTACTCGATGGATATTTTCAAAGGATACTACCTCAGATGAATTTACTTGCAGATCATTTGGTCTGAATATGAAGAAAGATGAAGGGGCAAAAATTTCAGTTTTGCCTTCTCCTTTTGCGAACTTTCGCACCTTGAAGGTAAAATTCCGCAATGAGTTATAAATAGGATTTGCAGATTTCAAAATAGAAAG
Source organism: Cupressus sempervirens (assembly GCA_028749045.1). Taxonomy (NCBI): domain Eukaryota; kingdom Viridiplantae; phylum Streptophyta; class Pinopsida; order Cupressales; family Cupressaceae; genus Cupressus; species Cupressus sempervirens. The sequence goes on from CM053789.1 coordinate 464,433,860, forward strand.
GTGAGTAAAGTTATGGACAAATCAGTTGATTATCATCATATTCTACATGGGAATCATTCAAAAATTGCCAAAGTGATCAGAAAAGGCATTGGCGGAAAATTGAGAACTGACTTCTCCTCCAGCAGACTTTCGTAGTCGGAAGGTGAAACTCTACCAAAAATGTAAATGCAGTCTATAGGATGAAATTTAGAAGGAAGATTTATGTTTTGCATAAGATCATCTAAGTTTTGGGATGTTTCAACAATGAGAATGATTTAAAACCCATCGAGATGAGTAAAAGGAAGATTTGCGGAAAGCCGAAAAAGAGCTTCTCCTTTTACAAGCCTTCGCACCAAGAAGTCAATTTTTCGAATAGGCATAACTTAAGAAAGTAAAGGAAGTCAGTGGGCCCCACTTCCATTGGCGAAGTACTTTTTCTATTTCCCGAAGGCTTAAAGTGAAATAGTTAAAATAGAAAAGACAAAACGGAGGCTTTGCGGAAAATTGGTATTTGCCTTCTCCTTTGCGGAGTTTCTACCTTCAAAGGCGATTTTCCACATTGTCTAGAAAATTAATCTTGCAAGCTTGGTTATGTAACAAATCAATCACAAGAAGCCTAAAGGATACAAGGAAAGTGAATAGTCACATCTGGAAAGGAATCTAAATGCAGAATCGAGCTGAGCAGATTTCCACCAACAGAGTACTCCGTTTTGGTTTTTTCGAAAGCTTAAAGTGAAGGTAAAGTGGAGAAATGGAAACTGATTTCTCCTCGGTGGGTTTTCTACCCTTGAAATCTATTTTCTGCATCTGACTGAAAATCATAACTGCGAGCATGGTAAGTTTGTGAATTGTTCACAAGGTACATTTGGAGAAGAAATGGAAGCAAATTAGCTAGAATTTTAAGGTTGTTTCAAGTGGAATTTAGCTAAGCAGATTTTACCCTAGGAAGTACTCCGTTTTGGTTTTTCTAAAACAGGGTTAAAACAGGAAAGTAAGTCAGTAATATTGAAAGTTACTGTTAAACCAAAGGAAAAGTGAAAAGACATGGAGGAATCCATTATAACCATCAGTCTAACAGATTGATCATTTATTTCGCTTGTGTGGCGCGGATCTGGAAAACCTAACGGGTATATTGAGGTTTCTATATAAAGAACAGTATAACTGATTTTCAAATTACCATTTTTTGCTTTGAATCATTATGCTGTTGGATTGAACATTGCTAATATAGTAATTGCAAAGCTATTTCTTGCAATCATTTACATTTTCAAGATTCATAGTCTACATCTATTTGATTAAATGTCTCGATTCTTTGGATTTGATGGTTTGGGTGGAGTCCGATCAACATGGCAGAACATCACAAATACTTCACTCCGCTTCTATGATATTCTAGATTTTCAGAGAAGGATAAGGACTGAACCAATTCATCCTATTACTGAGAAGCTACGCGGAAGTGGACTGGTGGAGGCAGCTGTATTTCCCGTGGCAGTTCTAGCTCAGGAGTTGATTGTAGAATGTATCAATCATTACAATCCAGACACTAAGCAGATTTTGTTGCTTGATCAGAGTGCATTAATTTTAGTGGATAGGCAAGCAGTGGTGAATTGTCTGCAAATCCCAGAACGTGAGGAGTTCTTTGCATTAATAGTTGCAGGAGCTACGTCAGAGTTCTCCCTGAAGAAGATGGTATGGAGGAAAGAAATCATGAAGTCTTGGTTTCAGAAACCAAGGGGAGCCAAGAGTAAGGTCCCTAAAACCTTGTTTGGCACTGATCTCAAGCCAGAGATTGTGGATATTCTGGTTCTTTTACATCGACTCAAAGGTGAGGTAGATGCCTTTAATTTTGTTGAGCAATACTTTTTCTTGGTGCAAATTATTTTCTCGGATACGCAATATATTGACTGGGCATTTGAGGTCAGTGAGCAATTATCTAGGGCTCTCAGTGCAGCCAAGTTTTATAATTCATTTTATATGTCTTCCTTCTTGATATATATGCTAGCTTCCTTACAATTATGGCCAGGCCTTCCTAGAATTGAGGATGTGCCAGAAAATGTTAAAAGTTATGAATTTTATCCATGCTTGCAGCTACAAAATAGTTATGTAGATTTTATCAAAGTTAATGATGCCTTCACCATGAGAATTTGCAGGGAAGTCCAAGGGTGTTCGGAGCGGAGATTTAGCCCAAAAGCGATGGCGGTAATCAGTTAGTTTGGTTGCTTCTTTATACAATTCTCATCCTTCTCCTATTTGTGTCTTGCAGCATTCGATGGGTTCCCCTTGAAGTTGCCCAGATACCTGAATGATATGATCATGCTGATGGAGATCGTGAGACAAGATCTCCAGGTGAATGCGTTAAGTGCTGGACTGCGAAAGAAGGGATATGAATTCCCTATAAAGGTTGGAGCTTACAGCTGCGAATCTAGATCAGATGCTAAGAACATGGTGAAAGCATTTGAAGGGAGGTTCAAATTGCAAGAGCATGAAGTCTTGATATCCATGTTTGACCCGAATGGGTATGCTCAAGATGTGCTTCAGATTGGAAGCATGATCAAACATGTCACCACCATAGAGGACTACTGGGCAAATTGTAAAAATGAGCTGGACAGTAGAGATCGCGCCTTTGCTAGATTCACGGTGGATCAAGTAAAGACTTATGGTATCAATTTGGATGTAGAAGGGCTAGAGGATGATGGCCAGAATATTTATAGCAATACATATTTAACAAAGTTGAGAAATACTCCAGTCAATTCAGAGCCCTATACTAATTTAGATGAAGATCTTGATGTTATGGTGGCTAGGATCATCAAAAGAACAAGAAAATGGGTAGAGTGGACAGCCAAGAAGGGCCGAAGTAAGGGCAAAGCTTCTCAACAGTCTCCAACTATTGCTACTCCCACTTCTTCTCATAGTGCCACACCCAATGTATCAATAGCAGCCACTCAAGGACTAGCTATGCCTACAGGAGGAGGAGATCAACCACCTGAGAAGAACATTCCCATATCTCTGACATGTCAAGGTGGCTCTCTGCCAGTCATTGGGACCCAGTCTACTGCTGAAGAAAAAGAGACTGATAAGGAAAAAGATAGTGGTTCTCCTCCAATCTTCATTCCTCACATTTCCCCATCCCCATCTCCACAGAATACACCTGTCCCTTCTCCTCATACTACACCACCTCCATCTCCTCATCATAGCCCTATTCTATCTGGGAAAGCTCCCATTTTGCAGCCACCTGGTTCTCCAATTCAGGTAGTAGAGATTGGAGATGGAGACACTAGTAGCAGTGAATCCACTGAATTGGACAAAGCTGAAGGAGTAACACAAGAGCAGGAAAAAGCTCCAAGCTCATCCAAACTCCTTTCTAGAGATTCAAAGAATCCTTTCTCCGTAGGAACAATGGTGAAGACTCCAGTGAAGAAGAAGATGTTCAGCATCGAATCATTAGGAGCAACTTCTAAGGTAATTGGAACAGAGTCCTGGCTTGAAGACACATTGGAAAGAAAAAGGAAAGGAAAGGATGAAAATGTTCTTGCGAAGGACATTGTGTCTCAGGCAGTTCATTCTAGTTCTGCCATGGTTAAGGCCAAGAAATAGAAAACTTTGTCGATTCAGGGACAAGACCCAGAAACAGGGCATTTGACCATGGAGATTGCCAAACCCAGTAAGGCAGGGTGAATTGAAGACCTAACTCCTAGAGATTTTACTCTGCATTCTATTGATCTTGGAGAAGCCAGGCATGATACAAAGGTGGGCCTATGGAGATCGGGTAATGAGATCATAGAAAATCAATTGGAGGATCTCAAGTTGTCAAAGATCAGAATGAAGTCTGAGATAGAAGAGCTTAAGAGGTTCATTAGGAAATTAGTTGTCCCATTGGAAACTATTACTAGCGTGCCTGCTGCTGAAAATCCCACGGCAGAGGAAGTACAAGCCTTCATCTCTCAGCTACAAAAGGTTCGACATTTCGATCAGATCGGGGAGGAATGGATTGACAAGCTCAATTCAGATGGAATTATGTTGATTGACTAGATTGGAAATGTTATCATTCAACTAGAGACTGAGAAAGATAACCTCACATCTAATCAACATACTCTGGCCACAAAGAGAGGAAGATGTGAAGAGTGTGTTTCCCTTCTGAAGATGATCATTCAGATGAAGGCGAAAGAAGTAGTTGAAGCAAAGGTTCTAAAAAAAGGTAATGAGCCCCTATTTGAATGGCTTCAAGGTATGCAATTCAAATAGGAAATGATTTAGGAATCAGAAAAGGGTCTTAAGGAAATAGAAGATAAGGTAAAGAAGACACAAGACAGAGCTTTTGAGTTGATGAAAGGACTGCATTCTGAATCGTAGACTAGTGGTCAAGGAAAGGCTCTGATTGGAGTAGAAGTGATGAAGAACAACTTCTCTGTATATTTGAGTAACCTGTCAAGCATCTCTCCTAATAGTCAAAATAGAGTGACAGATTTATAGACATTGAGCAGATGCATACATGTGGCAGCTGAAGAATTAACACGTCAGATGAATTCTGTAAAGGAATTAGCTCGAGAGCATTCAAAATGGATCTTAAGATTCACAAATATACACGTGTCTAGCAATGATGAGCTAATTCCTATTATAGTTGCTGCTAGGGCATATAGAGCGAAAATGGAAAAGGGGAAGAAGTCAAAATAATGCCTCCTTTTCATTTTCTTTTGTTTTATTCTGTAAATTTTGTAAATGACAAATTGGCATCTTGCCATTTGTCTTCTGAGAAGATGAACTGATTGGTATTCCCATTGTAACGGTCATCTCTCATCTCTATATGTATGAGGTTAAATGATTAATTGAGGGTTGGCAAATTTTTGGTGTGAATCTTGTTGCAGAGACAACTGAGTTTTGCGCCATTTCTTTACTGTCTGCTTTCTTCTTCTTTATGTTATATTTCCTTAAATGTTAAGTTGAAGTAATTAAGTGAACAAAGTTTCATTTTGTTATTTCATTTTAATTAAATTGGTAAATCAATCAGAGAGTTGAAACTAGTTGTGGGAAATATTTCCGTTAAGTGTTTCATTCATATGCATTCCACTCTGTTTCTTCTTAAGCATTGTGATATTCTGTTGTGTGTCAGAAATCATAAGATTGTGAGGGTTCGAACACAACAAGTATCTGTTGGTTGTTTCATCTGCATAGTTAAGCTTGCATTGCATTTCATATTTGCATCTATCATGATTGCCTTGTTGAGAAATTCATAAGAGTGTAAAGATCACAACACAACATATTGCATTTAAATCTCACTTGAGATTTCACTTGCCTGGGTGAAACTCGGTTTTCCTTTACTATTCTTTGGTAAAGAACTTATTTACAGTAGGGATTAGATTTGAAACATAATTCACTGAAGATTTTCCATATAGGGAGCTGTACCTTAATTCAGAGGGAAACTAGATATTCTTAGAAACAGTTTCCCAACTGTTGCGTGCAATTGTTCTTTATAACAAATTGGGAAAATTTAGAGAAGAATTAAAAGAAGAACAATCTGTTTACCAACACATTCTTACCATTCTATGCTAAAAATTGAAGATTTGGTTGTTTCTAATTTTTTCTTCAAAATAAGATTTTGGTAAGTCCAAAAAATAGAGATAAGAAGTGATAAAAAAACAAGGAACTTTCTATGTGTGTTTTTGTTATTATTGAGGAAATATCTCTTTTACATTTTTAGGCAAGAAGTTGACAAATTTCCAACATAAATTTTCCCACATATAATATCGACTTAAAAAATAGAAATAGAAAAATATAATACTCAATTATAAAAAATTTTAGATATGCTTTATAATAAATTTAGTAAAATTTAGATTACATTAAAATTAGAAACATTTATAAAAAGATATACTATCTTAAATTGTTAAGAAGTTATTAAATTTTATAATATTTAAACTTAAAATCAAACTTAATATAATTGAATAAATTTAAAGAAGATAGAAATGTTGATATAATTTTATATTTCAAAATATTCTTTATTCTATATTATTTTCTATGGAAGAATATTGCAATGTATTTTGAAAAAATTTAGGTATAACAAAGAATGTTCAAGTATTTAATTTGAATGATGATTAGAGAAAAAAATGGCAAAAAGTAGAAATGTGATTAATGTGAAAAATCATTATGCAAAATTAGACTATCGATACCCTTGAACAAATAACATAATTGGCAAATTAGGGCATCCGAAACTCCATTATAAAATTCGGCCAATTAAGAGCTCAAATTATAGAGGCAAGTAGGAAACAGATCTTCTAAGCTTCCATAATCAAATTCCTTGAGCCATCACAGTTAAGTTGTCGAATTCGTTTGATGCCCTAGCTCAAGCTCAGGACATGTTGGTAAGTGATGCTTCGCACTTCAAATCCTAGTCTCATTCACTATTGAGCTTTGACCCTCCTCTGATTCACACAACTTACACTCTAGATAAGTAGATTCTTTTCTTTAACCAAATCAAATATGCCAATTGCAATCTTAACCCTATTTATAGTTAGTAGAGAGACTTTGCCCTTAAACCTCCCTTTGATCCTCATTTTTAGGCAGCCCTTACTCCTAATTTGCAAAAACCCTATGTCCCTAGCCACTGAAGATCACTAGTTTATGGTTCTTCTTTTCAACATGGCTCAACTCCCTCTTTTCCTTGTAGACCTCCATATTTAGACGGTGGTGATGAAGTTTTGATTATCAACAATCAAGATACTGAGGATTGCTAGCAGGAGTGTGTAGAGGTCAGATTATTCACTTTTTGGAATGGCCCTAAATCTGAGATGCATAGTTCAATTTGTTGGTTGGAAGATTTCTGTGGCTACCAGGTAGGTGTCTCTCATTATTCTAATAGAGTAATGTTTATTCATTGTAGTGAGGAAGATCTGAAAAAAGACTTTCTTTTCAATTCTGTCTATTTTTTCAAAGGTCATGTGGTAACTTTTTTTGATTGGATACCCAACTGTAATGAAGACACTTTAGAATTTTCTATTCCAACTTGGTTCTCATTAAACCATATTCCTCCAAAATTAGAATAGATAGAAATTATCAAAAGGATAGGACAGGCCATGGGAGATCTAATTGGTATAGATGCATCTTTTGAATGTTGTAATAACATTAAATTTCTACTTAAGTGTAAAGTAAACAAGATGACTCTTAAACCACTCAAAATTATCACCAATAGATCGATATATAAGCTAAACTTTCAGAGGTATGGAGGCAAAATTACAAAAAATTATCAGACTTGATGATGAAAGGAAATCCTCCCATAGAATTCAACACGCTACTTGAGATCTTAATGTTGCCTTCCCCATGATCAGGATAAGGTATCAGGAATTGGAGCATGAGGAATGTCTAGCTGAGGAAGATGTTCCAATAGTAACAAGGAAAAATTCTAATGAAAAATGGGCAGATAAGTCACAGAAGGTCATAGGTAAAGATAAAAATAGTCTAACTCTTTAGGCCAATAAAAATTAGATGAAAAATACCAGGATATCACAAGAAAACAACAAAGGAAGGCATCTACCAAATAGATCCATCTATTCATACAAGGGTAAAGATAAACTGCACATCTCAGAGGTGATAAAATAGAATGATCACAATCAAAACACAGAAAAATCCTTTAAGTCAAATAAGCAGTCCAAATTATAGAATTTAGGAGGTGACAGTAAAAAAATTGAAAAGGTAGTACAACAAGATAAAGAGTTCGAAGATTCTACAGAAGCAATCAAAAAATAGAGGATTGTGGTTTTAGAAATTATTATGGAAGGAGATAAGAGCACTAAGAATTTTTTTCAAAAAACTTGAGGATATGGAACATTTAGCCTTCTATGGAGAAGTATTAGGAAATGTTAATCATAAGGAAAGCAAGATCGAGGCACAGAGGAAGCAGGAGGAAAAACCTTCTCTAGCAATCTCAATTGCTGATAAATAGATGCCAAAGCAATTATCCAGATTTTGGTAGACTCCCACCCCTAGAAGACAGTCTCCTAAAGATAATCTTAGAATGAATTTCTTTGAAGGGAAGACATTTATTGGTGCCCTAGTGCAAGACTTTCAAAATTTTTTAAACAAGGAGGTGGAGGAGAATGAAGAAGTTGAGGAAGGAACCTTAAAAGAGGACAAGGATAACATAAAAAGACTCTTAGAGGAACTAATCTAGGCATTTGATTTAGAAAATATAGAAAACTATAGTATTTCACAAAAAGAAGAACTTCTGTAGCAGGTGCTACAACCAGGAGGAGATAATTATACATTTGAAGACCTCAGAAGGGATCTTCTAGCTTTTGAAGCAGTAGATAAGTTAAAAAAAGGAAAAGATGGAAGATTTGGAAAATAGAAAGTCATGTGAGACTAAGAATATCAATACCATGATGCAATAGAGCATCTCATAATAGATTCTTCAAGAGCTAGTTAACGAAGAAAAGGAGAATAGGGAAAGTAGCAAACTAGAAACTATTTTAGGAGCTTACAAAAATTTGGAACAAGTGGGTTTAAGAATGAATTAGGAAGGGTTCAAATCCCCTAATTTTGGTAAAACAAAGCTCAAAAGGAGAAGGAAATCTCTCAAGGAACTTAGGGAAGCAGAAGGTTAGGCATGCGAACAACCAAAAATTAGTCAGATGTTTAATGTAGGGAAGGGGAAGATCCTTCCCAAGGATCAATGGAGATCACAAAATGGAATTTTAGGGGCTTAAATGCCCCTAGCAAAAAAACACTTCTAAAACAAAACATAAAGTTCTTTGAATAAAAAATCATCTTACTCCAGGAAACTAAATTAAATTATATAGAAGGAATTAAATTAGGTAAGAAGTTAGGTAACTGGAGTATCACTATGCAAGAATCATTGGGTGCATCCAGAGGTCTAGGGTTTATTTGGGACCATAGGAAAGTTAAATTAGATATCTTGAGTACAAAGAATAATTGGATTAGTGGTATAGTTAAAAGCTTAAAATCCAACCTAAACTTTATTCTAATAAATATCTATGGTCCCATCGATAATATAGAGAAAAAATTAGTTTGGGAAGAAATTAGTCAATTTATGGAGTTCTATTAAAACAATCAAATCTTGTTAGGAGGAGATTTTAATACCATTTTAAATCTAGAAGAAAAAATAGGGGGTTCCCTACAGATCTCACAATCTTCTAAAGATTTTTTAAAATGGTGTGAATTTCATAATTTGACAGACATTCCTTTTAAAAATGGGAATTTTACTTGGAATAATAAACATAAGGACTTTGCTTACATAGCAGAAAAACTAGACAGGTTTTTCAGTAAAGGAAGCTTAGATGAAGATAACCTTAATATTCAAACTTCAATTTTTCCTATTGTTGGTTCTGACCATTTTCTAGTTAGAACTGAATTTGTTGAGCCTCATAGACCTGCTAGGAGTTTGTTTAAATGTGAGAAAATGTGGTTTTTAGATTATGGTTTTCTAGATAATATCAAGGCTTCATGGTCACAAAGTAATTTTAAAGGATCTAAAATGTTTATTTTTGTATCCAAAATGAAGATGCTCAAAGAGAAAATCCTCAAATGAAATCAAGAACATTTCAACAACATATTTAAAGAAAAACTAAATATTGAAAATAAATTAAAAGAATTAAACTTAGAAATCATCAAAAAAGGAATGAATAATAAAAGTTATCTCCTAGAAAAAGAACTACTTGCTAAACAACAGGATATATTATTCAAAGAAGAAATTTTTTGGAGACAAAAGTCTCAAGAAAGATGGTTAGAAGAGGGAGATTAGAATACTAAATTCTTCCATAATTCGACCCTCTACAATAGAGTAAAAAGAAAAATAACAAGCATTAGGAATCATCTAGGGATTTCAACTGAAGAACTGAGTGATATCTCAGAAATCTTTGTAGATCATTTTCAGAAGATTCTTAATAACTTTTAAGGATCAAATCAAGAGGCCCAATCAAACTTGCTTGAAGTAATTCTAAAACTGGTCTCATCAAAGGATAATAAAGTATTAAATAAACCAATCACATTAGAAGAAGTCAGATCGGTTGTTTTCAACATGAATCCTAATAAATCACTAGGTCCAGATGGATTTTAGGCATTTTTCTACTAGAATTTTTGGGCTATTATTGGTATAGATCTCTAGAATTCCATTGAAGCATCCAGAAGGGTGGTTCCCTTCTGTCCAAAATTAATCACTCCTTTCTCACTTTGATTCCTAAAAAATCAGAGCTGGACAATCCAGGAGATTTTAGGCCAATAGTGCTTTGTAACATTATCTATAAAATTTTCTCAAAGATATTAGCAGATAGGCTGAAGTTTATCCTTCCAAAGATCATCTTCAAGGAACAAACAAGTTTCATTCTAGGAAGGTCCATCCTAGATGGCATCCTTATCATTCAAGAAACTCTTCACTCAACCCCAAAAAATATAGAGGTAGGTATGTTCATGAAGCTAGAAATCCAAAAAGCATACAACATGGTGGATTGGTGATTCCTCTTTAAAACCCTCAAAGAATTTGGTTTTTCTCATCAATGGGTTAATCTTATTTTCAAATGTATCTCTACTACTAAAATTTCAGTTCTTGTTAATGGGTCTCTGGAAGGCTTTTTTGAAATTTCTAGGGGTATTAGACAAGGAGACCCTTTATCCCCATTTCTATACATCACTATGGTTGAAGCTCTTGGAAGGTCTCTGATAAGGACATTAAAGGTATTACCATCACTAGGAATATCCCTAATATTACTCACCAACAATATGCAGATGATACTATTCTTCTAGGTGAGAGTACATTAAAAGAAGCAAGGGTCTTAAAATCTATAATTGAAAGTTATATGAACGCATTTGGTCAAAGAGTTAATGTATCAAAATTTGAGATATATTTTATTAACACGGATCCCAAATTGAAAAAATAGATCTACCAAATTATGGGGTTTCAAAAAGGTTTGTTTCCATGCAAATATCTCAGCATTGAATTAGAGAAAGGCATGAAGAGTAAAGTTTGGCATAACACATTGGAGAAATTGGAAGCTAGAATCGAATTTTGGAAAGATAAATAGCTTATGAAATCTAGCAAAAGTACCAAGATTAGATTAGTGTTATCAGTCATACCCATGTATCCACTCTCTTGTCTATCTCTACCTAACTCTCTTGTCTGTCTCTGCCTAGGCCTCTTCTCCATAAGCTAGACTCTAAACTCAGAATTTCCTTATAAAATGACTGTGAGGAATCCAAGAAATTGGCACTCGTAAAGTGGGACAATGTTTGCAGACCCAAATGGTGGTTTAGGAATTAATAATTTACAATGGAAAAATGAAGCCCTAGGGGTGAAATTGATATGGCATCTTTACATGGAAAAAGAGCATAAATGGGCCAAGATTATGTATAATAAATACCTAAAGGTAGAAGATCCAACTTTAATTTTTAGAATGAAGAATCTTCCATGAGGTTCAAAGAGTTGGAACTTCATGGTTAAATGTTGTAACCTTGTGGGTAAATACCTCACTTGGGATGTTGGCCAGGGGGATTAAGCCCTTTTTTGGGAAGATTCCTGGGATGGACATCCACCATTAGACAATAGCTCAATTCTAGGAAACCTCAAAGAAAAATTAATTAATAGGTGGGGAAGCAAAGTAAGTGATTACAAAATCAAGGTCATGATGACATAATTTTTTGGGTGGATATGGAAACCTTTAGAAGATGATGAGACATACCTAGCTACTATAAAGGCATATGAGAAGATCACTCAAGAAAGGAAGATCAAGCAGCTTGAGAGGAAAGACAAGCTTGTCTGAGTAGCTTCAAATGATGGTAAATACAGTGTAAAAAATGGTAGAAAGCATTGATTAATTCAAAAAGATGGGAGGAAGTGGTAGTCCCACTTAAAATTTGTTGGGAGCCTTCATATCTACCAAAGGTGGGATTCTTTTTATGGCTAGCATCCCAAAATAGGATCGTGACGATAGACAAAATTAGAAGATTAGGTTTTGAAGGTCCCTTGAGATGTGTTTTGTGCAAAAATGATAATGAAGATGTGGATCATCTATTTTATAGCTATCCATACTCCCAAATCTACTAGGAATGGCTAAGATAGAACTTAGGATGGTACTCTCTATTACCCAAATCATTCTCTGACTTGCTCTCAAGATGGCCCACAAATCTATGTAAGGGCATCTGTAGTCAACTTTGGAATATTTGCCCCTCCATTATTGCATGGGAGATTTGGAAAGAAAGAAATAAAAGAACCTTTTGTGGCATGAAATCAAATTCAGTAGAGTTAATCCATAAAATAGAAGCTAGTATTGTTGAAATAGCCAATGCTCATCTTAGAAAATTAAGAACCATAGAAGGATCCTTTTCTATTTAGGATAGTCATATCAAGAAGGTATGGCATAATTTGATCAATCCTCCTCATGTATATTTGAAAAAAAACAAAGAGGCTAGAGAAAGGTCTAAATGGATCCCCCCTCTGAAGTAATGGGCTAAGCTCAATTTTGATGGAGCTGCTCGAGGTAACCTAGGGATTGCTAGAATTGGATGTATCATTAATGATCATTCAAGCAATTGGATTGCTAAAGCAGCCAAGTCTATTTTTCCTATAATGAATAACTTGGCAGAGCTTGAAGCTTTGGAAGAAGGTATGAAAATTTGTCAATCCCTGGAATTATCAAAGATGTAATTGAATGTGACTCCCAGATTGTTCTAAATGCAATTAGGAATAGAGCTACACCAAACTAGGTTCTTAATTCCAAGCTAGAAGAAATTATCAACCTTCTAGATGGATTCAAAGAAACTAGGATTTGTCATATTTTATGAGAAGGGAATTAGAAGGCTGACCTTTTGGCTAAAAAAGGGGCTAATGTGACTAATCTGATGTTATTCAAAGATGGTCTCTAAACACTAGGTCCTCTTCACTTTTTAGTAAGTCTTTCTATTATCTAGAGGTATTTGGTTTTTTTTTTAAAATTATTAATAGGGATAGTTAGAATTGACCTATCATAGATAGGAGGAGTCAATAAGGGTTACAATATATGATCATTTAACAAATTAAAGTTTCATTCATATCTCAGGTGATAGTGCAGATAGGGGATTAGGGACTAATCCATTTATAACACTTTGAAGACACTATGGTCTTTAAGTCAACTTGGGGGATGTGTCTATTTAAATATATCAGATATAAAGCTATAGATCATTATGATTTAGTAAGTATTTTTAGGTCCCTACCATTCCTTTGATGATTGCAGAGTCTTTTGTTTAGTATGTCTGCCTCATAATCACTCAATAACGTCAAGTCTTGTAGTAAGCTCGAGATTCCTGTGAAGTTTCTAGAGGGTTCGTAGCTTTGTTTTATTCCTTCTTTTGAAAGAATTCCATTACATATTTTGGTCTAACCTTCTTAGAGATGGATACGAACATCCATGTATTCCATTTGGCCAAAGTCCACATTATGGCTTTCCGGGGGAATGTGAAGCCAGAAAGATGGAATCATATCCGCAAAAAATTCGATGGAATGACCTACATTACAGTTAATAGAGTAATTGGAAAAGGATTATTTAACTATGAGTTTACTTGGAGGACTAACAATGACATTATTGGTACTTTTATCAATTGCATGGTGAAAGCCAGTATCTCCAAATAGGTTATGGTAAGGCTCTGCCTGAACTTATTTGATTCCATCTGGTGTAATGATATTATTAAAGTCATTATGAGTCTAGAAAAAAATGTTAGAGTGCCTCTTCTAGAGATGTACATGAATCATCCACCAGGAATTTTGATTGTGGCCAATATCCCTAGGAGGCCAGTCCTAATTATTAGGGATTCGTTAGCATTCTATTCAATTTAGCCAAAGATGGAGTCCTACTTCCATTTCTACTATGCTAGAGGAAGATTACAGTGGGCACTGATATTGGATGGCTAAGTAATTATTTTGGATTATTCAAAGCCTACATTCACATGGGAGTGAATTTTCAAAACCTTGACTTACTGGATTTCTGCACCCCCAACATCAAAAAGTCCGGCAAGGATAGATCCTCATTCAAATTTCCCGCATATTTTCATTCTGAAAACCTGAATGATATTTTAGAAGTTATCAAGGTATGGAAAAAATAGTAAGTGGTGTTCTTCAAGTTCAGCTTCGCAATTGGGTCCCCTCTCCTTCGATGGCAAAATTTTGGCTCTTCATTTTCCATAGTTATTGAGAGTATTCTATATATATTTGTTTTATGGTCTACAACTTCTATGTCAATGTAATTAGTACTATATTGTTAAAGTGATGTCGCTATCAATTTCCTCTAGGGTTTTGGTATAGTGGTATTGACTGAAAGGTTGATGATGGTATGTTGTAAGTAAAAGATAATCTTATTGCTCAGAACTCAAAATATATGTAAATATATGATAATGATAAATATATTATAATGATTACTTCTCTCGTGGATTAAATTCTTGTTATGGTTATAAGTTTCTTTACTTAATCAAGAAATTTACATGATAATGCTCTATCTCAAAAAGTCACCCTATTTATCTTTATAACAGATTAAATAATTCTCTCTCTATTTAACTAGCTTAGAAAGTAATAAATTATTTATATGAAGTTGGGCTTTCTACTTGAATTCCTAATCTAAAAGATTTCAAAGTTGGGTTATTAGTTTCATCTTGAGTTTTTGATGTTTTGAGAACAAAACAATGGGAAGAGGAGATTTTTGAGCTTTCATCTATGATTGGGTATCCCATTTGTTTCTATCTAGTAGGTCAGTTGAGAGATTAGATAGAGTGATTAACAATAACAGTTTCTCTTGAGTCAGAAGGGATTCAGTAGTTGCTTCTGTTCACTTTAAGAACTATATTTAGAGTATAATAATGTGTTCTATATGAGGTAAGATTAGGATAAGTGTTTCTCCAATCAATACTATATATAAAATGCTCTATTAGGGTTTAAATCTAACAAAATATGGGTAATTTAGTCACTAAAGGAGGAATTACAACTATTTGATAATTCGGTAAGAGTAATGTTAAACATAATGGTTTTAGTACCAATTTATTCAAATCAAGAAAAACTTTTTTGTTTTTTAGTCTATTGCAGTTTATTATTAACCAATGTGATTGGCAAGAAAGTTAGATAGGGATGAGCACATATGCTAGCTATGAAAGAACAAAAAGAGAAGGGAATGGAAGGCTTCCATAAAAGATCTATGTTGTAATTGAGAGTTACCTGACCTTTTGTATTTTATCAAAGTTAGATTCTTAAATTGTAACATTTGATAGGATGTTAATCTGACTGGGGTATGCCCCTTTTACAATGTAATAATAAAGGACCATGGTCCGGAGCTAGACTAGAGGTTTTCTTTCCCCGTTCTTTCCTATTAATGCCTGTTTGAATGGTGGTTTGTAATTATTTAATTTTTATTAATATAAATATATCAAGGCCTTGGCCATTTACCAATAATAAAAAAAAATACAAAGAATGTTCAAATTTTAAATTATTTGTTGGTTGTAAGGAAGATAAAATTTAAAACAATGTTTTAAATAATTTAAAAGTACAAAAAAAAGACTAAAATAATGTAAATTTGTGTTAAAAATTACTAAGTAGTTTTAAAGAAAATGTAATAATTGAAATTTGTATTTGAGTAATCTATAAATTAGAGAAGTTAAAAAATATAATGATCTTATTGAAAAACTAAAATAAAAAATTACAATCAAAATATATACATGTAAAATAATAATTAAAAAGTATTCAATCTATAACATAAAATATGAAATAATATATAATTTATTTGACACTTTTTTTTTAATAACTCTAAATTCTTATCTTAAAACACATGCTAAACTAAATATAAGTTGAGAGTATTTCTCTTTAATGGACATGCTTTTAATCCAAATGTGAAAAATTGGCCATCATGTTTAAATTTAAAATTACATACTTCTAATTAAAATTCCTTTATGAACTAAACCAATCGATTTTAAGAATATACATCTCAAAACAAAACTACAATTTTTATAGGTGAAGATTAAATGACCAAAATCGAATAAAAAGTTTAAATTAGCAATCAAATACATATAGGTAAATATTATATTGAAGGAAAAAACTATGAATAACAATTGAGAAACAACAAACAACACAAAAAGAATAACAAAATCAAAATAGAGAATCAATTAACAAGAAGAAGAATTAAAAAACTAAACCGAAATCTCTAAATTTATAAATTTTGTGCTAAATATGCTAATAGAATATGATAATTACAACCTTCTGACATCAAGAATGACCACAATCTAACCAAGGTCCAACTGTCAACATTTTCACCTTTCAAAAGTGATCTACCAAATAGGATCTCCTCCTGAATTCATTCAATTTTTATCTTTGATATACACAAGCATGTATAAGATAGAAGAAGAAAACAATAAAAAATAAAAGGAAAAATCTCTTACAAAAATTTATATCTATCTCTATTGCTTGATGCTCAATCTACCTCCAAAAAACTCTTAAAAAATGCAAGACATTTGATATGATCTATATGGTTGTATTTATACTATTTACTTAACCAAGGTTGTGATATTTGATTTCTTTCTAATTTTCAATAAGATGGAAAATATAAAATAAAAGAAATATCAAAAAGAAAGGTAACTTATTATTTCAAAATTATTTTTTTGCTAATTCTTAAGTATTTTGCATTGGTGGAAAAGAAACTATTTGAAAAATGGTCTTACAAGTTTTCCGTTAGAAAATATTATTCGAGAGCAAAGCTCCCACATAAAGCCTATCAGCCTAAATATTAGCATAAAATATTATACATTATAATTATATGTGTATCTTTAATTTACATGAATCTATTTACTTCATTGGATAGAATAAATAATGTAAGACTAGCTAGAGTTTTGATTTTTAAATTATTAATGAGTAATTTTAAAAATGCTAATATATGTCAACATTAAGCATCTTGCTTTTTTTAAAGATGTGTAAGAGAGAGATAAGATTGGGAACACTTGAAGAGGATCTTTAAATTTGAGGAAATAAATTATTATTAATAAGATAAATTATTAATGACACTTATTATTTAAAAAACTTTTTACTTATGAAAAATCTCAACCGAAGTGATATTGATTACACCTTCATTTGTGAGACTCATTAATGTCATTTGAAAATTGAAGCAAACTATAGATATTTACTTTCTAAGACCAATAATCTTTTTTTGAGGATGAGAAATATAAATAAATTTAATTAAAATAAAATATTCTCTTTTAAAAATGATATCTTTATTCTAGTTTAATAAAATATAAAAAAATTTAATTAAAATAAATATTTAGCCTTGTAAAAATGATATTTCTATAGTAGTTAAATATAAACTAAAAAATAATATTATTGATAAATTAATGTTATTTTAAAATTAGGATTATTTTATAGGAAAAGTTATATTATAATTAATATAATAATATTAATGAATTTCAATAAAATAATATTATTGAATTTCAATAATATAATATTATTGTAATAGTAATATAATGTATTAACATTTTCTTATTGAAAGAGACTTTTGCCAAATTAAAATTAAATTCCCTAAGCTTTAGTTGTTTCAAAAGTAAAATGGAAATAGAAATAATCTTTATACCATACAAAAAATTTAAGATATGACTTACATGCATCCAAAAATAATCAGTAATAGTCATCACACAATGTTAGATGAATTATTTGTGAAAAACATAAATAAATTTCAATTCAACATATATCATATTCATAGTTATGTTGTAACTTTAAATTGAACATTTTTAGGAATAGGTAATAAAAAACTTAATGTTTTTTTTATTGGTGATAAAAAATCTTATTGTTAATATTGTACCTTGTTTTTGAAATATAAAGCAACCAAAACAAGGGGGTCAGCCCTTACAATCAAAATGCTGGCAACCAACACACTACCAACAAAAACAAGCAGGAGGTAAAACTACCACAGAGAACTACACTAACAACCAAAAAACTACCAGCTAGCAGAGAATTCACCAAACTAAATTTATAGCTATAGTACTAACCATACTATGATTGTTCAAAGCATAAACTATTGGCATAAGTGAACCAACCCATCCCAAAAACAACGCACTACCATTTACATCTATCAGAGTAACATCTATTCTAGTGTTGAAGACTATAGTACTAATCATACTATTAAAGTTTAGAATATAAAACTATTGGTATAAACAAGCCAACCCAAGTCTGAGTAATAGCTATAAACTAGCAAACCAGATAGTAGTAGAAAACAAAAAAAAAAATAGGGTCATAAAACCCCTAGAGGCTACCATATTATTTTTCATCCTTTTCCTTTCCTTTCCTAGCCAAAAGCACCCTAGCCCAATCCTTGGCTAGAAACTTATAAAGGTGTTTGTTATCCTCCATGTCCAGCCCCATTTTGTCTTTCTCCTACGCCATCAATTGGAGGGCACTAGTAGCACTAGTATGGATAACCTTCAGTGAAAATTTAGAGAAGGAGTAGAACCCCTCCTCTAAGAATTTGACCCTTTTTTCCAGCTGTGCATTCTTCTCATTCTGTTCCTCCTCTTTCTCCTTGTTTTCTTTTTCATCATTTTTATACAGCTCTTTAATCTTTGTCAACAACTAGTTCTCATCCTGCAAAACCTAAGGGTAAGTAAAAACATTGGTTTTTTCCTTTATTAGAGAGGAGATGGTGATAGGGAAGGTGTCCACTTTGCTATTGTCCTCATAGAAGGTAATAGGCTGTAGGGTAAAGCTCATCAACACATGTGTAGTCTCAATGATATTGACATTACCAACAGACACCTGGGTATTACCAAAAGATACCTGGGTATTATCAATAGAGTTTTCATTTTTTTCTTTTTCCTCAATCCCTTTTTCTCTCTTGGAGTCAGAATGTTTCTCCTCCTCTAGCTCTCTTTTATAATTCTCTAAACTCTCCTCCTCCGCCTCATCAACCCTAAATCTATTAGCTTTTTGTTTATACCTTACCTACCTATTTTCTAGCCTTCCCAACCTTCTCCTACCCTTTCCACCTCCTTCCTCTTCTGAATCCTCAATTTCCACCTCTACTAGTTTTTTAATTTTTATTTTTTTACTACCCTTTTGTTCAATCACTAGTTCTGGGTTTTTCTGTTTCTTATTATCTCTACTATGGAAGGCCATGCAGTGTGGATTCTAGTACCAATGCTAGTACTCAGTGGGGAATTTTGGTGGCGGTGTTGATTGTCAACCACAATAGCCCTAGGGGAGCAGAGGGCAAGATGGAACTAGTAGAGTCTAAAAATTAGGCACTGGTAGATGATGGTAAAATTATTAACCTTCTCTTCTCCCTAACATCACTAATCATATCCTCAAGGGAATGTAAAAGAAAGAACATAATAGAAATGAAGTCTCTATTTCTAAAATGGTTGAGGAGGGGGAAGTGATAATAATAGTAAACTCCAAACTTTCCTTCGAGTGTGAGGTACTTCATTATCACTAGACAGACATCATCCCACGAAGCCGATAGCTTATCCCTCTAGAAGCCTTCCCTATAGCAAATACATTCTTCATCCTCTACAAAATAAACTATTTGTACCTTGTTCTTCATTTGTAATAATTTTTTTTATTATAGCTTTTGTTTGACTTTATATTGAATATTGTTGGTGTAAATAAGTATTTACTATTTACCCTTACTTAAGTTTACTTAGGTTAATGCATTATTTTATTAGTTTATTTTGTGAGACACTTAGGAGTTTGTGCACCTTTTTGAGTTGTCATGTTGACAACACAGGAGTATGCAACTCTATTTTAGCATATGGTGTCTACAACATTGATTTGCATGTCACATCCTTGTAGGCTTATCCTCTTATCACCGCACTTACTTCTGTGCTTAATGGAGGATAACCCATATCTGGTGGACATATGTCTAGTTGTATGACATATCATGATGCTAATTTTGAGGCATTCTAAATGTATCTCAGAGGCATTTATATACAGGCACTCCTAGTGTACTCTTGATATGGCATATTGAATACATCGTCATTTTAATCATACTCTCTCTCTTGGTCTACAACTGTGCTTGTGTTTGAGTTCTTAGTTCCTGAGTGAATTTTTCCCTTAGACAAATTCTTACATGGTATCAAAGCTTGGAGATTTTTTCATCACATAGCTGTTCGAGACCACCATTGCTTCAACACCTTAGCTTGAATCTCAAGTACTACAAAAATTGGGAGCATCTAGAGTCAGATCTGACCTCACCATTGCATCCAGAACATTGATTCGATGAAGATCGACTACAAACTTAGCTAATTTAGCCCAAAGTCGACAGTGAGGAAATTTTTTTTTGCAAATCAAAATTTGGAGGCCCCAATTTGTAGTTCGAGTATGATCAATTTTGGATCTGCAATTTAATTAATTTTTGGATTTGTATTTATTCTCTACAATTTTATTTATTTTCGTCCAAATTTGCAAATTTTTTTTAGCCCTACCAGCTAGTTGCAAAGAATTTTTTTTAGCAAAACTGGGCAGCGACACCTCAGCTCTACCGTTTGGAGGGTTTATTTTATTTAATCACAGGGTTACATATCCATGACTGTACTGCATAGAATACTGGCAAAGGCCGTACTATGCATTTCAACATAAATTTGTGGGCATCAACTATTTTCCAGAATATATCGCTAAATTCGATAGAGGTAGCTACATTCCCCACCAGGGAAAGGCCCTCACCACTGGTGACCAAGCCATCATAGGGAGCTATTTATTTAAACATTGTGGAGGGTTTGTTATAATCACTATTCAAACCCACCATGTGGTTGATGTGGGATATTTCTCACTAGTCCCGATGCCCTATTGTTCCATTCCGACGTCGTACTCCTATTTTTTTGATGACATAAAGTTGTATCCCAGATGCTATGCATACTTTTCCAGCCCATCTTGTGTCCTACCCATGGTGTAGCATATTCTAGTGCATGAGGAAAATTTTGGCCTACACTATTCCTCTCTAGCAACGGTTATGATTTTTTGGTCCCGCTGCTACCATAGCTTCTAGCGCACCAACGAACAACATGGAAATCTATGAAACGTGTCATTCTTCTAACCCCTCGATGTGGCATTCTTCTACCATCTACGTGGCTCTAGCCTTCACCATGTGGATAGGTTTCCCACACTAAGCCGCCAGCCTATACTGCCATGCACACAAATAACAGTTTGCCACATGGCATTTATTAATTTGCTCCCTCCACATCAACACTACTAACTTTCCTTTGACACATAGGCTGTCCACTTAGCCCAAACACATGGATAGTGACTTAGCACCACCTTAGTTCTTGTTGTATAGTTGTACAGTGCCATGTGTTAGATTTTGTACTGTACGGACTTCCACATCACCTGCCATGTAAGCCCAGACACTATTTTTTGCTGATGTCATCTTTTAATGAGGTTAAAATTGATGGCCGTATGACCATCAAACCTAGTCATTTTATAACTATTGTAATGGCTATTTGACTGTCAAATTTAGGCTCACAATTTTTGCTCCAGATCCCTCTCTAGATTATTTTTCAATTTGGCAGTCTGACTTTGTGAGCCCATAACTTAGATATTCAAACTCTGATTCAAGTGCAATTTTTTTAAAAATTGGGTAGAATTTCTTGAATTTTCTAGTGGCAGTGTTGTTTTTTGGTTTTGGTGCACATATTTTGTAGAAATTGCATTTTTTGGCAACTATACCTACATAATCCTACATTTTGCAACTTCAAATGCTCCATACAAGCACATCTGGTCACTTTTTTAGGTTCTATTTTTTTGAAAGTGTGTGCTTTTTAGTCTACTTTTCAAATCTGAAGTTAGATTCTAGGGTTGTGTGGACCAAAATCTCACTTTTAAAATTAGGCCTTATTTTAGCATTATAAAGCTTTGATTCTTTTTCAAAATTGATTTAAATCTGAACTCTAGTTCTTAGTGATAGATTTGAGCCTCATAAGGCAATTGCAAAAGAAAAATTAGAAAGTCCACTTTGTTCATTTTGACAAGTGGTCCATTGTACACGCACTACTTATAAAGTGCCAAAAGCATCTTTTTTGGGGGGGTCTTTTGATTGAGTGAAAAGGCAGGGGGGGGGGGGTGGGGGGGGGGTATGTACTGTGTTTCTTGTGTCTCTATTTTGTGCTCTTTTCATTTCTGCATCATGGGTTTTAAATGTCCTCTTCTAACTTCAGGCAACTATTCTAAATGGAAAGATATTGCATGGAGTAGATTAATGGAAAAAGGATATAGTCTTTATGTTGAAGGTAAAATTCCTAAACCTACTAATGCTAAAGAACTCATTAATTATTAAACTCAAGACCAACAGGCTTTAGGAGTTATCAGGAGTTGTGTACATGGGGATTTTCTCTTTCACATTAAAAATTGTTTAGACTCTAAAGAAGCTTGGGATAAACTTGAGTCATTGTATGGTAAGGTGGATGAAAAAAAGGGATTTTAGATTGAGGATGATCTACTTCTCTTGGATCCAAAGAATTTTGGCACAATTCAAGATTACATCATCAAAGCCAATGATTATCGGACACTTCTTAAAGATTGTGGGAATCCCATGAAGGATGACAGGTTAATTCATCACATCCTGAAGAGGTTACCATCTGAGTACACTTCCTTTGTTTTGAGTTTTAATACTCATAGGTTGACCATGGGATCTTCTTACTAGAAACCTTCCTTTGATGCATTTGCAGAGATGTTGATTGTTGAACAATCTCACTTGATGGATTTAGGACTTCTCAAGTCACCAAAGACCAAAGCCTTGGTGGCTAGTGATGAGGACAAATCAAGTCAAGGAGGGAAAAGCAACAACATGAAGAAGTAGTGGAAGTAGAAATCATAGTCTAAGCCACAACAATCCTCCTCTTAACAAGACAGTTCTTCTTCCAACAAGAAGGGAAGTAATGAAAATAAGGACAAACTCTTTTGTGCATATTGCAAAAAGCCAAATAATGACGAGCATCATTGCAAGACAAAAATAATCGATGAGTTAGAAAATCTATTCAGGAAGAAAAAGATTCAAGTTCTAGGTACATCCAAGGATTTTACTCCAAACTCTTCAAAGGGTAAAGGGCAAGCACTTATGGCAAACACAAGTTCTTCTTTAGAATGGATACTTGACTCAGGTGCCTCTTACCATATGGTTTCTTCAAAGGAAGACTTTTCTTCATTGAAGTAGTCAAAGGTACCACACATCTTCATGGGAGATGATACTAAAATGGAAGTTGAAGGGAAAGGACGTATGAAAATGGAAAATGGGGAATTCAAAGATGTTCTCTATGTTCCAAACCTTAGCTCCAATCTTGTATTAGTTTACCAAATCACTCACCTTGGAGATAGTCACAAAGTTGAGTTCCTTCCAGATTCAGTGATGGTGCAAAGTCTTAAAGATGATTCAGTGATTGCACTGGGGAAAGTTAATGATGACAAGAGGCTTTACTCCTTCTCCCACTTTGTGCCTAATTCTCCTTCTCAAGCCTTGTTGACTCACTCTACTTCACAAATCAACTTATGGCATGACTGGTTTGGTCACCTTGAATTCCACTCTCTTCAAGAACTTTTCTCAAAACATATGATCAAAGGTCTACCTAACATCAACTTTTTTAAGGGAGAATTTTCATCTTGTTTAGTGGATATGAATCTCAAGGAGAAGTATGATAAAGGGAAGTCTTCTAGAGATCCAGTTGTTCTTCAGTTAGTTCACATGGTTTTAGCAGGACCCTTTGCAGTGACTTCAGTTAGCCAAGGCCGCTACATCCTCACATTTGTTGATGGCTTTCTGAGATTCACTTGGGTCTACTTTCTTCATCATAAGAGTGAAGTGGTTCATAAGCTTCAAGACTTCAAGACTCATGTTGAACACAAGTCAAGGAAAACCATCAAGGTTCTAAGGATGGACAATGAGAATAGATATGTAGACAAAAGACTTAGAGACTTTTGCAAAATTGAGGGGATTGATCTTTAGAACCCATTAAAATTTAGTCTGCACAAGACAAATGTTATAGCTATGAGGATTAGGACTCTCAAAACCATGGCTAGTTGCATGCTTAAAGTCAAGTCTCTCGATCCTACACTTGAAGTTGAAGCCATTAGCAGTGCTACTCACATACTTAATAAGTCTCCTCATAATGCTTTAGACGGGAATATTCCTTTTGAGGCATGGTGTGGTAGAAAACTAGTTGTGAGTCACTTTAGAGTCTTCAGTTGTCCAACATGGGCAAACCTATCTTCTAGGGGTTACAAGGCACTGGCACCTAGGACTTGTACTTTCATCGGATATGAAGACAATGCAAAGGCTTACAGACTTATGGATCCAGAGACTCATGAGATCTTTGTGGAGAAGGATGTTCATTTTGAGGGAAGTTCACCCAACTTATCCTCTACTCCTCTCCGCACATCATACATAGTGGAAATTGATAGTGACAAAAGCAATAGTGCTTCAATAGGTTTAGACATGTGGGGTTCTATCGATAGTTGTAGTGAGAGGTCACATCATCAGTCTAATCCACATGCTTACATTGCCATAATGAAAGGTCCATCATAGCATGGTACTTCTCATCTTCCAACTCTAGCTTCAGTTGACTTGAAAGATAGTCTTGAGTATTTACATCTTCTCATTGATGACAATGATCCTTCTATAGTTGTTGTGAGGGCTCATTCTGACCCTCATGTCCATTCTCTACATGATCAATCTTTATAGGTTGGCATGATTGTGGATCCTTATGAACAACAATTAGTGGAGGTCTCTTTGTTAGTTAAGGAGATAGATGGTTTAGTGGAACATGTTCAACAGACATCCTTGCCTGATTTGCATTCATTCTTTTTAGCACAGTTGGAAGGGGTGAGCATCAACATTAGCACAAGGATACTTGAGCATGTTTCAAGGCCACCATACATTTTCAAGATTGTACCTATGCCATTGTTTCTTCCTAAGGGTAGGAACACCATTCAAAACTCTTGGACTAGCTTCTTCTTCAGAGCACCTTTCACTAACCGACATTCTCCTTTGAGGGGGGGGAGCCTATTCTATCTCTCTTCCTTCTCTCATTCTCTTTTGTATATACTAGATGTATGTCATAATGGGGGGGTCTTGATTACTCCATCCATCCATGCATTCCTATTTATCTCTCTTTTTGGGGGAGGGGTTTTCCCATGAGGTTTTCCCTCTTTCTCCGCTTTATGAGAGATTGCATCTTCATTATGTACATGGGTACCTAACATGGCCTAGTAGCTGGGACCCATTATGCATCTTCATCCTAGTTTCACAAGCTTAAGGGAATTCCCCTAAGTTGCACTTATTGGGGGGTGTTGGTGTAAATAAGTATTTACTATTTATACTTACTTAAGTTTACTTAGGTTAATGCATTATTTTATTATTTTTCATTATTTTATTAGTTTATTTTGTGAGACACATAGGAGTTTGCACACCTTTTTGAGTTTTCATATTAACAACACAGGAGTACGCAACTCTATTTTAGCACATGGTGTCTATAATATTGATTTGCGTGTCACACCCTTGCAGGCTTATCCTCTCATCACCACACTTACTTCTATGCTTAATGGAGGATAACCCATATCTGGCGGACATGTGCCTGGTTGTATGACATATCATGATGCTGATTTCGAGGCATTCTAGATGTATCTCAGAGGCCTTTATATACAAGCACTCCTAGTGTACTCTTGATATGGCATATTGAATACATCATCATTCTGATCATACTCTCTCTCTCTCTCTCTCTCTCTCTCTCTCTCTCTCTCTCTCTCTCTCTCTCTCTCTCTCTCTCTCTCGGTCTACAATTGTGCTTGTGTTTGAGTTCTTAGTTCCTGGTTGAATTTTTCCCTTAGGCAAATTCTTACAAATATAATGATTTTTAAATTTTACCTTCTCTAATTTTGTGGAATGATACTAATTCCCAATATAAATATATCTTTAAATATTTTTTCTATATAAATTATATTGTTATCTTTATATCTAATTTGATATCTAATAGTACTATTTGCATTAGTCAAATGCAAGCATAAATCTATTCTTAATATTTTTTCTCTAATATAAGTATAGCAAACAAATATGGTGTTGATATACTTGTATTTTATTCAATCTAATGGAAAATAATCTATTCAATCTAAATATATCGAGAAATAAGTAAATTATGCATGCACATGCAAACCGTTTGATAAGGAAAAAAATCAAGAATAGGCCTTGATTCAATATCAAAATCTATTGAAGTTCAAAAACAAATTTTGTGCCATATTTCTTTTCAATTTTATTTTAATACACGGATGTACCATTTTCTATATTTTAAGAAATTTCAAATAGAAAGAATGAAGAAAAATATGGAAGGTAGCAATAGACATTTATCCTGTAACTTGAATTAATATACCTACAAATAAATTTCTCAAATCCTAAGTTTCAAATAAAGTTATCTACTGTAAATATTGGTCCACCGGATCTATACTTGTTCATAATACAACCTCTTTGTTACACATATAAAAACAAAACTTTCTTGTCAATTAAAATGCTTGAGATTATTTTTCTCTCTACTCTAAAATAACCAACTTTGCAATTCCAAGAAACAAAAACCCTTACAACGATCTTAATGCATTTCACATTTTTATTGACAATGATGATCACAAAAATTAAGTACATGAATGAGAGTAGAAAAATTATAAAATATGTGTTAAAAAACTAAGGAATAAACAATAAATATAATGGAAATAGAAAGTGAAAAAGATGGAATTAATTTATTTCTATAATGTTATTTACTTCTATAATTTATGTGAAACAAGAATAAAAAGGGAAAAAAAAGAAATAAATGGAAATCTAAAAACCAATTCAAATAGTCACAGTTGTAAGTAGCGAGAAATAAATTTTAATGGCTTGTTTTCCACCAAAAAATATAAAATCCATATAAGCTTATCAACTTAATAATCAAAGTAGTTTCTAATGTACAATATGTAAATTCACTAATGTCCATGATTTTATTTATTTATTTAATTCATAATTTATTATTTTATTACTTTAATGTTTCTATTTATCTATTTTTTGATGGGTAATGACTCGAAGTCATTTATTATTATTATTAAGATTATTTGTCATTATGTATTAATCCAACCTAAGACTTCCTTGATGAAAGACTCATAATTTATTATTATATTATTAATGATTTATCTTTGTTCAATAAGTAAATCAGTCATTTTTTTAAAACTTTTATTCTATCCTTTACATTTAGATTACTAATATGATTTCCGAAATAATACATTTATTTATAATTACAAAAAAGTTAACGATAGACAAAAAAAATTAAAAATTAATAGCGATACACGAAAATTAAAGATATTTAAAAATCTTAGGCTCAAAATAAATTTGTACCTAACTATAATAAATATTAATAATTTATTGACCATATTTATTTACAAAACTCTCATATACATTCATTAAGTTACCTCTTAAACTAAAGAGTTACAGCATGTTCCCATGCCACCGCTTAGCTTATTTTGGCTAGCAATGACAACTCAACTTTTTAAGGAAATAATTGTGGAGCTAGTGGCCCCATGAGTATATATTTTGTTGCTTATTTTTAAACATGAAATTTAAAATATAAATTAAATAATTAAATAGCAATTTTAGGGATAAAAAATATAAATATAATCTTAAAAAATAAGAGGAAAAAGAGTTTGTGGAGCCATGTGCCATTTTTGGCTATTAACAACCACTACTTATTTTCCCTCCTCTTTTCCTCTAGCTTAATTTCAATCGCTAAATAATAATTGCTCCACCAAAATAGCTAAAGATTCTAAATGTCTTTTTTAGACAATTTAAAATATCCATGTGAACACTTAATTTCTTATATTTAAGAACAAAACCCACTTAAACAACCGCATGGGAGCACAAAGTTATTCTCTTAAAAAAAATATGTCGCCCAAACTTGAGAACGCTATGTTTTTTTTGAGAAAAACACTCATTATTCTCCACCTCTCTTTCTCAAATCTATGACTTTCCTTTCCTTTGAAGAGATAAACAACAATGGTGAGGAACTCTAACAAAAAGGAGCATGACATTGACCTATTTTCTTAGACCTATTTTAATCATAAGCATTGTTCAATTTTCCTTCAGTTAAGTACATTTATGAAAAGAAAAGGAAAAACGTTATACATGCCTTAACTTTGGGAAGAAGCTTGTCTAATTCCATGTGAGTCTATTGATTGTTGAGTGGAATTCTAGATCATTAGATAGGCTGTACCATGATATTTAATGGCAGCATAGAGTCTAGTTCAAATTAACATTTTTTATTGACTATGGTATTGGAGTTTAGCAAATTGTTGTTGAATATAGGATGTGACTGAATAGTTGAGATTCTTTTTGAATATTGGATGTGATTGCTTATGCTTTCTCTTGGATGGGGGGGGACTACCAATTTCAGTCCTTTTCTTGCTATTTGAGCATCCTACATGTGTGATCTTCACATTTTTTATGCTCTATGCAGGCCTATCAGTGTAATGTTGCCAGAAATGCAATGTGAGAGGCCTGTTTCATGTTTCAATATCAGAATTGGGTTTCTCCCTTGCCAACTATCATTTCTAAGTCATTTCATTATTTTTAAATATTTATTTAAAGTTCACTGCAGCTCAATTGTATAGGTAACATTTGTAAAAAATAAAAGTAGTTCACCTATCATTACCTATAGTTTGAGTACCAACTCAAGAAAAAGCAAAAGGACATAGACTCATAGTTAATTATTTTTTAACTATTTAAATGGAGTAACACTATTAGTAATTAATTATATTTTTACTTTCGTAACATGCATTGTTAGACCAAAGTTTTATTTATTATGCATAAAACTATAAAATATTCTTAGTTTAATTTTGAAGTTAGAAGAATAACTGCTAGATTTTTGTGCATCTAAGGGTAGTAGTTGGTAGTTTTTAGATGATAATCTTATGAATCCACTACCATAGCTCTCAAGAAAGCTTCAGAGGCTCTGACCCTTAACCCTTTTGATGTTGATTTACAAATTCAGCTTGCCAAGCTTTGTCATGAAAAATAGGTTGCAGATAATTATGATGCTCAAGGGGCCCAAATCAATGCTCACCTTCCTTGGTAGGAGGTTGGCGATAAGGCTTTGAAGGAATTCTTCCAAGCTCTTAGAGCTCGTCATACCAATCTTGGGATTAAAAAGATCAAACAAGGTACTTCTATTCTCTCTAGTCTCCCTAACATCCTGCAAGTTTTTGTTCACCATTACAAAAATGTGTTTGCTTCGTAGGGAAATTTAGTTGCTTGGGGGAAGCCCTCAGAAAGTATATTTCTATTACTCCGAACTGCTTAGCAATCAAGCAATGTGCTTTCTGTGAGTAGCTTCTCAGCATTTGATACCTCAAGGAGGCAATTTTTTCCATGGTTGATGACAACTCCCCTAGGTGTGATGGGTTTCCCTATGAATTTTACAAACACCTCTAGGAGTCTATTGGTCTCGACCTACAAAAAGTTTATCTTGAATCCTATCATTCTAAAAGTCTAGGAGCTATTATCAACAATGAAAACATCAAATTCATACCTAAAGCTGGCAATCCTGAGCATATTTGTAACTGGTGGCCCATTACCCTGCTTAATGTGTCTTATAAGATTATTGTTAAGGTAATTTCTCTTAAATTTTTCCATTGTCTACCTTTAATTGTGCAGCTAGAGAAAATTGGCTTTATTAAGTCTAGGTATATTCTTAACAACATCATTTTTGTTTGGGAAGCCATGGAGTGGGCTCACAAATCCAATTAGCCATTTGTGTTTTTTAAAATTTATTTTTCCAAAGCCTATGACTAGATTGAATGGCCTTTCATATTGGCTATGGTCCAGGCTCTTAGTTTTGGTCCCAATTTTCTTCAATTTGTGGAGATGCTTTTTGGAGATGCTAATGCTTGTATTACTATCAATAGCTCTCAATCTAAAGCCTTTGGTCTCTTTCACTCCATCTGACAAGGTTTCCCTTTGGATCTAGCTTTATATGTTCTTGCTATTGAAGGGTTTGTTTACTTTCTAGCCCACTCTATTTCTTCTAGTTTGGTTTGTGGCATTTCCTTGGCAGATTCCTCTTCCCAGTTGGTCAATAGACACTTTGCTGATGATTCCTTTCTCACTTTTTTGGAGGATGAGGAAAACATCACTAATGCCTTGCAATGCCTAGACACCTTTTGTCAAGCCTCTGGCTTAGCTATTCAATGATACAAAAAGCTCTTTTATCGAAAATATTTTTTGCTAGCTCTACCTTGGCTTGACCAGTTTGAATGGAAATGGGTCATGGATGGGGAAATTTTTCACTTTATGGGAGTTTCTTTTTCCTTTCAAGCTTTTCCAGTTGATTTGTGGAACACTGTGCTTGTCAAGATTGCAAAGAAGCTTTACTATAAGCTTACTAAACCCCTTTCTCTTGTTGGAAAATTTCAGATTTTCTCAAAGGTCTTCGTGGCTATGCATTTTTATCATTCTTCTTGTTGGGCTCCTTCCAAAGCCTCTTATTTGAAATTAGAGCAATTTCTTTATGATTTTCTTTGGGCTTCTAATTCCAACCATCATGGCTTTTACAGAGTTTCTTGGGATTTTTTTGTCTCCCCAAAGAGTCTGCAGGCCTTGGCCTTCTTTCCATGCAGAAGCAAGGTCCCACTCTTTGTGCCAAATGGATTATACGTGCCATTACTAGAGATGAAGCTTTGAAAGTTCTAGTTAAGCATTGCATCTCTTCTAGGTTCCCTATTAATAGGCCCACATGGAAGGGGAATGACATTCAAACCCTTCTCATCATGAGGGAACCCATGCACATTCATGACTCTTTTATTACTAAGAGCATATGGAAAGCTTTCAAGCCTTGGTTTTAATGGTCTAGTGATGGGTTCCATGATGGTCCCTCTTTGAACCAACAAAACATTTGGTGGTCTCCACTATTTTCCATCCATGGTATTCCTCTGGCCAAGACTCAAGGTGTTAGTGCTCTGTGTTTTTTCAAATGTGGAATCAAGATACCTAAGGAACTCTTTTCTAGGGTTTCTATGAGTCTTAGATCCTAGGAAGAAATGAAAGTCTAGTTCTGTCTTGCCCATTTAGATTAATAGACTTTTGATTTGTTACTTTTCACAATTCCAAATCACTTAATTCACAAGGTGGGTATTCAGTCTGTTTGACCTTGATGGATAGACTGGAAGTGGTATCCTACCACTCCCTTCACTAGCTACAAGGAAATTTTGGGGTATTGATGGCTTTTTCCCCATTTACCAATGGGTGATACTGTCAACCTGCGTTGGAATTTGTAGTCTTCCCTTTCTCAAAAGAGAAAGTATTTCAAAAGTATTTGGAGTGCCATTACAGAGCCCAAGATTCTCACTTTGCTTGGTGCCTAGTTTTTCAAGGTCTTTCCCTTAGACCTTGGCTCAAGCATATTGGGGTTCCAAATCCTCGGTATCCTTTTTATAGGAAGCTAGAAACTTTTTTGCATAATTTTTGGTTCTGTAGATATGCTCAATACTATTGGCACTAGATTCATGATTTCTTTAAGCCGTTTTGGCTTGAACCTTTTTCCTAGCATATGGTTATTTTGGGTGACTCTCCCAAGTTCCCTAAACAATTTACCCAAATCTAACATACTTTCAAGATGGAAATATTGTTTACTCTATGGAAAGATAGAAATTTTGTTCTTTTGACTCATAGTTTTCTTGACATAAATGTTGCTATGTACACTAAAGCATGCATTTGTAACAATGTAATTATGTAGATTCAAGTATAAGCTAAAAAGGTGTCTTTGGAGGTCGCCCACATTTAGGAGCTTATCAATCATTGGGGTAATGCTCCCTATATGGTTTCTAGAGTGCCTCTTGATGCTTTGGCTGATACTAGTCCACCTAGGGGCTGCTACCAGAGGCACAACTCTTTTGGCCTCCGATCACACATGCCATGCTCGTAAGCTTCCTGCCACTACTCTCCTAGTGGTAGTGATGGTGGTTAGCATTGCTGCTCGACTTCCCTACCCTATGGTGGCACAGGCTACTCCCCAAGCCCAGTGGCTCCCCTCTTGGTGCTTGGCTTGTTGTTTCTAGTAAATGGCCTTTTCACCTGGAGTTGGCTATTTCACCTCCGTGAACTGATGCCGAAGATGAAGACTAGGCCCCTGACGATGCTATTGATGGCTGGACTATTCCCATCCCACCTACGAATCCTAGGGATGGATTTCATGATCGAGATGAGCTACCCACTCAGTTGGCACTACCTAATGATTGTTTCTTATAAGTTTTTTTGATAAATAGTTGTTGATTTCAGCTACAACCGTGTGAAATTTTGCGAGGTGATCTTGTATCCCACAACCTCTTTTTTGTGAATTGTAACAAAGTATATTATTTATTAATAGAAAAGGACTATTCATTTAAAAAAAAAGAATAACTATTTATGAATGTTATAGATATTATATTTTGGTGTTAATTTTTTAATAAGAATATATTATATTATAGAATATTTATTTAAGAGTTAAATTTTCAATAATGTATTGTATTTTTGAAATAGTTTAATTTTTTAATTATAGACACAAACACACACATTTCTTTTACACAACCTTTTTAAAACTTTTTTTTTTTCATTTACAACTTCCAAATAGATTAACGCAAAAGATGAATATAATATGAATACAAGTTAATATTCTAGTTAAAAAAATTATTAATTGGAGTGCATGATTTTTTATTAGAAATCGATCTAAAACAAGGATATTATTCTAGTTCCAACCAATGAGATGGGGTTCAAGGTGCAAGCATTATCTCGCATGCGTGTGTGCGCGTGCACACACACACACACACACACACACACACACACTTCTTTTACACAACCTTTTAAAACTTTTTTTTTTCATTTACAACTTCCAAATAGATTAACACAAAAGATGAATATAAGATGAATACAAGTTAATATTCTACTTTTAAAAATTATGGATTGGAGTGCATGATTTTTTATTAGAAGTCGATCTATAACAAGGATATTATTCTAGTTCTAGTTGGTGAGATGGGGCCTAAGGTGAAAGCATTATCTTGCACATTTTTATTACCATATTGAAAACACTACTGTTGAGAAAATTCCTTTTTGTAGATTCTAAAAGTGATGTTAGGCCTTCATAGGAATATACAATATGGAGTTGAATTGGTGAATATAAAACAAATCTTAGAAACATGAAAATGTGTATGGCATAGTTAAATATTTAGATTCACATGTATGGCATAGTTAAATATTTAGATTCATGGAGAGAAATAAGAAAGTAAGGAGATGTTGATAGTTTCTGAAGATGAAAATAAAAAAAGCCTAGAAATATGAAGACCTATGATATCTTGAAATTCCAAATTGTAAAAAGAAATATGAAATTAAGAGGTTAGTCAAAATTGATAAGCATATTTTAGAAGGCAGGTGACTTTGCACTAAAAGAAATACAAATTCTCAAATAAATCAATATAGCTATACTAGAATTTTAGGCATCGTGACATACTATCTCACTATGATCTTATCTATATACCAAGGCATCGATTCAGTGGCATTGGCACCCAACATTTGGAGCTCCCAAAGCAAGGTTATTTGCCACCCCAACACTCTAAGCATTTGATCTAAACCCATCCTCCATGGTGATACCCTCATTGAATAGACACGAACCATGATCCAATCAACAACATTGGGCAATCCATCCACAAGCATATTTTTGGTGATTGGCTTTGCAAACATTCAATGTAGGTTCCTCCTTGGAAATAAAAAACCGTTAAGAGGAGATTCAACAACGTCAAAGATAAAATAGAAGTCCTTTTCAGTCAAGATTGGTCACAACTCTATAATCAAAAGATGTAAGCTTGTAAAGCTAGGAGCGGTTATCCTTCATTTGGGAATCTCTTTTTGAAATTATGTTGTCCACACTGCAATGCTATAATTTATTTATTGAAATCTATGTTGAGAAAAGGGGAGCAGACTCTGACATGCACATCTAATAGGAAAATATGGCGTAGAGTGAGAAAAGGACCAGAAAGCTCAAGTGGTTCGATTCATAGAAGGGAAGGGTTATGGAATGATTACTTTTGATGATGGCAATGAAGATATGTTCCTTCACCAGACATCAATTCATTCTGATGGATTTAGATCTTTGGAGGAAGGGGAATCGTTGGATTTTTCTTTTGAGCATGTGTAAGGAAAAAGGACTAAGGCTCTTGATGTACATGGAAAATCTTTGAAGCAAATTCTTATTCCTTCAAATGGCTAAAATATGGAAGGGTTTCATCCAAATTTTGGTTGGAATGCTAGATCTTCTTTTAAGAATGAAGATCGAAGCCATGTCTATCTTCGTCATCATGGTAGAAAAAATTGGCCATAATGGACATGGTACAGAGAAGACAAAGTATGGTCTTAGGGCTTCCAAACCCCAGATCCAACCCATTTTTGACATTTGTCATGGGCCACTATTGTAGGCACCCTAAAATGGTCACCTAGACTATGGGCCCCCATTATTCAATTTATCAAATTTCTTGAATCAATTGTTTGCAATATTTTATTAAATAAATTAAAATCAATTTCTTTGATAAAATTGTAACTAGTTCAATTATTTCAACATTTCCTAAGGTTTGATCATTTTATCCTAAGTCATATTTAATTAAAAGAAAACCTCTCTTTTAATTAAATAATTAATCCACATTTCATTAATTAAGAGAAAAACTCCTCTTTTGATTTAATTAAATATTTATTTAATTAAAAGAACTTGCTCCTTTTTAATTAAATAAAATCCCACTTGAAAAAGGAAATTAAATAAATTCTTTTTCTCCTCTACACTTAAATGCACATATTTCTAAGCGTGATTCCATTTAATTTTCTTCCTCTTTTTTCATTGGTGGAATTTTGTCTCACATGGATCATTGTTTCTCCACCCTTGATTAAATCTTATTGCTTCTTAGTCTTAATTGTTCATTCTTCTTTATAAGGGAGAGTCCTCTCCTCATTTTTGACATCCACGATTATGCTATTGTTATGCTGCAAGTTTGGAGAGCAATTTTTGGGAGGAGTTTGAGTTTTGTGGAGAACTTATATCTTATTGTCTTCTTCTCTCATGCATTTATGGCTTCCATCATCATGATCCATCCTTGATTTTTCATATTAGCTTAGATCCATATTTGCTTTCATAGATTAATCTTGCATTTTTATTTCCTTTCTTACATTGCTTTGTATTGTTATCATTTAGATTAGCTTGCATCTTCATTTGCATGCATATTTTGATCTTTGAATCTCTCATTTTATGGTGTACTTCCATGGGCACAAACTAGGTCAAACTGAGAGCCTCCATTACAAACCCTTGCACTCCATGAATAGAGAGCTATGAGCCATCATTCGAGATCCCATTCTTGAGAAATCTTGGATTTAATGAATCATAGAAGTGTGCTCACATTTTAGACATACATTTTTGGAACCCACCATTGGGCAACCCACCTTTACTTGCTGGTTTTAGGTATTTTTGGAGCTAACCCCCTTATGTGGATTTGTTTGGAGACAAAAAACCCTAGATCTTAAAGATTTGATCATATCTTCCAAATGGCTTGGTGTTTTGGTCTAAATTATTTTTTGTAGGTTGGTGACATATTAGAGAAGCTTTCGTGAAATATTCAGATTTTTCTAAGGTATTTTCTATAAGTTTTTCTTGATTTTTCATGAAAAATCAGTTTAGGGCACAAATTAGATTTTTTTTGGAAATGTCTACATTTTTTGAAAGGCCTCTAAATTATAAATAGGGTTGGTTCTTTGTGTTTAGATTTTAGAGATCATATTAAGGCTCAATATTTTGATTTGCAAAAATTGGTCTATTTTGACAAAATGGCTCCTTAGGGCACAAATGAAAAGATCTTTTCAAAATTTTGACTTTTTGGAAATTTCTCTAATTTTGATAGGGGTCTCTTTTTTACATTTAGGGTTTTGGATCCGAATTCATATCATATAGGTTTAATCTTGTTGACTAGGTCAAATCAATATTAAAAAAGGACATTTAATGAATAGCTTGCATTTAATTTTAACATGGATAAATGAATGATGTGAGCTTTAATTTGAGTTATTTGCTAGTTATTATCACTCTTAAAAATTAGATTTTTAGATCTAACCCTAATTTTGCATAAGTTGGATATATATTGCATATCTTGTGTTTGCTTGTTTTACTTGTTGCTTTATTCATTGTGAGTGAGTGTTCAAGCATAAACAAAAGGTAAAATAGAGAGAAGATATGTGACAAGGATTACCATATATTTTTTTGGATCTCTTTAACATTTGGATTTGGAAATGGAATGAACCCCCAAATGTGTTTGGCTTGAGTGCTTTTACATGCTTTCGTAGATTTAGACTTCATTTGGTGCTCTAAAATTGGATCTAGATTTACTTTCACATATATGTGTTTCACATAGTAATTAGGCCCTATGAACACTATTTGTGAAGTTCTTAAGGGAATGTGCTTCATTCGCTTTCCTTACATGCGAAGTTCTTCTTGAAAATAGATCCCCTTGTAGGTAGGGAAGGATATTTTTTATTATCTCACTATTCCACTTGGGTTTTTCTTCAACATCCATTAGTACTTTCTCTTTTGAGATTGGTGGTGTTTTTTGTTGGATTTTCTAAAAAATTGGTGAGGTGATTCCAAATTAGCATGTCAAAGAATCTTGTTTTATATGTTTGGGTAAGGTGAAGAGGCTAGAGGAGTATGCTTTGTTCCCTTTTGGGAACATCAAAAACTTGAAATCATTGAATCCAAACCAAGTCCCCATGTGGTACAACTTTGCAAGTCTTCCTTGATTAGAGAGGGTTAACCATAGTGGACATTCCCTTTATTGAGTCAACCATGTGGATGGAATCTCAAGTGATAGTAAGCATTTTTGACATGATAGTAGTAACTGCTATATAAATACCCTTGTGGGGGAAATCGTCATGGGTGTAGTCTTTTGTTGGGTTGTCAGATCTCCTTAGTATCTTTGATTGATTAAATTCTTGGAATATGTCAAAACCCTAGTGTGCTAGGATTGAATTTCACCCACTCTAGATTGCAAAAGCTATAGATTTGAACATTACTAAGAACCATAGTGCTACCAAATTTTATTTTCTAGGACTATGTACATGATTGAAAAACATTTTGAGAACATACACAGTGGTGGTTCTAGGGATCAGACTAATACTATGACACTATTCTTGTTCATAGACAAGGTTTCTTTGTCCCTTGCTCATTGTTTGAAGATTTTTCCTTGAAATTCCTAATTGTGGTCTTGCGTGCTTGGTTCATGATTCAAGATTTATCACACCTAGTTGGATATTTAAAATAAATAAAATCTGAGTTCCTGAGTCAAGACTTCATGATCAAATTACTTTGCTATCCTATTATTTCTAGCCTCCCTAGGTTGATCTGGGTTAGATTAGGCTACTTACGCCATTTTTAGAAGCTTTTTTGCACCTTGGGTTATTTTTCTTTGACCCCTTGAATTAGTGATCTTTCATTTCACAAGTGAGCTTGTTTGGAGTTAATAAATTAGAGACCATCCTTTTTGAGAAAGATATACCTTTGGATTCTTTGATATTATTCCTAGAGAGTCTTAGTAGTCTCTTGTCCATCCACTTTTATAAAAATTCAATTTTAATTATTTATAATTTGGGTAAATCATCCTCCTTGTCCATATTTTCTAGGGCATTCACACAAAGTTGTGGGCACCTCTGTGGTAGTTTTGGTTTATGCCTATTGCAAAATTCTATCTTATCACATATTCTTTTGGACAAGTGAGTGCTTTTTCTATCCTAGTTTGCTATCAATATTTCTTAGGATCATCTTATCACCTAGTACCACTATGGGCTTACAACCCTGTGCTACCAAAACTCAATCAAGTCTAGATGATCATGAGCTCTCCTTTGTCATTAAAAAGTATCAAGACTTATCTGCTAGTCTCCCTAGGCACATGATAGAAATGAAAAAAGTGTTAGAGAAAATGATTGCATCATTACATGAATCTTCCTTAAGACCTTTACATAAATGTGAATTATCTTCTTTAAGGTCTACACCTTCTACTCCAAGACATCAATTGTCTTCATATTTTAGATCCAAAGATCTCTTGAGAGAGAAAGTGAGTAATAACTCCTTTGAGAATATGGCAATATTTCATGATGGGCCTATCTTTAACCAAGATGAGAATGACAAAAATGGTCCTAAATATACTTTTGAGAGAAATTTTACTCCTTTGGTATTTTCATATGACATGGTGCTTGAGACCCTAGTTTCAAAAAAGATCATTACTTTACCATTCAAATATTCTACACCTTATGAACCTGAGGTAAAACCTTATTGGTGGAGAGATGGTCACGATTGTGGCTACCATACATGAAAAGGTCATAAAAGTGAAGATTTTATTGCATTGAAATGTATAATTCAAGATCTTATTGATGATGAAATCATTGATATTGAAATTCCTAAAGACTTATGTAATGAAGATGCTTCTCTTGAGTAAGATCATGTTGATGAACCTATGTCTAGTGATGGTTTCCTTGATACCTCCATTTCTTCCAATAATTATGCATCTCCCAAAAATTTAAAGCTATTCAACATTCTTCCATGAAACAAAGGTCCTAATTCTTTTCATGCAATTCCCTATTGTTATCCTCAAGGGATACCTCTTAAAGAAACTTGAGCTAAGCTACACTTGGCTAAAAACCCTTTTCATGCTTCGAAGACTAAAGATCCTCAACCTTCATGTGGTGCTATGTCTACTATGCCCACTTCAGCTAGTCCTTTGTTACCCCTTGAAGATCCTATCATGCAAACCTCATATACTCCCTTGTCCTTAGAAGTAGCTCCATTTCAAGAGGACTCTCAAAAGGCTAAAGATAAAAATGTCAAGAAAGATCAAGATCAAGCACCCCTTCATCTCCTTCAAGATGTCACTCTTCCATATCCCATGTCTTATCCACCTCCTAAGTATGATGAAGACACTACTTCCACTATTTCTCTTGAGCTTACTGTAAATTGTGAACAAAGTTTTATGCCTATTCTATCCAAAGAAACTTGTCAAGGTCAAAGTATTCCATCTTCTTGTTCTACCACTCCATGTTTTCTTCCACTTTCTACTCTTCCTAAGTCTTTTCAAGCTCCAAAAAATCCTATCAAAGAATTTTCTCCTATTCAAGATGCTCATGATCCTATTGAAAATCCTAATGCTCACTCTAAAGATGTTGAAGGACTTATTGATTATCCTTTCTGACCTTCCACATCCATCCTTGGACTTCCTCCACCAATACCAAGGGCTTCATGTATTCCTTCCATCTTAGGTCCTTATGTCCCTTAATCTCCTAACTCTCATAGTTTGTCATACATTTTGGGTCCTTACGTCCCTCCATCTCCTATCTTTCCTAAAGATTAATGTAGATGCATATCATTGAATCATTTTCATCAACCTACCCATCTAAACTGGTGATATCCTATTTCTTCTTCCACAAGTCCCAAGTCTTTTGGAAGTAACTTGAATGTTCAATACAAGAAAAAGAAGAAATATAAGAATCCATCTAAAAATGAAGATCACCATGTCTCCTCTAATTGACATAGGGGCACAAAGTCAAAAGAGGTATTTAAGAAGAGAACTACAAAACAAGTATGGGTTCTAAAATCCATCATAGAAGATATTCTCTCTAAATCATAAAAAATAAATGAAAAGCCTATGGCTATATGGATTCCAAAGTCTCTATTGAAAGACTCTAATTTTGAGCAATAAGTGAAGTTGAGATTCAAGCTTCCAAAGACTTCCACTTCATCTTCTTCCAAAAGAACTCTTCCATTCCATGCACCTAAATTGCAACCTCTTCTATCCATTGACCATATTCCTTCACATATTCCTTCATTTACATTTCCTCCATCCTCTCACCACCCTTAAAAGTGTGTGTTGATGTTGATCTTGCCTTCCTTTTTTTCTACCCTTTCACAATCCTTCTATTCACTATGCTTCTACCTTCTATCCTTTTCCCTTATTTTCCTATTCTTCCTATCTTCCAACCTCACTTGCTTTGCATAAAACCTTATCCTCCATTTTTTTCTTCCCTTTTTCTCTTTGAGCATATCATTTTGAATCCTTGGCATATCATAGTTAATCTTTTCAAGGAGCATTATCTAAAAAGCTTTCCTTCTTCCAAGAAATTTTTTAAAAAATATCATTCAAGAAAAAGAAGAAGAAAAAATTGAAAGTGTGCCTTGGTGAAAAACTAGAAATAGGTGTCCTAGTAGAAAATTTAAAGAGAAATAAATTCATCCCATGGTGAAAATCACTCCCTTATGGAGCCTGTGATAAGTACCATGATGAAAACCTGCAATTAGGCATCATGCATAGTTCTTCTACATCTTACATCTATTTCATCATCTCTCTTTGATCTTGATAGTGTTGAAATGTACACGAACATTAGGCTATCGTGTGAGCTATCTTACAATGATCTTTCTTTCATTCTTTTTATGTTTAGCCTTCATATCTATTTTCCTCCTTTCATTCTAGCCTTCCACTATCCTTTTACCATTTGGTCTTGATCTAATAAAAAGAAAGAGTAAAACATGATGCTATTAAGTCTCTTAACATTTCTACTTCTTTGGTCTACATTCTTTCATGCTTTTGCATTACGCTTTCATGACTTATCCTATACTAGTCTTTCACTGCTTGTCCAAATGTGCTTTACATGAAATTTTTTTCCTAGCTTCGGTACTCTTGAGGAGTTTGGCCTTGAGGATTTCTTCTCTTAATTCTCCTTCATTCTCTTATCTTCCATCTCTTCTACTAGCTTGTTAATCCCTCTTGTTCTCCACCTTGCTAGACATTGGGACTACACGATGTGATCTTGCTTTGGAGTTTGATGCCCATTCTATTTTGGGGCATCTTTGTACATATTTATTGATCCAAAAAAAATCCATAAACATGATACATTTCAAAAATCCAAAAAAATGATATATTTCAAAAATCCAAAAAAATTGATATACTATCAAAATTCTAAAAATTGGAAAATATCCTGAAAAAATGATCATCTTAGTAATAAGCACATTGATGTATCTCCAAAAAAATTATATATTCCAATAATAATAATAATCCAAGTGGTGAAAACATTGAAACATGTGTTACTTGAGGCCTTTGCACCCTCGTTTCTTAGTGTGTCCTCAACACTTGGCCTTTGTCCATCATGCCTTGTCCTTGTTGCCTTGGTTTAGAATTGGTCTTTATCTAGGGGGCATAACTTTGTTAGCTTTGGTCTCTTGGCTGTGTTAGTCTTTAGGACACATTGTAAATGGTGTTTTTCAACATGACCCTAACTATATTTTTCAATACAACCCCTAACATTGATTGTTTTTCAACACTTGTCAGCTTGGTCTTACCCAATTTTTTCATGTGACCTTACCTTCTTGCAAGCATTTGATCCTTATCCTCAAAACTTAGTATCAATTACTACACTTAAATTTTTAAACACAAACACTTAATGCTTGACCTATGTCATGATCTTTTCTTTGTGTGCTAATTGTTATTGATTTTCAATGAGTGTCCTTGTTTGAAAAGTCTCTCCGAGATGCATAGCAAGAGGAATTGGGGCATGGGGTATGTTTTTATTTATTTTCTACTTGTGGATGTAGTCTTGAAACTCTAGAGTGTCTCTTGTTGTCCCCTTGAAATATTTAGGATATTTGAGACATCATCCTTGACTTCTTTTTCACAACCATTCTTATGGTCATCTCGACATCTATGCCTTGATACGAGTATGGTTTAGCTACATAAAATTGGGTAAGCTAACATTGAAGTAATCTTGACCTTTATGTCTTTTATGCTTATGTTAGAATCTTTACATATTCCAATCTGATATAAATCGCATTCATATCTTCATAATTGCACTTGTGACTAGTGATGACTGCGACTTTTTGATGTCTATTAATAATGACCCAATGGTGAAAATAAGTTCTTATACATTCTTTAATGAAAGATGAACACAAAACCCTATGTTATAGTTTCTCTATTGCAAGTACTCTTTGCATTTTCATGTAGTTTTCATTTTTAGACTTCATGTTAGTTTACATTATTAGGCTGCATTATGAGTTTGAGAGGGTTTTCCCTTCATCTTTCTTGTGGACTTTCAATCAACTATGGTCATGTTTTGATCTTCATTTCCTTATCTTCTTTCATGATCTCAATTGAAATTTCTATCTTAAAT
Organism: Cupressus sempervirens; assembly: GCA_028749045.1. Lineage (NCBI taxonomy): Eukaryota > Viridiplantae > Streptophyta > Pinopsida > Cupressales > Cupressaceae > Cupressus > Cupressus sempervirens. The sequence continues at coordinate 464,476,006 of CM053789.1, forward strand.
AATTGATTGATTTTGGGGCATTCTATTTCTTACAAAAAATTCTTTTCTTCTAATTCAACTTTGGGGCATAATATTTCATGCTTTTTGATATACCTTGGTTTTGTGATCCTTATATATTTCATCTTACATTAAGAACTTTATCTTTTGTTTGATTTGATCAAATTTATCAATTTTTTGTCTCTCCTTTATCTCATTTTGATTTTGATCACAAGGGGGTAGTACCTATCAAATTTGTTCCTTGGTTTAGTTTTATCAATTTTATCCTTGACTTTTTAAAGTCAAAATTTATTTGTATTCTTTGTCCTAATGTGTTCCTGAATTGACCACACATCTAGGTTGTTTTGTGATCCCACATCGATCTCACACTTCAATTTCTTTCTTTGACTACATGTGTTCCCAAATCGACCACACATTAGTCAAAGAGGGAAAAAAATATGTATGCCTAAAATGTGAGCACACTTCTATGAGTCATTATATCCAAGATTTCTCAAGAATGAGGTCTTGAATGGCAGCTCATAGCTCTCTATTCATGGAGTGCAAGGGTTTGTAATGGAGGCCCTCAATTTGACCTTTTTTGTGCCCATGCAAGTACACCATCAAATCAGAGATTCAAAAATCAAAATATGCATGCAAATGAAGATGCAAGCTAATCTAAATGATAACAATGCAAAGCAATGCAAGAAAGAAATCTAATTTATGAAAGGAAATAACAATACAAGGTTAATCTATGAAAGCAGATATGGATCTAAGCTAATATGAAAATGAAAGGATGGGCCATGATGGTGAAAGCCATGGATGCATGAGAGAAGAAGACACAAAGATAGAAGTTCTCCACAAAAAGCTTTAATGCTCAAACTCCTTCTCTCAAAAATTGCTCTCCAAACCTGCAACATAGTAATTGTGGATGCCAAAAATGAGGAGAGGGCTCTCCCTTATAAAGAAGAATGGATGATTAAGATTAAGAGGCAATAAGATTTAATTAAGGGTGAAGAAAGAATGATCCATGCGAGACAAAATTCCACTAATGAGAAAAGAGGAAAATTAAATGGAATCCCACTTAGAAATATGTGCATTTAAGTGTAGAGGAAAAAAGAATTTATTTTATTTTATTTCCTTTTTCAAGTGGGATTTTATTTAATTAAAAGGGATTAAGTTCTTTTAATTATATAGGAAATATTTAATTAAATTAAAAGAGGGGTTTTCTTTTAATTAATTAAATGTGGATTAATTATTTAATCAAAAGAGAAGTTTTCTATTAATTAAATAAGACTTAGGATAAAATTATTAAACCTTAGAAAATGTTGAAATAATTGAATTAATTACAATTTGATCAAAGAAATTTATTTGAATTGATTTAATAAAATATTGCAAGCCATTGTTTTAGGAAATTTGATAAATTGAATAATGGGAGCCCATAGTCTAGGTGACCATTTTAGGGTGCATACATTTTTTTAATAAGAAAACCTCTCTTTTTAATCAAATAATTAAAAAACATCAAGAGAACCTCTCTTTTAACATCTTCATCTTAAATTGATGATGGGCACATAGTTTCATCTAGATTTTGGTTGAAATGTTGAATCTCATTTTAAAAATGAAGATTAAAGGCATGTCTATCTTCATCATCATGGTGGGAAAAAAAGGTGAAAGGGATTTGAGAAAATCATATGGATTTGGCCATAATGGACATGGTACAAAGAAGACAAATCATGGTCTCAAGGCTTCCAAATCCCAGATCTAGCCTATTTTTGACATTTGTCATGGGCCATTGCAACCCACACCTATTTTTTCTATGACTGGTGTGGAGATCAAACATTTCTATTACCAACTCCCTTCTTATGTGTCATGGCAAAATATTATCTCCATTACTAGCCTAACATTTCTATCTTAACCCAATAGTATTTCAGTTGGAGGAAAAAAATCTATGGGAAATGAACATGTCAAACTTTGGAGGAAAAAAATGGGGTCTAGAACTTTAGTGCGATCAACTGGTTTCAATTGTAAACTGGATACTTCAAATGCTACATTCAAAGATGATGATGCCCTGCATCTTGAGATTGAAGATGGAATTCTCAAACCACCACTCTCTTACATGCTCGACTCAACAATCATTGGTAAGATTTGGTCTTCCCCCCAGTTGCAGAACTTCTTATTTGGGTGAAGCGATACTAGTATGGTGTTAGTGATTTATTCTACATTGATCACAAGTCTCTTATTTTTATTTCTATATTTGAATCAAAGTTTTCTTAGGATAATGTTCTTCCAATTAAGAGTTTGTTCTATAGAGGGTTGGGGATATATGCTAGGGCTTGGTCTCCAAAATTTAAACCTAGTCATATGTACAACTTGTGACTTTGTGCTATTTTGGATTGAGCTTCCCAATTTATCAGTTGAATGTAGAAATCTACAAATTATTGAGTTAAATACAAATAAAATTGGGGTATTTATTTGACATGACTTAGTGTCTATTGATGAGCCATATCTTTCTATCAGGTTTTGTGCCTTGCTAAATCTGGATAAACCATTACCTTCTTCCAAGTAATTGTGCCATCTAAATATGGATGCTGGAACCAAACAATTATTATTTAGGATGCATAGAGTATGATTAAAAAGGTGGGTTTTTTGGGACATTTTACCAATTAATGAATTTGATAGTTGTTGGGATAAAAGATGGAGTAACTAAGGGGGGGGTGAATCAGTTACCACAAAATAATTCACAGATCCCTTAGATGCCTTAAATACCTATTTACTGCTAATACTTGGTAAATACTGTAAGATTGCTGAAACTTAGTAGATTAACTAGTTATTGATCATCTAGCATTCATAATTATTAATATGCATGAAAAGGTTAAATTAAAATGAACACAAGAGACACTAGATTTAACGTGGAAACCCAATATGGGAAAAACCACCAGGTAACTAGCTACCAATTTTTCACTCTTCTGAAGTGAGCCCTGTTAGGAGCCAACCCTGTTAAAGGTTATAATACACACTGTTAAGTGTGATCCTATTAGAGGATTTAATCACCCTCTTAGGAGTGGCCTTGCTAGAGGTCTTTAGAACAATTCAACTGAACTATCACCTTGTGAGAGGATTTACAAAATGGCTGTTAAACCAACTCTATTAAGAGATTTGAAATCACTGCCACAATTGTTAGAAAGCAACAATGAATTGACCTGAAAAAGATGCAACTAAATTTGTTGATTACAGGTCTCTATTTTGCATCATTAGATCCTCCGTGATCAAATATGGCTTTGCTACTCCTCAATGATCTCTGATCATCCTTCAAATTCATAATGCAGGAGCATCCAGAGGTATACGGGCAATCCTGTGTCACACAAAAAATTGTACCTAGACATAGTCTCTATTTCATGTGTTTTCATTTTTGGATACCCATTTGGGTCAAATAAAGGTTCCAACTCTCACAATTCCACCGTTAGTGTTCTAGGCTAGAGTTTTTAAGCACCTTGGAATGTGTGTAAATGCTAGAAAAATATGAATATGTAATTGAGCCATAATTATGATGATCTATAAGATGTAAATTGGAGGAATGATTAAAATTGTAACTTAGAACATTCTAGAAAAAGAATTAGGTCAAAAGGCTGCACGGTTTGAAAGTTATCGCAGTTTTTTAGTTTTTGGAGACCTCCTAAGAATGCTTCAAAGTCAGGTTCAAGGTACTAAATGACCTCATATGGGCTTGAAAAATGGGGGACAAGTGAAGCTGTTACATAGGGCTATAGAGCACTCTGAGAGATTTTCAAAAATGTAAACAGTTCATCAATCAGAGCTACGGTTCAAAAGTTATGCCTCCCGAAAGTTCGGCTACTGTTTTTGGATTCTTCTAATTTTGCACTGACTTCTAAAGCAACTTCTGGAGCCTTCTATTTTGGCGGTGGATGCCAACTAGTGCTTTCTAGAATGTTTTCCTAATCCTTAACCCTTTGGGGCCTATTTAAGAACATTGCTGGCATTGTAAAAGGCAATTCAGAGTGGAATTTGAGAGAAGGTACTAGAAGAAGAAATTATCTCCAGATTTATACTATTATAAGCCCATAAGGCATGGTTTGGAGTTTATTTTATCTATACTAAGTGTATTAGCATATTTTCATAGTTAATAAAGTTTTCCTTTCCTGCTGTGTCCATTTTGTTCTTGGGCTTGACCCTATCAAGTAGTATCAAAGCAAGGTTTTCCTGAGTGTGTAGACAGAGCATCGAATATGAGGTAGTTTGCACTAGGACTATGTGGTTGTGGGTTTGAGTTAAGAAGATGCCTCCACAAAGAGAGTGTGGTGGAAGGGCTGGAGCTATTAATCCTAAGGAGGTTACAGCCCTCCAAAGGCAGGTTCAAGCATTGTAGGAGAAGCTCCATATAGGAACAAATGTTGTCACAGGTGACGAAAGTGAGGACGATAATAAAGAAGAAGAAATTGGACCAGAAGTGGAAGTTGAAGGGGAAGTTCTAAACCAAGCAGAGGAGAGGTGTTTTAGGGCCATTACTAAGCTTGGAAAAAGACCTACAATTGATGTCAGTGTATTTTTAGGAAATCTGAAACTAGATGAGTTGATCGACTAGATCAATGAACTGGAGGAGTACTTTGAGTATGAGGATATCAGGGATCTAGATATGGTTAAGTTTGCATAGGCCAAACTGAAAGGCCATGCCAAAATTTAGTGGCAAGAGATTCAATTGGAAAGAAATAGAAGAGTAAAGGAGAAGATCACAAGGTGGGATCGCATGGTGGACAAACTAAAGAAGCAGTTCATTCCTGTTGACTACAAGCTTGATTTGTTTAAGACGATGCATGGGTTAAAGCAAGCAGGAAAATCAATCCAGGAATATATGAAGGATTTTTACCAACTTCTGATTAGAGCAGGGCATGCAGAAGAAAATAAGGAGAAGGTTGCTCATTATATCAGTGGGTTGTGACCTAGTATCTAGGAGGAATTAAGTCTAGTAAGAATGAAAAGTGTTGAAGAGAATCTAAATAAAAGGTTTGAAGGGAGACAAAGAGGGCATAGTCAAGGAAGAAGGGGTAGTGGTAGGTCATTTGGAGGCAAAAATGAGACCCAAAAGAAAAATGAAGATGTAGGTACTAGCAGGAACCAGAGGAACGAGGATTTTAACCGCTCTCGTGATCAAAACTTTGGAGATCAAAGAGAAAGAGGTAGAGGACATGGACAAGGAAGAGGAGGCTTCTGTATTACTTATTTCCATTGCAATGAAGAATGTCATTGTGCCTTTGAATTCCCTCAACAACAAGGAAGGACAGATAGGAGAGCTGAGGGTCAAGCTAGGGTTGCTCATGTGGATGAGGATGCACAGTCATCACATTTAGAGGATGCAGAAAGAGGAGAGACTTTAGTTAATGAAAGGGTCCTACTAAGTGGTGAGATTGAACTAGAACAAAAGAGGAGTCTATTTCATACCAGGTGCAAGTGTAAGGATAAATGTTATGATGTGATCATTGATGGTGGTAGCACTAAAAACTTGGTGTCAGAGGAGATGGTTTCTAAGCTGAAGCTCAAGAGGGAGAAACACCCCCAACCCTTTCAAATCACTTGGGTGAAGGATGATCATAAGGTCCTGGTAAGTGAACAATGTTTAGTGAAGTTCAAAATTGGGAGTTACCATGATGAAGTTCTTTGTGATATTATTCCAATGGATGTCTGCCATCTATTTTTGGGAAGACCATGGTAGTTTTATAGGCATGCAAACACATACTGTCTAAAAAAGGATGGAGTTTGCCACAAACTGAAGCCCATGATAAAGGAAGGTGAAAAGGTATGTAGTAGTGCTAGGATCTATCTTGTTGATGGAAGAAAGTTTTTAGATGGCATGAAACATCAACGTATTTGTTATGCTTTGATTCCTAGGAAAGATAAGGAAGGTAGTAGTGAAATACCACTTGAAGTTTCAAATTTATTAAGTGAATTTGGAGATATCATCTCTAATAATGTTCTAGAAGGATTACCACCAGTAAGGAAAATCAATCATCAAATAGATTTAATCCCTGGAGCTAGTTTTCCTAACAAGGTTGCTCATAGGATGACTCCTACTGAAACTAAGGAGCTAAATAGATAGGTTCAAGAGTTATTGAGGAAGGGTTTGATTTGAGAGAGCTTGAGTCCATGTGCAATACCTATAGTACTAGCACCAAAGAAGGATGGACAGTTTCAATTTCCTTTGCCAAGAATGGATGATCTTATGGACTGCTTGAGTGGAGCTCAATACTTCACAAAGATAGATCTCAAGTGTGGCTATCAGCAAATATAGATATGAGAAGGAGATGAGTGGAAAAATACCTTTAAGACCAAGGAAGGTCTATATGAGTGGTTAGTCATGCCCTTTGGATTGACGAACGCCCCAAGCACCTTCATGCGGCTTATGAATGAGGTACTTAAGAAGTTCTTGGGAAAATTTGTTATTGTCTATTTGGATGATATTTTAATTTTTAGAAAGACTTTGGAAGAAAATTTATTGCATATTTGTAGTGTCTTTGAAAGGTTGAGGGAAGAGAAACTATTAATTAATCTAAAGAAGTGTAGCTTCACTAAAAAGGAGTTAGTCTACTTGGGTTTGTTGTATCACCTGAAGGTCTAAAAATGGATCTAGAGAAGGTAAAAGCCATCTTGGAATGGCCTACTCCAAGGTCTACTACTGAGGTAGGATCATTTCATGGTCTGGTTAGTTTTTATAGGAAGTTCATTAAGAATTTCAGTGGCATATGTGCACCCCTGACTGACACAATAAGAGGGGATAGAAAAGAGTTCAAATGGACTGCAGTAGCTATTTTGAATTGCTGAAGAAGAAGGTGATAGAACATCCTATGTTGGCACTTCCTAATTTTAGTAAGCTGTTCTAGGTGGATTGTGATGCTAGTGGTAGTGTTATTGGGGTTTTACTAAGCCAAGAAGGTAAGCCTATTACATATTTTAGTGAAAATTTGAATGATGCGAAGAAGAAGTATTCTGTTTATGATCAAGAGTTCTATGCAATAGTTCAAGCCTTAAAGAAATGGAGGCATTATTTATTGCCAAAAGAATTTTTTTTATATACTAATCATCAAGCATTATAGTACCTAAATAGCCAAGGTAAATTGAACCAGAGGCATATGAAGTGGGTAGAGTTCTTGCAGAGCTATAGATTTGTGTTGAAGCATAGAAGTGGAAAGTCTAATAGGGTTGCAGATGCATTGAGTAGGAAGTAGTTGTTGCTTACAATAATGTAGATTGAAGTAGTTGGGTTTGATGAACTCAAAAATTTGTACCTTGAGGATCCTAATTTTGTTGAAGCATGGAAAGCTTGTAAAGAACCTGTTGCTATAGATAGAACCAAGTGGCTAGACTATTTGATTCAGGATGGTATGTTGTTCAAAGGCAGTCAATTGTGCATTCTAAGGAGTTCCATGAGGGAAAATCTAATTAAGGAGAAACATAGTGGAGGGATGGTAGGACATTTTGGTCAAGATAAGACCATTTCCATTCTTAGAGAACATTATTTTTGGCCTCAAATTTCATAGGATGTGAAGAATTTTGTACAAAGTTGTCAGGTTTGTCAAGCGGCCAAGGGATTTAGTCACAATACTAGACTATATCAGCCATTTCCTGTTCCATCAAAGCCATGGGAGGACATAAGTATGGATTTTTTTCTTGGATTTCCGAGGACACAAAGGGGTAATAACTCAGTATTTTTGGTGTTTGATAGGTTCTCCAAAATGGCACATTTCATTCCATGCCACAAAACTCATGATGTTGTCCATATTGCAAACTTGTTTTTCAGAGAGGTGGTAAGACTACATGGCCTCCCAAGGAGTATAGTTTTTTATAGATATACAAAATTTGTGGGGTATTTCTAGAGAACATTGTGGAAGAAGTTGAGAACAGACTTGAAATTTAGCTCCACACATCACCCGTAGACTGATGGCTAGACAGAAGTGGTAAATAGAAGTCTGGGCAATTTGCTGAGATGTTTAGTTGGGGATAAGCCCAAGGGATGGGATTTGATTCTACCACAAGAGGAATTTTCTTACAATAACTCCATAAATAGGAGTACTGGTAGATCACCATTCCAAATTGTATATGGAAGTAGCCCAAGGACTACACCAAAATTGAGGAAGATGGATCAAGGGGAGAGGACAAGTGCTGAAGTAGAAGAATTTGTTGAACATATCAAGCGCCTACATGAGGAGGTCCAGGCACACATTATCAAGATGAATCAATAGTATAAAGCTAGGGTTGATCAAAGGAGAAGACATAAGGAGTTCCAAGTAGGGGATCTAGTCATGGTACACTTAAGAAAGGAAAGATTTCCAGTAGGTAATTACAACAAGCTGAAGATAAAGAAATTTGGCCCCTACAAAATTTTGAAGAAACATGACTTAGGAAATGCATATGAGGTGGAGCTGCCAGATGGAATTCACATTTCTATTATCTTCAACATTACATACTTAACAGAGTATCATGATGATGGTGCAGATGAGGAGTTGATGCTGGAACCATGTCCAATTCCTATTTCTAACAAGGAGGAGATATAAGAGATTTTGGACAGTTGTGTGGGCAGGAGTACCTGAAATAGGTAGTATGAAGAGTACCTAGTTCAATGTAAAGGACAGCTGATAGAGGACTCAACTTGGATATTAGCAACTGAGATTTCTTATTTGGGTTTTCCTCTACCATCCATAAAGTGATAGAGTTACTTTTCAATCTACCCTGGGTGTCTGATGCAGGAGCATCCAGAGGTATAAGGGCAATCTTGTGTCACACAAAAAATTGTACCTAGACATAGTCTCTATTTCATGTGTTTTCATTTTTGGATACCCATTTGGGTCAAATAAAGGTTCCAACTCTCACAATTCCACCATTAGTGTTCTAGGTTAGAGTTTTTAAGAACCTTGGAATATGTGTAAATGCCAAAAAAATATGACTATGTAATTGAGCCATAATTATGATGATATAGAAGGTGTAAATTGGAGGAATGATTAAAATTGTAACTTAGAACATTCTAGAAAAAGAATCAGGTCAAAAGGTTGCACGGTTTGAAAGTTATCGCAATTTTTTAGTTTTTGGAGACCTCCTAAGAATGCTTCAAAGTTAGGTTCAAGGTACTAAATGACCTCATACAGCCCTGAAAAATGGGGGACAAGTGAAGCTAGTCCACAAGCCTATAGAGAACTCCAAGAGGTTTTTGGAAATCTAAATGGTTCGTCAATCAGAGCTACAGTTCAAAAGTTATGCCTCCCGAAAGTTTGACTACAGTTTCTGGATTCTTCTAATTTTGCATCGACTTCTAAAGAGACTTTTGGAGCCTTCTATTTTGGAAGTGGATGCCAACAAGCACTTTCTAGAATGTATTCCTAATCTGTAACCCTTTGGGGCCTATTTAAGAACATTGCTGGCATTGTAAAAAGCAGTTCAGAGTGGAGTTTGAGAGAAGGTACTAGAAAAAGAAATTATCTCCAGATTTATACTATTGTAAGCCCATAGGGCATGGTTTGGAGTCTATTTTCTCTATACTAAGTGTATTAGCCTATTTACATAGTTAATAAAGTTTCCCTTTCATATTGTGTCCATTCTGTTCTTTGGCTTGACCCTATCAATTCGCTTCCACAATAATCAGTCCTCATATCACATCAATTCTTCTTCTACACTTAGAATTTGCAACTTGACCTCTTATTTATACCATTTAGTTTATCAATTTGGCTCATTCTTATGTTACATTTACCAATAATCCATACATCAGTCGGCTACAAATATTACTTTAAACAAATAAACATTATTTCACAAAACAATGAAATCCTTCACTAGCCAACCTTGCTCAGTAAATACTGCTTCTATAAATTTCCTAAATTAACTGCCTTGACTTGATTAACATTGCAACATCTACAAAATCCTTTGGCTACCAAGTTTACTTGGTAAGAACTAAATTCCTTTTCTATCCATGAGAGCTCGGTAAGAACTATTTCTACCACATTTCCTTTGATGACCGAGTGAGCTCGGTAAGAGCTATTTTTGCCATATTTCCCTTTGATGACCGAGTGAACTTGGTAACAACTAAATTTATTTGTTTAACATTGAAAGCTTGGTAACAAGTTTCTACTCAGTAGACACTATAAACCTTCTTTACTAACCGTCTGAGCTTAGTAGACTATGTCCTTTACCTTGCTAACCATCTGAGCTCGGTAGACTCTATCTTTTGCTTTGCTGACCATCTGAGCTTGATAGACTCTATCTGATGATTGATATGACATTTTTGTGACATCAAATACAACACACAATTGAACAATTCTATCCAATAATCTCCCTCTTTGGCATTGATGGAAACACAACACGTCATAGCAGAATGAAATTTGAAAACAAGTCTTTACTAACAGAATACTTCACTCTCTCCTTTAAATACAACAATCTTCCTATTTCATAATAATCTCTCCCTCTTACACAAACTCTTATTGTTTTGCAAATTTTAGAAATATATGACAATATACTCTCCATCTTTTATAGCACATGCCAAAGACAACACAAATCAACTGAATAGCATTTTACTTGATGTACTGATTCATATGAAATGTCTTCATTGGTTTGATGCATCAACTGATAGATTTTCAATTCTGTTCTTGTTGATATATCACTAAAACTATATTTTAGTGAGCTTCAGATAGTGGAATGACCCCTAACTTACCTCTAAGATACAAGAATGCATCCTTAGGTAAAGGCTTTTTGAATATGTCAGCAATTTGTTCCTTTGTATGGACATATTCCAATCTGATTTTCTTTTCTTGTACCAATTCTCTAACAAAGTGATACTTTATGGAAATATGCTTAGTCTTTGAATGCATCACTAGATTCTTGGATATGTTAATTTCACTTGTGTTATCCCAAAACATAACAATAGGTTCTTTGGTTTCTTGCTTCATACCTTCCAATAATTGCTTGAACGACACAATGTTTGAGCAGTTTACTACTGCTGCAACATATTCAACCTCTATTGTGGACTGGGATGTACAATTCCATTTTTTACTTGTCCAAGAAACCAATCTCTTTACAAGAAAGAAAGCACCTCCATTTTTACTTTTTCTATCATCAACATTCCCTACCCAATCTGCATCAATAAACACTTTTAAATCCAAGTTTCCTCCAAGTTTATACCATAATCCATAATCTTCAGTTCCTTTTAAGTATCTCATGATCCTTTGATTGGCATCATGTGATTTTATTTTGGTTTTTCTGAGAATCTTGCTACAATTCATATTGCAAGGGCAATGTCTAGTCTTGTATGCACTACATACTACAACTTTCCATTCATAGATCTATACAATGTCTGATCCACTTCCTTTGATTCATTATCTTTGGTAAGTTTCAATCTAGTACACATAGGAGTCCCAACTAGTTTGCAGTCTTCCATACCAAATTTTTGTAGTATCTCCTTAATGTATTTAGATTGAGTGATGCAGATGCCATTCTTACTCTGTTGAATTTGAAGGCCAACAAAGAATTTGATTTCACCAAACATTGACATTTTAAATTCGTTGTTCATTTGTTCTAAAAATTATTTGCAAAGATCATCATTTCCTATGAACAAAGTATCATCTACGAATATCTCTGCTAGAATAATCTTATTATCTGGTCCTTCCTTTATGTACAAACTACTATTATCATTAGTTCTTTGAAAACCAATATGAATGAGATAGTTATGCAATCTTTCATACCATGCTCTAGGGGCTTGTTTCAGACCATATAATGCTTTATGCAATTTCCATACCATGTCCTTCTTGTTTGGATCAACAAAACCTTTAGGATGTTCAATGTAAACCTCTTCATCTAATATGCCATTGAGAAATGCTCACTTGACATCCATCTGGTAAACTTTGAATCCTTTGTATGTAGCATATGCAAGTAAGGTTTTGACACCTTCTAATCTTGCAATAGGAGCAAAAGTTTCTCCATAGTCTACACCTTCTTCTTGAGAGTATCCTTTGCATACTAGTCTAGCTTTGTTCCTTGATACCTTACCATCTTCATTTAGCTTGTTTCTAAATACCCACTTAGTTCCAATCACATTATTGTCTTTGGGTCTAGGTACAAGAGTCCATGTTTTGTTTTTCTCTATCTGTTCTATCTCTTCATTCATAGCTTCAATCCAACTTTCATTTTCTAGTGCATCTTTGACATTTCTAGGTTCAAAATCAACAAGTAAACAAGTGCTTTTCAACTTACTTCTTGTCATTGTTCCTTCTGATTTATCTCCAATGATCTGATCGGTGCATGATGTTTCCTGACATACTTGGCTAACATAAGCTCCTTGACTTTTGAATGACTTGCATTGTTATCCTTCTATGTCTCAACTTCTGGTTCTAGATCTAGTTGCTCGGGCTCAGTAGATGTTGATTTGGTAGCTTTTGTTTGCAACTCAAGTTCTTGCAACTCGGTAGGCATTAGCTTGGGTTAAACTTCCTGTGACTCGATTACTGAAGACTCTGGAGTTGAAGATTCCTAATTAATAGGTGTATTTGGCACTGTATCAAGTTCAATGCAAACAAATCTTCTATAGTCTTTAGGTTCCTTTTTGCTTTCTTCTTCTATTCTTTCTACAAACTCATCAACTTTCATATGTGCACTTTCTATGACTTTGTCAGTAGATAAGTTCAAATATCTATATGCTTTACTTTTGCAAGAGTATCCCAAAAATATTCCTTCATCACCTTTTACATCAAATTTACCTTTTCTAGATTCTTTCAAAATGTAAAATTTGCTTCCAAATACTTTTAGGTAACTTACATTGGGTTTGTAGCCATACCATAACTCATAGGGGGTTTTGAATGAATCTTTTTTTAGCTGTACTTGGTTCAAGGTATGAACTACAGTGTTGATAGCTTCCTTCCAGTATTTGATAGCAATGCTTTTCTCAATCATTAAGGTTCTTGCATAGTCCATGATAGATTTGTTCCTTCTTTCTGCTATTCCATTTTGTTTAGGAGTTCTAGGTGTTGAAATTTTTCATTTGATTCCCCTTTCAATGCAAAAGTTATTGAACTCATGTGAAATGAATTCACCACCACTTTCAGACCTTAAGCATTTCAGTCTTTCGCCTATTTCCTTTTCTACTCTTGCCAAATACCATTTGAACTTTTCAAATGCTTCTAATTTCTCTCTTAGGTACATGATAGTCATCATTCTTGAATAATCATCAAAAAAAAGAATGAAAAAATTCTCACCAGTATAACTTTCAATGCCAATAGGTCCACACAAATCAGTATGCACAATTTCTAGAACTTCTTTAGTCTGATAGTTCTTGCTTTTAAAGCTTGTCTTTGTCATTTTACCAATTTGACAATTCTTGCATAGACCAACCTTGGGTTTCTTTATGTTAGGAATGCCTCTTACTTTCTTGAATTTACTTATCTTTATCAAGTTTTCAAAGTTTACATGACATAACCTCCTATGCCATAACCAACTTTCTTCAACTTGAGCAATAAAACATGAACATTCACCAAGTTCAAGATAAAACAAGTTACCTTTTGTTTGAGTGCCTGATTCAATCAACTTTCCTTTGCCATCTAACAGTCTTTCTTTTCCATGCATAAATTCCACTTTGAATCCATTATTGAGTAGCTGTGCCACACTCAACAAATTGTGTTTTAGTCCTTCTACCCAATATGCATTATCACATACAAGTTCCTTGGTCAGAGAGATTCTTCATTTATCTTTTATACAACAAGGTTCATTGTTACCAAATCTTACACAGCCACCATCATAGTCTTCAAAGCGTTCAAACTTAGTTTTATCACCAGTCATGTGATGAGAACAACCACTATCTATAATCCATGTATCATTTCTGCTCATATGAGAAATAAGTGCCATTTCCTCATCATTATTAGATTCATCTTTCACAACAATGTAGACAATTTCATCTTCTTCTTCTTCATCAGAATCATTAGAATCTTTAGCCATGAAACATGTTTTCTTACCTTTATCCTTGAATGATTTGAAGTATTTCTTGCCATTGTACTTGTGACCTTTCTTCTCATCCTTTTTCTACTTATTTGGGCACCTAGTAGCGATATGTCCAATTTCTTGACAAGAAAAATAGATTAGAGGAACCTTACCTTTGTATTTTTCTTTTCCTCTTGAATATTTCCTTGCTAGCAGAGCTTCAACCACTTCAAGATCACTGTCTGAACTCTATTATGATTCTTCATCACTATTTGATTGTGTATCTTTTGTCTTCTTCCCTTTTTCTTTGAGTGAAATCTTGGCTTCAAATGCTAATTCAATGTTCTTGGCAACTAGAACATAATTATCATAGTTGTCTAGCTCAAATGCAATCAATCTTCCAACTATGGCCTCTAAATTTATCTTATGATTTGCTTCACATATTCTTTCTTGAATTGCAGAGACTTTGATTGCATAAATGGGAAGTATAGTTCTAATAACTTTACTTATAACTATCTCCTTCTTGATATCTCTACCAGATGCTTTGATTGCACTAACACATGCTTTGACTCTTTCAACATACTTTGAAATGTTTTCATCTTCTCTAATCCTCATTTGGTCAAATTGTCCTCTCAAACTTTCTACTTTGGCTTTAAATAATGTTTCAAACCTTGGCTTGGTAGTCAAAAAGTCTCCTGCTCAAATAGATAGATATGGTCAAACTAAGTCCCACTTTGTTGATCCACCTCTTGCTAATGTTATTTTTTATTTCTCCCATAAATTTTATGTACTATGAACCCCCCCCTCATCTACTATGAGTAATAAATCTTCAAAGCCTAGGGGTAGGCCATCGAAAGCAATAAAAGATAAAGAAGAATTTGATGTAGGGATTCAATCAACTTTGGGTGGTAATTTTCCTACCTCTAAACAATCAAAAAGTAGTACCAAGTATGCTCCTTGTCATGAAGATCCCCTCATGGAATGTCAAGGGCATTAATGCCCCTGACAAATGTAACATGATCATGTAGTATCTTGATTTTATCCAATGTGATCTAGTCTTCCTTCAAGATACTAAACTATCAATGAATAACTTTTAAAAATTTGTTTGATGTTGGTCAACATGGAATTCCTCACATGTTCTTAGCTTTGGTTCTTCTAGAGGCCTTATTGTATTATAGAATCATAAGACTATCAAGGCTCAACATCTTTATTAGGGAACTAATTGGCAAATTTTATCCATCCAATATTATGAATTTTCATTCCAATTGATTAATGTGTATGGCCCTACCCCTATATAGATAAAAAAAAGTCTATGGCTTACTCTTACAAGTTTTATCCAACAATCAACATGTGCCAAATTTATTATCACTTTTGACTTTAATGTCATTCTTCATCCTAGGGATAAGAATGGAGGTATTATTCCCCCTCCTAGAGCTACTAAGGACTTTAAAGACTTTGTTGATAATAATGCTATGTTTGATTTTCCCCCACAAGCTTGATCTTTCACTTGGACAAATAGAAGAGTTGGGTTCCACCAAATTATAGTTATATTGAGTACGATTTTGTGTTCACAATGTTGGAAATTGTTGAATTATACTATCCAATCAAATATATTACCATATTCTAAATTTGATCATTTCCTTATTCATTTCTCCATTCTTCCATTAGATTCTCCTCTTAGTAGTCTTTCTAGACCATCTTTTAGGTTTGAAAGTGTCTAGTATTGTCATCCCTATTTCGATGGCCTTTTAAAAAAAATGGTGGAAGGATGCTACAATAGAGCTAGGAACCAAAATGTTTCAATTTCACAAGAAAATGTAGTATGTCAAAGGGCTTATTAAGATATGGAATAAACATGTTTTTTTTTTAAAAATTGAGGAGAAAAAGGAAGTAAAAGGAAAACTAGTTGAGATGAATTAACATATTTTACTCCATGGTTCAAATGTAGATATTCATTAAAAAAAAAGGACATTTCAAGAGGAATGGTTTGAATTATGTAAGAAAGAAGAAGAATATTGGAGAAAAAAGTCAAGAGAACTATGGCTTCAACAAGGGGATTAGAATACTAGGTAAATTCACTCATCTACCAAACAAAAGAAGGCTAATAACACAATTTTTGCAATTCATGACCATCTAGGAAAGTTGATTTCTGATACTAAGGGTATCTAGAATGAGAGTATAAGGTTCTTCTCCAATCTACTTTCTCCTCCCCCTCATGATTACCCACCTTCCCACCTTATGGATTAGATATTTAATTTCATTCCCTCCTTAATTACACAACATTACAATTTAGTTCTAATGGCCCCATTTACTCTTTTTGAGATATTTAGTTTAGTTTTCTATATGCCTCCTAATAAGGCACCATGCCCTAATGGGTTCATTGCATTATTTTTCATAAATGTTGGGATGTCATTTGTTTTAAGTTTCTTGAGGTACTTGAAGAATCCATGAAAAATATCTCCATTTTTAGGAACTTTAATACAACAATATTGCTCTCATCCCAAAGGTCGATAATCTCTATTCTTTCATTGATTTTTACCCTATTTCTTTATGCAATACCATCTATAAGATTATCAAAAATGCTCTTCATTTGTGACTTAAGCTTATTACTCCAAAAATTACATCGACAAAACAAGGGGGTTTTGTTAAAAAACTAAGGGAGCCATAATAGCCCATGAGACCCTTCATACCATCAAAGCACACAATATTACAACCTTTATTTCCAAACTAGATATGTTGAAGGCATACAATAAACTAAATTGCTCTTTTCTTCTCCTAATCTTGCCTCGGTTTGGTTTCTCCTCTAGGTGGTGTAAATGGATTAAAGTTTGCACTTTGGGTGCACATTTTTCTATTCTCATTAATGGAGCACTGACATGTTTTTTTTCCCTCTTCCCATGGAGTTCGTCAAGGTGACCCTCATCTATTCATGTTTATCATTATGGTGGAAGTCTTCAACAAACTTGTTAACTCTTTTAATCAAAAGAGATTGTGGAAAGGTATCCACATTGTGGGTACATTCTTGTCTATAACTCATTCTCTTTTTGTAAACAATAATTTACTCTTTGGATCATCTACATATCAAGAAGCACAAATTATGAAGAAAGCCATTGATCTATATATGCAAGTTTGGGGACAATGTATCAATGCAACTAAATCTAAAATTTATGTTTGTAATAAATCCCAATTGGTTAATCAAAGAATAATCCATCTGCTTGGTTTTCCCCTTGATAATTTGCCTTCTACTTATCTTGGTGCTCTCTTTTTTATGGGATTAAACAAACCCTCTTATTGGAAATCTATGATTGATCTTATCAAAAGTAGAATTAATGCTTGCAATGTTCGTTGGTTATCACTCTTAGGTGTAATTTTTCCTATCAAAATTGTTCCTTTTGTTATTCCAAATTATTATTTCTCCATTTTACAAGCCCCCAAAGGTATCATCTCTCAAATTGAAACTTTAATATGTACCTTTCTTTGGTTAGATAATATGAATAGACAGAAGAAAATAGTTCTATTTTCTATTCATGTCATGTCAACCTCTTTGAAAATCCTCTACTAAATCACATTGCCTTTTACAAGAAAAATATTTAAATAATTTGGAACCTTCTAGGTTTTTTACTATTCTAGACCCACCAAATGGTTCTGTCATTTGGGATAACATAATGGCTTCTCACGAAGTTATTACTTCATTCATATCTTGGGAAGTGAGCAATGGGCACTAATACAATAGGGGTCAATTTGCGATGTCAATTTGTGACGACAAGTAAATGTAATGTGTTTTTGGCTTTTTTTTTTTCAATTTTAGCCCGATGATGTCGCAATTGCGACGCTATCTCCAATACATATGGAGTGGAATTGCGACGGCAGAAAATGTTATGTGATTTTTGGCCCTTTTTTTTCAATTATAACTCAAAAATGTTGCAATTACGATGCTAACAGGATATAATAGAAAAAAAAAAAATGTTGCTCATTTGAAATCGACAAAGGGACCGACGTTCATTCTATCTTGGTTCTTCGAAAAGGAAAGGCGGGAGACTTCAACAGCGAGTTGACTCAATGCAAAAGCCTGATCACCATCTACCAAACTTCTCATTCTATCCATCTATCTCCCTCAACTCAAGGCATTGAGAGGGGCAGAGACCCACGTCTGCTAACTGCTTGCTTGCCCTACTATTCTATGGGGATCTCTATGGCGAAAGGGCCAAGGGCAACATTCGGAGGAGGATGATGGCAAGGTGCAAAACAAACAAACCCATTACTCTTAGAATCCTTTTTTCTCCAATCATTATTATTATTATTCTGTGATCAATGAAATCCATGCCCCACATCTCCAGACATTGGCAATTTTAAGGGCTTTTGTGAATCAAATGGAATTGTTTCTTTTTACAAAGGATCTTTGGCTTAGAAGCTGGAAATTTTTTGTGCCATGCAGGGCATCAATGTGAGAAGAGTTTAAAGCCATGTAGCTTATTGGAGTTAAGGTCAGAAGGCATTCATGCTCATCAAACCAATGTAACAGAGATGTTTCTAGAAAAACTACTTGGTATGCACTGATACAGGGTGGTGTAGGGCAAATCAAAATCTTCCTTAGCAGATAAGACATATTTTTTCAACCAAACCTAGAAAATATGATTATATCAAGGGAAAGATGAATATGAAGATTGAATCAAAAGTTAAAGTTGATTGCATATTGAGATACGCTTTCGAAAAACAATGCCATTTCAATACAAAAGGTGCCTCATTATGAATCCATATGCAACAGTGACGGCCACCAAAAGAACAATATTAAATGATCAACAGAAGTGGCTAACCTACATTTACCCCATGGAAAATTCTTATTCACCATAGGTTATTCGCAACTGGTAAAGTGGGAAAGATATAACTAAGTAGTCAAAGAGTCAGAAACTGGATCACCAACCAATTTTCTTCCTTTTTCTTGGAAATTGATCTTTTGTCTTCTAACATTGTGAATCAAGGAGCTATTATAAACTTCTCCATCCTTGTGAGATTGTTAGATAATACTAAAAACTGATGCTTGGGCATTGGTCCCTTGGTGTTATCTGGCACAAAAGAATCCAAGACAGAAACTATTGCTATTATTAATTTGATACAGTCAATATCTAGGATAAAATGATGATTTTGAGAATGATTGTACAAGAAACAACACCCCTCAGTGACCATTTGAAGAGAAAACTAATAATAGCTAAGTGAAGATCATAAATCATGTCCTTCAGAATCAAGTTTTCTAGATAAAAATCACAGAATGGAAATTTGAAAGCCCCTTCATACCCTTGATATTTGACAAGGTAGATATATACACTAACTATAGTATTTCTTCGTATCATCATGCTTAAAGCAGAAACATACATTGTTTGCCATTTGAGGCTATATCTAAATTATGGGAGGCAAAATATTAGTATCTAAATGGGGAGATTAGAAAGTTGACCAAAATTTGTCAATCTATTTGTAATTTATCTTAATTTTTCGACCGTGTTCAAGAATTATTTTGTTTTCTTGCAATTTCAGGTATGGATTTTATGATGAATGTCTGAGAAAATATGGAAATGCAAATGTATGGAAGTATTTTACAGATCTCTTTGATTACTTTCCACTGACAGCCCTTATTGAAAGCCAGGTAAAGAAAAAGATATTATACACTATTTTGTTGGTAACTTGTGCAGCACAACAAACTTGTTCTTACTATAAGAAAATTTTCTTTTCTTTTGTTTCATTGCAGATCTTCTGCTTGCACAGAGGTCTCTCCCAATCATTGGACACACTTGATAACATACGAGCTTTGGATTGCATACAAGAAGTGCATCTATACACATAAGTATAATGTTCTATGCTGCATAGATTTGAAAAGAAGATCACAACCATAACATTTAGTTCTATGCATGATAATGTCTTAGATCTAGTTCTATGTAGTGTTCACTATTAGAAGAATTTTTTGTCTTGGTTACTAAATAGTTTCTATTTGAAAGTATTTTGGTTGTACTAGCTATGTAGTGCCCTGCCAAGGAACCCTTGGAACTAAGCGTAAAACATGCAGGGGATTTTGTTAAAGCAATTACATCATTACACACTTAAATTAGGACAACAATATTAACAACATGAACAAAAATGAACAAAAAATCACTATCACTTTGTGCTTGTGCACAAGTAGAAGTCTTGTCACACTTCCAAGGATCACCTGACACTCTACTAAAAAATTGTAATGAAATTCCCACATTCCATTGTTTTGCCTGACACAAATGGCCTATTATCAGACTAGTAGGGATGAAGGTGCCAATTACTAGTTGGAGGCACTGATTAATGTATGTGTTGAAATATTGGTGGAGACATTAATCTAGAAAACTTTCCCACAAGCTAAGTTAATATTCACCCAAGACTATGCTAACTCCAACATATGGCTAAATACATAACATCCTCTCTAGTTAGGGTCCAATAACATGATTGTCAAGGCCAAATCACTTGAGTATAACAACATACATATGCATCAATTTTCTACATTACAATATCCATGAATACATGCATGACTCTTACTAAAATTGGAAGAGAGAGAGAGAGAGAGGTGCAGAAGGAACTCATGTAGGTGCCATTAAATCTGATTTATTACTTGTACACCAATCCCCAATAGTTCCTTGTCACACCACTCAATCATGTGGTACTCTCAGGTCCACCTCACTATGCTTGTGGAGATAGTCACATAACCCAAACAAGAACACAAGGCATACAAGGAGGTATAAGCATACTCACACCAATCAATTTATATAGAGTGCAAATAAATAATAGGCTTATTTAAGAGAAAAAATGGAGCAACACAACATGAAGCAATGGCCACAATGCAATATCTAAACACACTCAATCAACCAATACCCAAGAGGTGCTATTCATACTACTAGGACTTCGGTGGTTGAGTACAGTGCATAGGGAATGTCATCACATGCCCATACATGTGTCAACTATCCTCACAAGTAACCCATTACCTTGAGGAAGTGCTCATGGTATTATGCTCCTAGATTTAATTGTGAAACTACCCTCACAAGTCACCCATTTCCTTGAGGTAGAACTCTTGGTATTCTTGGGGATTTAATTGTGAAACTACCCTCACAATTCAGCCATAGCCTTGAGAAACTACTTATGGTGTGCTCGGGGATTCTATTATGCATACTACCCTCAGATATCACCCATAGCCTTGTAAAAGCATGTATGGCATTCTTGGGGATTCTATTATGCATATTGTCCTCACAAGTCACCCACAGCCTAGAGAAACTACCCATGGCATGCTCGTAGATTCAATCGTACAACTACCCTCACAAGTCATCATAGCCTTGTGAAAGTGCTAACGTGCTCATGGATTCTATTATTTTATTTTTCATACCTAGTCAAAGCACCTAATCCTATGGCTTAAACTTTTTAGAGAAGGTAACAATATAAACTCAAAAGACTTGATTGGTCTTCACCAAGAGTGCAGGTCCGAAGACGATCACACAATATAATAACATGATTCCATAGGCCAACATGCCAAGAGGGTGGATCTCAATAAGATCTCACATTACCAAGAAATATCCCAATATATTAATATACCAAATCACAATATCCACAACATCGCATAGATTCCCTTTTACAAGCAAAGGCAATGTGCAACAAGCATACTCAGTTGGCACCTCAGCTAAGAGTATGAATCCCTAAGTGATCCAAAGTACATTTCACATCACATAGCCATATAATAGCACATGTAAATTTTAAGTGTATTACCACAAAGAATATAACCTCAAAATGATAAATGTCTAATCATGCACAAATGCACACTCAATCGACCTCTATACCAAGAGTTGATCCCAATGCACCTGAAATGAAAATTCCACAGCAATTATACCCAATGCTCCACATGGGGATAACATATCACAATGCACAAAATCTAGTGTTAATAAAATGCCATTCATGGCCTAAAACTATTTTTAGAAATTAATAAAACTAATATGGACTTTACCTATATACAGTAATCAGAGGTGCAATTAGTTAAACAAAGATACATTGACCCAAACATAAACGATAATAGCTATAGCTTATGAAGGGCCAATGTGACTATCTCCTCTAACCACTGTCAAGGATATAGAAATAGGTAGACCTGTGAAGTTAGTTGGAGTTGATGTCAGGTACCTGCCATCAATACAACACACATTAAGTGTAGTTGCTCACCAATTAAACAATTTTTAACCAATGATAAAGGGTGATGCTGATATCTTGGACTGGCGACTAATATTTGACTCAACTTTTAACTGCTGAGAATATAGCCTCAACTTCCCAAGGAGAATCCTTAGTTCATTTATTTTAAAGTCAACGGTCTACCCAAATAAATTTCTTATGGAAAATTTGTAAGGGTTAATAGAAAAAGCGAGCTCTGTGCTCAAAGGAGGAATCAATGTGATCTAAATATATTGCCAGGATAGACTGAAATTGGGGGAAACTGTGTGTCCCCAACTCAGTATATTGCCAACACATATCCTATTTGACATTGGCATTAACGTTCCTCCTTTCCTTCCCAATCCCTTCTTCATGAGAATAATGCAAGGCACGCATCTAAGGACCATCCAAATTGAAGACCCACCTTGAGGATACTCAAGAGAGTGTAGAGGCAATTTGATCTAAGGATCTATGGCAAATTATGGATGTCTTTCTCAACTTGATGCTTTATAAACAAGGATTTGAATCAATGAATAAAGAAAATAAACCTGGAAATGAAATCAAGATGACGAGATTGACAACTAGATCTATTATTGACAAGAAGTCTGAGAGACTGTCCATTTACAACAGGTCATGAATTGGAGTACCAAAGGATGAGCTACAATTAAGTTTCTAATTTAGTATAACCAGTGGGAGAAACCTTTCTAGACCTGTCAATACTTACTCAATCTTTGAGCTCCATGAAATCTACAGACTTGATACTTTAACTAAAACTCCAAACTTACAGTGTTATTGTTGCGCTTTTGCTTGCAAAATTTTGTTTTCGATGCAGATCAAGGATACTGTAGGTTGAAGCCTATACCAAAATGCCCATTGCAATATTAGTGAACACTCAGCAACATGTTACTTCTAGAATTTTGTTCATTAATCTTGAGGGGACACTCTCAATATAAAAGTCAAATAAAAAACCAAGATCTTGCATGCTCTATCAGTAAACTAAGCAATGTAAATTTATAATTTGTCTTCCAGCAAATGCAAGTTGTAGCACTAAATAGTCTAGAACATAAGAGATGACATTTAAATACTCATTATTATCCAATTAGAATTTGGTTAGATCTATCTTAAGAATTTGAAATGGAGGCAATAATTCTAAGAACTCCAGATTCTGAACTAAGACTTAACGAACAAAAAAATGGCTTCACACTACCCATTGCCTTTCAACATGACAATTCAGAAGCATGTTGAAGAATGGAATTAATAATTGAAAAATCTTCCTAAAATTAATAATGCCGAATTCTAATAATTAAAATTTAAAAATACAGTCTCCTATTTTTTCAGATATTATTGCAAAGATCATTCACACCAGTCCAAGATATCAGCATCACCCTTTACATAACAATAAAGGGGCATTTGGATGGCGTAATCATTCTTATATATTCAAATGTTAGGACATTGACCCTTTCATATCTGAACACCATTTAAACCATCATAATAATAATGTAATTAAATATATGCATTTAAATAGCATTTAAACAACAACAATGAGTATATATCAAATCTCTGAACCAGATAATAACAAAGCATTATCAACAACAATATGTCAAAAAATCAATAACCAAATAATTTATGTGCTTTTTCATGACTATGTTTGACTCATATAATTGTGATCTCTCTAGCACTATGATGTCGTTTAATATTTCTTGCTAAAGCTTGTAAATTTTTTTCCTTTTGCCATGTCATGTAATATGTCTTGCCTTGTAGCTTATATGTTTTGGAATTGCTGTTAGGCCTTGTAGCTTCTATAATTTGATTGTTGGAGAGCTTCTACAGCTAAGCAAGAAGGCTGTTGCACGAGTTATAGCCACATGCTCGGGTATGAAAATTGTATATTTTTTAATCTAATGTATATTTTAACAAGACTTTTAGCTTATATGTTTTGAAATTTCTTTTAGTGGCTTAATGTTGTAAGGTCTCTTGAAATAGGACCTTCAGGTGGTTGGTCAAAGTTTTACAAATAATCTTATCCACAAATTTGCCTAGAGCAATTGACTGAATGTTATAAAAGGTGATTGGGTTAAATGTCTTAGGAATAAAGTCAATTAAGAAAGTATTTTTAAAATATTAAAATATTTACCTAGGTCTAAGAATATTTGTGTACTTTTGACAGTTTTTCTTAGTTTGTGAAAGTTGTAGACCGAAGTTTTCATAGCCTGATTTTTGCTTCCTACAAAGAACGATAATGTTAGATAATATAAGTGAAGAACAAAATAGGGAGACAAATGATAGATTGTGGTCTAACTTGAAAAGAAAAAGTGATGGAAAATGTTATTGTCCTTGCAAAATTTGTAAGGGCTTAAACCGTAGAAGAATGCTAATTAGAACAGTTAAGAGACATTGTAGGGAGAATGGTCACATTGAAGGGGGGCATGACTATCATCCACTGGTAAGTTGGTCATTATATCATTTTAACAATTTATAAACATATGAAATCACTTGATGATTAGTTTATGATCATGGTTTATTTATGTTAATCAATTTTATATAGGTTGATCTCCCCAAGGAAGTACATGATATGAACCACAACAATCCAAAGAATATGGTTTTCGAAGTGGAGGAACATGGAGGTGTGAATATCCAAGGTGAAGATAATGATCCCATGGAAAATGATGATCATGTGCCAGAAAACACAATTAAAGATGATGGTATAAATAAATTGATCCATGACACATTTAGTCCAAGCGTATCTGATCATGATGATGATGATAGCCTTGATGTACCTCTACTTGAGAAGGCATATGAGCCCCTATACAAAGACTCCCAAATAGCTCTTCTCTCTGTTGTATTGTTGTTGTTGAACTTGAAGGTTATGAATGGTCTATCCAACATAAAAATGTCACGTATGTTAAGGTATGTCATATATGTCTTTATAGTTAACAAAGGGTGAATAATGTGCCACTAATATTATTTATATTATCAACTTATATTTTTTTCTGTAGATTGATAGGCGAGTTTCTGTTACCACCATCAAATATTCTACCTCGCTCATATCAAGAATTATCTGCTGTTATGAAAGATATTGGAATGGAGTATGAAGCAATACATGCTTGTCCCAATGATCATATTATATATTATAACGAACATGAATTTGTAACAAAATGCTCTGTATGTCATATGAGTAGATATCAAACAGATCGACTAACAAAAAAGGTGTCAAAGGTTCTTTGTTACATCCCCATTATTCCACGAATGTGACAATTATTCAGGTGTAGTAGCTTGGCTCAATTTATGGATTATCATGCACACAATAAAAGTCAAGATGAAATTATTCAAATCCCTATGGATGGTTCAACATTTATGCACATAGAGGAAAAGTGGAAACACTTCAAAGAAGAACCTTGTAATCTCAGGCTTTCATTGGCAACGGACAGTGTCAATCCATTTGGAGAGATGAGATCTATTTACTCGGTGTGGCCTATTTTTGTTATCAACAATAATATTCCTCCATGGATGTCAATAAAGAGGGAGCACATTATGTTGGAAATGATTGTTCCAGGTATCTTATCATTTGATAGTTATTAATTTACATGTACTTACAAATCTTGCAATAAAAGAGTCACAATAATTATGTAATGTTACTGTTCATTCAAGTAGGTAAATATCAAGTTAAAGATATGAATGTATATATTAAGCCTCTTATCGACAAGTTGGTGGAGTTATGGAATGGTGTCACTATGTATGACATGTCTAGACCAATAGGACAAAGACAATTTCAATTCCATGCAATACTTGCATGGACAATACATGATGCCCTAGGGCTAACACATTTTTGTGGTATGTTATAGTGAATTCAAGTTGCGCACGATAATTCTAATTATAAAAATTAACATATTTAATAATACAATTATATCATTATCTTGTAGGTCTTCAAATAAAGGGAAAATTTGCATGTCCAATTTGTGGTCCAAAGATGAAATCTCGTCATTCAAAAAGTTTAGGAAAGTAGGTGTTTGATGAGTGTAGACACTTCCTCCACAGGAATCATAAGTATTGAAGTATGGAAAAACATCTTTTCAATGGGAAAGAAGAAACTACATCAAAGCCACGAAGAATGAAACCTTGCCTATGGAAGTCGAAATATAATAGAATTAATTGTCGAGGTAATGTCGTTCCACCTAATGGTTTATGTTTGTAATTTATATATTTCTATTGTGATTTTTGTTTATTAATTGTGTAATTGATGATCATGAAGGTCGTCAAGGTAGTACTGACAACCTTCCAAAGGGACTAAAAAGCTATCCCAGACAATTTAGTAGGTTTCCCTACTACAAGCACTTACAAATTGTGCATTTTTTTGATACTATGCATATTGGAAAGAATATAATAGAGACATTGTGGAAAATATTGGATGGAAGGCGTGACAAAGAAAAAATTTTCAAAAATTGTAATGACATTCATGAATCCAATCATGCATTGAAGAATTTCATTAACTCAAATAGCAACAGAGATCGGATTAATATAAGTGCCCTTCCTTGGTTATTAACGGAGCAGCAAAGTGATGCCATAGAAGAAGTCATATGAAAAATTTGATTTCCCACAGGATTATTCTAGCGAACATAAACAATCTCATATAAAAAAAAAGTGAATTTGGGCCAGGGCTCAAAACGCATGATTGGCATACTTTCATCAAGGTAAGTTATGTTCTTCTGTATTTACAATATATTCATAAACTACGTGTACTGTTCGTTATGTTATGTTAGAAAACAATGAAATGATTGGTTTATAATTACTACAGTACGTGCTTCCTCTATCTCTCCCAGAGCCCTTCAACAATAACATCAAACAAGTGATATACGATCTTGGAAAATACATGAGGTAAGCAGTAATATCTGTTCAATTTGTTGTATATATTTATTATATTCATGATTTTTTTTTCTTGCTATGTAATCTATTGTATATTATTTTGTAAAGTCTCGTATCTATATATTTTTTGTGACTTGAATCTCTTAATGTAGGTGGTTGTCATCTAAAGAAATCCATAAAGAAGATATAAACTATTAGAAGAGAAGAATTCCTCATTTACTGTGTCAAATGCAAAAGTGTCTACCTCCAACTTTTTTCAATGCACAAGAACACTACCTCATACACCTAGTTGAAGAGATTGAATTATGTGGACCTATACACACTAGGTCAATGTGGATGGTTGAGAGGCACTTGAAATCTTTGAAGGCTTTGGTTCAAAAAAGAGCACATCCTGAGGGTTCTATGGTAGAGGGATATATGGTATACCAGACTATGGTGTACATTACTGAATATCTTCCTAAGTTTGTATCAAATATCCATGTAGATCACATTTGAGATCTCTAGCCTTTTAAAGAATTAGAAGGGGAGTACTTGATGGGGAAAGGTACATTGAGGAAAGTGAGAGGTAATAAATTATAAGATGTTATTGTAATAAATTATTTCTTAATCTTCAAAGTAAATCGGTTGTAAGTTGTCTATTTTTTTTTTGTACAGGTGCTCGAGAGTGGGATGCACTACATTTGTATATTGTAAACAATCTTGATTGGATGACGGTATGGATTGAATGATGTCAACATTATGGTCATACATTAACATGGGAAGGTGTATCTTCATTGGTTAAAGAAGCTCATCATAATGGAGATTCCAATGTTACACAAAGGGAAATAGATTTAGCACGTGGTTTAAGATATTTCTAGGTACGTACAAATTTATTAATCACCCGTATGTTTATCAACTCATGATACAATAATTTTGACATGTTTCACATATTATTGCAAGTTAAACACCACAAGGCTATGTTCTATAATGGTCAAAAATTTTGCGTCAAAGTGTTGGATGACACGAAGAAAACTTGTGATTCAGGAATAACTGCAGTCTTTCAAGTGACTAATATTTCATCTAGAAACGACTTACATCCTCGAGAGTTTGAAAATTGATACTATGGCATTTTGGATTATATACTTGAGTGTGAATTTAGTTCCTTAAAATTAGTACTCTTCATTGTCAAATGGTACAGGCTATGACCTAATCCAAATGATCCTGATAGAACTATTATTGAACATGATAATGGATTTACAATGGTTAATACAAGGTCATTTGAGCTAGTTTGGGATGAGCCCTATGTTCTTCTAAGCCAATGTGAGCAGGTATTTTACTCAGAGGTTCCACATAAACTGGGTTGGTCATTTGTTGTTAGACATGAACCGAGAGGAAGGCCAATAAAGTATAATGTGATGGAAGAAGAAGATATCGAAGAAGTAGAAGATGATGTAGATGGTGATCACGATCGACAGTTATTGGATGATGTTCCTGACACAAATTTTCATGAAGAAGAAGAAGAAGATGATGAAGATGATGCTGCTACTGATGATGATGATGAAGATGATGTTGATGTTGATGATGACGACAACGATGAAAATGATGATGACGACGATGACGACGACGATGATGATGATGATGATGATGATGATGATGATGATGATGATGATGATGATGACAAGGATGATGATGATGATGATGATGATGATGAGGATGATGATGACGATGATGATGATGATGATGATGACGACGAGGATGATGATGATGAAATTTAGAGGTATGCCATCAATCCTTAATCTATTTAATATTCATTTCTTGATAGAAATATATTTTTCTTATACATATGGTTACATAGTTTATTCATTATCTATTTAAAAGCTACAAGTTTCAACTACAAATAGAATACTGCTAATCTAAATTAACTATTAATCTAAATTAATTAAATAAAACTATTTAAAACACATATTGATGCATGAATGTATTGAGCCTTATTTTCTTTTAGGTCAAAAGAATTTGTAAGTGTTTAGTTTAGAAAAGGGAATTCATTAAATTTCTATAAAAGGGAGTTGTACCTAGAATGAAATTCATAGAGAAAACATAATATAAGTGCTTACCTAATTTTTTGGTTAATAATTTTGCCTCTATCGGTGATGCAGAGACCCTAGGTGGACTTGCAATCATTCATAACAAGAGGGACTTCCATAGTGTTCTCACAACACCAACCAAGCATCTTCATAAGATCCCTCTCCTTGATACAAGCCAACTCCATAACCTATCAGAGTGCACAACAAATCCTTATGCCATCTTAGATTCTACATCTTTGGAATAATCCCATGAATGTCCCTCAATCCATCCAATGGATTCATCCAAGCAATCTAATCAACAAACTATCAAATGCTCACAATGCCTCAATAGGCGCCAAACTTGACTTCACCTTAACTAGGTGTTTCCTCCACCTCCACACACATCAAACAACTTCAAATAGCATGTCCCCAACATGACTAAGCCCTCAACTCATCAACTGATACAAAAACCCAGTTTTAGCCCTTCACTAGGCCCACTTCCCTAGTAGGCTTATAATGTGAGCTTGACTTAAGTGTTATATTGTGTACCTTTTAATGTTTTTAATTTTTATGTGATGCTTATGATGGATGTGATTATGATTATGATATGATTATGCTCACGATAATTGAATTACATTTGTAGGAAATTGAACACCTTTCAGGAGCATCCCGCATAGTCTCATGGATCGACAGGTATAAGTCAATACTCCTTATAGACAGTCTATTTAATATACTTATCAATAGTAAGATTGATGTCTTCTAAGATCTCTCCCATTTTCAGGTACCAACGAATAGGTATTTTTCAGAAGTGTCTTCCTCGAGTGAGGGAAATATAGGAATAGAAGAGGAAAGTGAGACATGTAGTTTATCTAAAATAGGGAGATTAACTAGAGGTCAAAGGACTAGAAGGAAATTCAATAAATTCATGAAATTTTTCCTTGCTCAAGGGGGGTCATGTTCTTATGATGATGAGACGGAAGGCAACATCGAGGTGCCCTTGAGGTACCAACATCTATAGAAACATTGGGTACCCAAGGAACTTCCTCCAATAAACACTAATTTTTGTGTTAACGAGAGGATATATCGCATAGCACCATCATCACTACATGGTTTGGGCCTATTTTCTATGGATGGCATAAAGGTGTCTTACAACAAAGTTTTTGAATTGATGGAGTATGTTGGACCATGTTACGATTACAAAAGTTGGATGCATATTGTTCAATATAAAAAAAGTATGTGTAGGTATGCCCTCTCGAAAAATTATATACAACAACAAGACAATAATCAAAGTAAAAGTGTGGCTATATACATTGTTGGAAGGCCAAAAGCAACAAGGAATATTGTGGGTTTTATAAATAGTACATGACCTGGGTCAACTATAAAGCAACCCAATTGCATATTTGAGGCGCGCGAGGGAAATCGTGTATTCATCTATGTGATAAAATCAATACGTGCAGGGGAATAGCTTCTTATTGATTACAATTTGAACCGCATAGATACAAACGAGACTACTATCATGGGGGTGGTACATACTATTAAACCAACGTCTAATCAATGACTCCAACATACCATTTAGTCAATAAATTTTTGGCTAACATTTTTATACTTAATCTTTGACATAGGGGCACAATATGGAGGAACCGCCCAGAGGGGATGTTGGCGATGTTCCCGACTCATCTACACATGAGCAGGTAAAACTCATTGTAATTGTGCAAACTAGATAGAAGAAAAATGTTATTTTGTTCATTGTTTTGGAGTAATTTTGATAATACTAATACTATTTTTGTCATAGAGGGCCAGTGGTCGAAGGAAGGGAAAGGAACCTGTAGTGCCTAATCAGCAACCCCCCCTGAGGAGGACCCTTTTTATATTGATTTAGCAGAGACCGATGACCTGATCGGTTTGATTAAAAAGTTGCTAAAGAAATTTGGCAGAGAAATTATATGTTTGGCAACCATAAAGCCTACTACTCAGGAAATAAAAGATAGGGGATCTAAATTGTTGTACACCTCTGCAACCTTAAAAGTAAGTATTAATGAAATTTTTAATTATGACAAGAGTTCAATAATGGTTTTTATGTTTTGCTCTTTTATGGCATTAATTAAAATATCGACGCGTTGTCTTTACAGAGTTTTTTGCATGATTTCAAGCCTCGTTCCCATGATGAGGGTGTTGCAGGTGGTTCAGGTAGATCACATGTTCCATTCCCCACTTGTGTTTTCCACTGAATATATATAGGAATGATCATAATTATTGACAATACATGCTCGAACAATCCTTTTTTTTAATGCTCTAACAATCTTTTCCATGCTAGTCCACGTGTTTTATATTTATGCATTCTCTAACAATTTTATTCTTCAGCTTCAAATCAATTAAATCCTATGACAACACCGCCTCCATCCAGGACAACCACAAATCTCTTTCCGACTGCTGAGCCGACAACACGCAGCTTACAGGCATCGACTATTGCACCATCTACTGGTACACAAATCCCTCTTTTCTCTCTTATGACAGTAACAAATAATTTTTTTTTTTACAACTTTTTAACATCAATTATCATTTGTTATTTTATACTTCGTGACAAAGACTTATGAAACTTATGAAACTTTTTGCAATAGGAGCTACAACATCATTTCCTGGATGTTCCTATGTTCCTAGTACAGGAATGGTGAAGGATGTCATATTGATCATCAGTGACGATGAAGGCATTCCATTAAAAGTAGCCAAAGTTCCAAGTACTTTAAAGTTATTATTATTCTATAGTGATATAATCGTAATTTAGTTTTTGATCACTCTTCATCGACTAATGATCCCATGATTGTTTTGTAGGGAATGATGTTTTTTGGAGAAAACTTGGTGATGAGTGTTTGCGAATATTCAGTCCCACCCTACGTACCTCGTGGAACATCATATCCTAACTAAAACCCCAAACCACTATTTTGATTTCATATCATTGCTAGAGTAGTTTTCCTTTTCATCCATTTCTTGAACTATATTAAAGGTAGCTTCACTTCATTTATGAGTCTAACATGTTTTTTTTTTACTTAAAAGGTGGAATAACCAAGAAAAACCATTGAAGGATGAGCTTATAGAGAGCATGACCCAACTCTTTGGACCTCGTGAATTCGAGAGAAACAAGCTCCTTGAAAAAGCTAGTTTATGTTTGAAGTATATTAGGGACTAGTATAGAAAAAATTTACGGGATAACCCCAGGTACGAGCATCCGCCCTATGTTCCTGAGGCTGAGTGGCAGGCTCTGATTTTGGATGGAAAGTATAAAGCTGACAAGAAAAATAATATTACACTAGTGGAGAGTACATCAAGGTATGTGATACTATTGAGAATCTAATTATGTACTAATTAACCTCTATATTTATACTATCTAACATATTTCAAACTTTTCATAGATTGCCTGACACATCAAAGGCAACAAAGGAAAGACTAGAAAAGCATAGGACACACAAGCTCAGCTCTGGTGGTTTTTTGAAACTTCAAGAAAGAGTTGTAAGTATTAGTAAATGAAAAATTGTATCAAATTTTTAATATAATGTGATGGGAAAAGCTAGGATAGACTAGCTTGTCTATGCTCCTGATCCTCAACTTGGATCTCAGTGTTCCTCCACACCAATATATGATGCAGAGTAACACAGTTTGGAAGCACCAACAAACTCCTAAAACCTTGGAAAAACTAAGCAATTCAAGTTATCACCCCAATCCTCTGTTCTCCACAAGAACATTCAAGGCTTGATTCACCTTCAAACAAGGAACTAATATGTTGTTACAACTACTCCTTTAATTCATGGACCCAACTCATCACATAAGGTTGCATACTAATTACTTCTCCCTTGTACCATTCAAGGCCTCATACACCCAACCTTGACACCAAGTGTTTTGGACAACTCCAACCCTCTAACATAAATGGAAAGCAAAACCAACATCAACACAACCCAAAACAAATCAGGTCTAAGGAAAACTTGCTGTTACCAGTCACAGGGCAGATTGCAACACTTGACCTTTATTCTACACACCCAACCAAGAGTGAAATTGGATCCTCTAGGACTCCCAAACACCAAAGACAATTTAGAACAACTCCAACATGACCAAAATAAGGTGTAACAAGGGTTGAAACCTTGATAACTATTTACCATTTCCTTTTGATATTTTAACTACCCTCCATTGGTTGATGAAACAATGCAAGTAAAATTCACCATACCACACAAAAATGCAGGGCTCAAAGTTCAAGAGATGCCTCATAGAAGAGGATAAGAGAATCGGCTTTGAACAAGGCTATAGAGCCATGGCTGAATGGTGACAAGCTAAAATCAGTGTGGAAGGTTCTAATAATGATGCATCTGAGCCACAGGTAAATAAGCTAAATGAAATTTATTTCAAATTGAATACTTTACCAATTAGTCTATTTGATGTTAAGTTCCAATATAAAGTGAGTATATCTATTTTAAGGAAGCAATGATAACAATGCGTAGGATGTTGGAATGTAGCCTGATAATCCTTCTACACAATCTATGGATGCTGAAGGTTCGCATGATGTGCATCCCAGTGGTGGAGGTATACATTTGCTATTAATTTTTTTATATGTAATTGCAATTGGTGTTTGGATTAATGTAACATTTTGTATAGCAGCTATAGAGGATCGAGGGGTCAATGTTCATGAGTGTGTTGATGTTGAGTCCAGACAAAATGATGTGGTCAGATCAGGTAAAGAGCGCCACAATTATGTTATTTAAAATAATTAAATACTTGTAACAATTATAATAAATTATTTTTAATTTAACTCTTTTATTTTTTATTCCAGAGGACCCCCCTTTGCAACATCATAGGAATTTGAAATCATCAAGAAAAGAGAACAGAACAACTGATGAGGGGGGAATTGATGATGACACTGATGCTCCTCTTAGAGCTTACATAGAAAAAAGAAATAGAAAGAAAAAAAAGAAATGATTGTCATCTACATACCTTAATTGATAATGATTGAATTTTATGTCTCAATGAATTTAATTATGTGCTAAGGAATGTTCATGAATTATATGTTAATGCAAAATATTGATTAATGTTGCATGTTAATGAATCTAATGTGTTAATGAATGTTATCATGTGATATTGATTGAATGTTATCATGTGATATTGATTGAATGTTACATTTTATTAATGGTTGAAAGAATGAATGAATTTTAGATGTTAACAAGGAATGTAGAGTGATGTTAGGGGGAGGGGGGCGGGGCCAAATGAGCTTCCACCTTCACGTGGTTGGCCCTGTTTAGTAGAGAATATTAAACTATTCTCGAAACAAAGTGAAGCTCAATAAGATACTAAATATTTCTCTATTTTGTCCTATGTTTACCCCTATAACACTGTCTCTTGCTAAGGCCCCTTTCAAGTGGAAGGACACGAGCATCTTTTACATAGATGCAAATTTGACAGGATCTATTGATGATTGCAAGTAACAATTGGGTATACTGTCAACATGAGCTCAAGAGAAGTTTCCTAGGTTTGTAAGAAGAAGATTACAAGGAAGCACATTGAACAATATGGAAAACAATCTGGTATTATAGAATCTAAGGTGATGTTTTTATTTTCTCCAATCCATCTCCAACAATATACTACAATGCTCAATGTTTTGAAGATGGTGAAGAATCCACCGATGTATGAATGATACAAACACATTAAGTTTTATTTTCATTAACATGTACTGCTTGATTAAATGTTTGCTGTTGGATTCACATTGGATGACATTTACATCTTATTCTAGATTGGTTCTGGCAAGACATACACCATGGGCACTGGTTATGCAGAAGATGAGGAGATAGGAATTATTCCTCAAGTTATGGAGGCGATATTCAGAAAAATTGAAACATTGAAAAATCAAGCAGAATTTCAGTTAAGAGTTTCATTCATTGAGGTATGCTTCAATGCTCCTTTATTGTACTATTTGTTCTAGTTTTCTTCCTTATCTTCATCAGTCATGATACTCAATTTTTTTATCCTTGTTTATCTCTCCTTTCTATATGTTGTTATTTAAACCTTAGAAAATTACTTTATTACATCAGCTGCATTCCTCTTGGGCTAAAGAGAGACACTTGTCATGTGGCCCTTCTCTACATGGTATAGTATTATTTCTTGAGAAATGTAAATTAGGCTCCTGATGTATTTAGTACGTATTATTTAATTGGTGAATTTAAGAAGGAATAATCAATGTTTTCTTTCACTTGCCCTTTTCTTTGTGCTAAGAGGCATAATTTAAATCCCAAATCAGCTTGGGCTTTTGTTGTGTATAGGTGAAGGTATGCATGGATAACTTTGAAGGTCAAAATTAATAGGGGTAAAATGAGTAGAACAAATTCAAATAGGATACCATATTCAAGCCTCAATGGAAACCTAGAATATATCAAAAAGAAAGTAGAATCTTAGTGACAATCCCACCATAATGTATGTGTAAGAGCACAGGGATTGGAGAACACAAGGCATCACATATCTTTCAAAGCATATTATATTCATGTTAAGACATGTTTGTGCTAGTTTTTACTTATATTGAATTTTGATAAAGTGGATAATCTACATTCTATCTTCTCTTGTTTAACTAAAGTATCTATTTTTGTTTGGATTACCAACTTTCTATCTACTCATTACTAACTAAAACATATAGTATATTTGTATGCATATTACCTAGGACCACCTGTCAGTATCTATCCTATAGTATAAGTCTCTTGTTTTCTAATGACCAAAATTGTTGTAGTTGTGCATTAAAACCTGAAAAGACCTATGATAACAATATCATTCCTTGGCACTTTACCCTAGAAATAATCTAAGATATTTCTGTATGAGGCTTTTCAATATTTATTTTTTTGGGGTATAGTGGTTTTGTACAAATTGAGTCAAACCTTCATTTTTGAACTTTCTCAAGTTGCAATTGTTTTACAATGGAAAGGAGACAAAAGGTCCCTTGGGTGAATATTATTAGTCCTTATCACTACAGACTAAGATTTTCCTAATCAGACTATGATTTAGGTGAAGAATTATTGGACTGTAGTGTTTGTCTCATCCTTGGCCCTTGAGGCAGTGGCCTATTGTCCATATCCATATGTTTTTTTGAGAGAAAACAAGATTGCCTCTATTAAAATAATATCCTCACTTAGTTCAAATAATTGAAGTTATATAACCTCAAAAATGCTTGATCCTTTAACATTTACTAAATTTGGATGGTGCATTCACCAAATGGATGTGGAGATGCATTTTTGAGTTGTAATCTCCAAGAGGAAGCAAATATGTAAGTACTCAAAGGATTTGAATTTCAAGAAAGAAAGAAGTAAATATGTTAGTGTCCACAGATTATCAAAAGTAGGTCAATGCATCCCAAGAGTATAGTAGATTATAAAGAAAGTTCAAGGAGATTCCTAGAGCATTAGTTATGTCAATTGATCAAATCATTGTATGGGTTGAAGTAAAATCCTTGTGCAGGGTACAACACAGATTGATTAGCACCTTTGAGCTTGTGAATTATGTCAAAGTCTTTTAGACAACAACTGAGATTGTCATCTTGATTGTTTATGTTGACAATCTTGTCACCATTGTAAGAAGTGAAATCTTGACTTCAGGTGGATCATGATTTAAATAATTTGAGATTACATATCTTATATAGTTGCATTTTCTACCTTGAAGTTAGATGTATAAAAAATCATAATCATGCAGTTGTTTCTTGGACAAAGTAACCCAAAGAGTTGATTGAAAACTTTGGGATGGCTGGTAGCCAAAGAATAGTGGAAAACCATGGTTTTTTGGTTATGATTTATCATAAAAGATTAATGAATCTCACTACAGATATATGGTTTGGATCCTCGTCCATCTTACAAATACCTGATCAAATGCAAGATATTTTGCAAGTTATCTCTCCAAGATAATGACAGGACCTAGGCAAACACATTAGAAGACAGCTATATCTATTGAGATATGTGTTGGGTACTCTAACCTTTGGACTAGAGAACATAAAGGATGATGACTTCTCCCTGATTTTTTACATAGATGCAAATTTGATAGGATCTATTGATGATTGCAAGTAAAAATTGGGTATACTGTCAACATGAGCTCAAGAGCAGTTTCCTAGGTTTGTAAGAAGAAGATTACAAGGAAGCACATTAAACAATATGGAAAACAATCTGGTATTATAGAATCTAAGGTGATGTTTTTATTTTCTCCAATCCATCTCCAACAATATACTACAATGCTCAATGTTTTGAAGATGGTGAAGAATCCACTGATGTATGAATCATTCAAACACATTAAGTTTTATTTTCATTAATTAAGAGAAAAGATGCAAAATAATGAAATGGAGATGTTGTCTTTCATGATCAACTTGCAGATGACTTTATAAAGTCAGCATCTCAAGCCAAATTTGCACACTTTTAAACTGGACTCTTAGTAATTGAATCTGCACAAATTAATATTTTGTGTGTGTGTGTTGAGCAACTCGATAGAACTTTTTTTCATTATAAAACTATAGTGTTAGAAATACAGTAACAATAATCTTTACAATTCCAACTCTCTTATTGTTTAATTACACTTCTGTATCAGACACAGCTTTCAAACTGCTAGTTTCTTTTGTCTATTAATATGTGCACATGAAAATACTATCATGCCATTTATTTTTTAAATAGTGCATGATGCATATTTTCTTAGTACTTGCTTCAATTTATTGAAATCCATTAATGCCTTGTATTTTAATCATATAGATTCTGCGATTTGGATTTTACATTCAATGGAGTCGTAGAGTATATTTCTAACTTCTACCAATTTTTTATTATAATTTTGCAGGTGCAAATTGGTACGCATTCATTTACATTTGATCACGTGTATGGCAGCACTGGTTCTCCATCATCAATGATTTTTGGAGAATGTGTTGCTCCACTTGTTGATGGTTTATTCCAAGGTTATAATGCCACAGTTCTTGCATATGGACAGGTGTCTGTCATCTCATCATGGCACCTACATGTTGGTTGATCGATTTCTTTTTTAAATCCCTTTTTCTTCTATAATTCTATCCAACTTGGATCATAAATAATTATGTTGTATTAAGGAATTGAATGATAACATGTTTCAATCTTTCTCAAACTGATTCTTGGCTCCATTAAAATTTAATATTGACAACACTTAAATAAAAAATCTGTCAAATGATAGGTAGAGCCTATGGTTACTATCTTGTGAAAGAAGCTTTTAAATAGACATTCCCTTGAATTTAGTTCAACCTGACTTTCATAAAATCAAAATCAATTTGGAGATACAAGCTTCTCGTCTACCATTTCACTAACTAACCAAACTGAAACAAAGCTATTTATTGTTATTCTTTTGTGTAAGATTAGGAACTCTTTTTTTAAGGTACACTGATTACAAAACTTGTTCAATGATAGCTAAAAAAGGGGTTCATGAGATTCTGAAACCTTCTTTTTAAAAAACATATCAGTATTGAATTATTACAAATGAATAATTAGTTTAAATATGACACAAATCAGTTCATGACATTCTATGTCCCATCACCAATATGTTTTTGGATTCATAACCCGTATGTCCATTATTTGCCTCAGTTTGTGGGTGCATAAAAGTTACATCTCCAGTCACAGATCTAATCCCTAAACATGTAAAACTAAATTTCAAAGATCCAATATCTAATCTCTAAACTTTTAAAATTTAATAAAATTCATATTCTAACTTGTTTATTATTTGACAGGTTGTTCCTGGAATCATGATTGTAACTTAGTTTCATCACAATGATCCTTATGAACTTACATGTACATTCACTAACAAGTAACTCTAGATGAAACTTTAAGTTTATTTTATCACATTTCAACATTCTCACCAAAATTTGAACTACATTATCTCATGATTGTTGTAGAGTACCACTGCTCACATGTGAAATAGGCATCTAGATTACTGAACCCTTCTTAAAATTAGTTTCATTGAATTAATATATGTTATGCTATCACTGGTTGTGTAATTTGAGCATGAGAATAATGTCATATCTATCTACATGTTTTTCCTAACAAACTTCTAAAATATAATTTCTATAAGTTTTTAAAATTAGAATAGATGAATTATTCTATAGGAAAAGGTGTTGCATTTAGGCATTTATTGATAGGTTTGGACATGAACAATTTTCTATTTCTAGTAGATTATAATGATGATAGTATTGGATTTTTTTCCATGTTTAATTTTTCTCGTGATTCTTGAACTTTTAGGTTGTTGCTTCACAAGATTGGCCTAAACTTATAAAGGATGCAAGTTTGTTCTATGTATGCTCAAGCACATCGGAAAGAATTGACTCAAGAGATAGAAAGATCATATGAGGGGCACTATATCTGCACTTTCAACTCCCATGCATTGCTATATATTTCATATTCTAAACAAAGGAAAAAATCATATATTCAAAAAAACACAGAAAAAACATAAAACTTTCTTTCACCTGTATGAGTATATTTATCTATATTGTTTAATTGAATCACTTGTTGCTTATGAGAAGAGTCTAGTACATAAAATATTTGGTGGCCAACTCATAAGTCATGTTGTGATTTTTAGTTATTTATATTTTCAAAATTTTCTGTACTTTGTTAACAACGATGAGTGAATGTAAGAAGATATCAGAAGAAGTTATTCATATCTAAACATCATCTTTTTTAATATTAGCAAGGGAATAGAGAGGGGCTTATAGACACCTCCAATATTTACTGTTCATTTCATAAATGGATTTTTTGAGTCACTTAAACCTTTCAAAATTATTTTTATGCTGGGAACTCTAGGTTATAGTCTTAGAAAAGTATTTTATTCATTAACAATTGCTTCAACCTGGCTTGTAGGTGAAGTGCACACAATGTTCTTATTGCTCAAATAAATTTTATCCTTTCTTAGATTTGAGCCTAGAGATCATTCAAGCAGATTCCTTGTTGAAAGCATTATCCCATTACATGGCAATGGAGCAGTTAGATGGAGGTGTGAAAATATATCAATGTGAATGATGCAAAGTAAAAGTGAAGGCTCTTAAAAAACTCAAAATTGATAAAGCACCACATGTTCTTGCAATTCATCTCAAGCACTTCAATGTAGTTGGATCTGGAGGAAAAATTGAAAAAAAGGTAGACTTTGGTTGTACGTTGGATCTCAAACCATTTGTTAGCAGTTCACATGTAAGTAGCCCTTACAATATTATTTGCCAGTGGGTCACATTTTCAGTGGAATCTAATAATATAGTTTTTGTAATATCTACTAGTTTTTAATAAATTTTGCACATTTGAATGATATTCTAGTTTCTGTGTTTAT
Source organism: Cupressus sempervirens (assembly GCA_028749045.1). Taxonomy (NCBI): domain Eukaryota; kingdom Viridiplantae; phylum Streptophyta; class Pinopsida; order Cupressales; family Cupressaceae; genus Cupressus; species Cupressus sempervirens. The sequence continues at coordinate 464,516,343 of CM053789.1, forward strand.
TGATCAATCACAAGAGGGAAATTTTAAGTACACTCTTTATGGTGTTCTTGTTCATGATGGCTAGAGCACACATTCTGGTCATTATTTCTGCTTTATTCATTCATCCACAGGCATCTGGCATGCTTTAGATGATAATCAGGTATACATTTGCTACAGTTGTGAAGACATGTTTAATTTTGTGGAGCAAGCTCATTATAATTTGTGTATAACAGAATACACAAAAGAACTACAATTTTATGTAGAACCTTTTCTTTATATGGTAACACTAATTATACTGAAGTTTCTTAGACTGATTGAAGTTATTCTTATGACATTTTGTACTCTAGGTCTATTCAGTCAGTGAGAAAAGTGTGCTTTCCTAGAAAGCTTACATGCTATTCTATATACGAGATAAGAAAACTAGCATTCAAACAGCAGGTGGGTCTGAATCTCAGTATAATGGCTCTAAACTAAAGAAGAGGGTGTCATTGAACATTGGACATCCAAAGGAAAACCACTTAAAAGATTCATATGTCCCCCAGGTGATAGAAAACATGCATTCTTTCCAAATGACAACAATCTCTTTTAGTGTTGTAGGTGTAAAAAAGATACCCCAACAAGTAGAAAATTTGTCAAATGTCAATTTCATTTCAAAAAGTCTAGAAAAGAACACAAGTTCTGGCTAGTCATGTAGTAAATCAAAATCATCAGCAGATCATGATGCTACATTACAAATGGTGCCTCCAAGAACCAATGGTATTCAAACAAATAATGTCTTCTAGTCAAGTCATACCATAAGTAATGGATGCACATTGAATGGGTCTAGTAATAATGTTAAGAAGCAGGAATCTAAAATAAAGGGAACTGATTCTATGGGTAATTTTAATGATATGGTTGTTAAGACATTCTCGGAACTGTGATGTGAGCAATGATAATGAGAACTATATTGGTAGAAATTCTAAAGCTTATTCAAAAATTAATGGTAACAGATCATGAGAATGTCAAACATTCTACAAATGGTTTGATAGGTATTATTACTCGGCATCATGCTACTAAACTTCCAAAAAATGATTCAAATTGTAAACTTGTAGCTTGTGAGCATCTAGAGAATGGTAGTGTGGTCCACAATTCTATAGATAATGAGAGTGAGGCTACTAAGCTCCTATCCTTGGAAGATGGTTCCTTATTTCATTACTTGTTTTTTGTATTAATGCTACAATGTATATGTTTGTTTTTTAGAAAATTGCTTTTAGTCCTAATGAATCTTTATATGTTCCTTTTGGCAGGGAGGCAAAAATGGTACTTTTCTCTGTAAGGGAAGGGAAATGAATGGGTCATGTGTAAAAGCTATGCATCCACATAGGTTGCAAAAATATAGTCAAGAAACTAAATGTATTTCCAGCCAAAAGTACCAACAACACCATGAGGACAACCACTACCTCGTTAGTAGAAACAGATTGAAGCTTATGAAGCATCTTCCATGTCCTTGGTTTTTACAAGTATTGTCTTTCAGGGGGCATTTTCTTCTAAGAGAAATGCATATTTTGAGGAAGAAACAATCCAATGAAAGGAAGAAATGCACGAAGTTATAGCTTAACAAGGCTGACATTTTTCTTAAGCAGAAACACTCTGCAAAAATGCCTTCTAGAAAAGAGTATCCAGCTGCGAAAATTTTTGCATGTTTAGTCACTTCTAAGTATTCACAAAAATCCCGTGGAAAGGGTATGTCAAAAAAAAAAAATGGTTGTGTTTCTGTGCAGCAAACCAAGACATCTGAAATTACAGCTAGTGTGGTTCAGAATGGGTGTAACATTGCTAAATTTTGTGATACTCTGATGCCTCTTGTAAACAGGCAGCTTTCTAGTGGAAATGGTACTAAGCTAAAGAAACAAAGAGAAGTTCCTGGTAGACTTGCTTTAAGTAAAGCTAGACGATATTATGATGTTGAGCAAGACTCTAACATTAGCACAGAGAAAAACTTGTCTGCTCTCTATGTTTCTATGCAGCAAACTGAGACATCATAAATTACAACTAGTGTGGTTCAGAATGGGTGTAACATTGCTAAATTTTTTGATACTTCGATGCCCCTTGTAAACAGGCAGCTTTCTGGTGGAAATGGTACTAAGCTAAAGAAGAAAAGAGAAGTTTTTGGTGGACCTGGTTTAAGTAAAGCTAGACAATATTCTGATGTTGAGCAAGACTCTAAAATTAGCATGGAGAAAAACTTATCTGCTCCCTATCAGTCAAATAATAGCTTTAAAGATAGAGGAGAAACATGCCAACAAGATGGGGCTCTATCTATAAATAATAGCATAGCAGTCTATTCATGCATAAAGTGTTTCTATGGACAATAATCAATTATCTATGTCTATGCTGTTGTGTTTCCATAATCTTCTGTCGTTTATGCAGGGATGAAGAATATGACCGTGGCATAAGGAAAAAGGTTAAACAAGTACAGGATGAAGATGGCATTTATGACTCTTATGGAAAATATTCCAATCGACAGAGCAATCCTTTTCAATCACTTTCAAATAGAAAAGCCAAGATTGCTGGTAAAGGGAATTCATTCACGAGAACAAATCAAGAGAAACAACAACACAATGCAAGATAGAGTTTTTTGTCAAGCTCAATGCCAAACCAATGTTGGGGCAAAACCTATAAAATAGAGGGAAAATCACATTGCTGGAAACCATTCAAAAAACATGGCAAACACTACAGAAAGTTGATATTGAAGTCAAAATATCATGAAAAGATGCATTACTTCAAACTTTTTCAATGATTCAACATTAGATCCCTGCAGCCAATATTTCCTTATACTTCTGAAATTCATCAAATAAATGTGAGAAATGGAGATATATTTCTACTTTTCAAACTTGCAAATATGTTTGTGGCTGAAGCAACAGGCTGAATATGCTTGCGGCAGGGTCGCTGTGGTGGCAACAATAGTTGGTGACACTACCATAGTGGCCCCGTCGTCCACCCAAACCATTGCGATGACCATTGGCATCGTCGCCACAGCGGCCCTGTCATAATGCTTGCCATGGATGTCACAATTGTGACTCCCATGGCAACCATTGCGACGGCCATCGGCATCATTGCCACAGTGACCCCGTCGCTAGGTGTCGTCGTGACCCCGTCGCAATGCTTGTGGTGGACGTCGCAATTGTGACGTACGCTGCAAGCATTGCGATGGGGTTCGTGTCATAATAAAGTGGTTTCATATCGATAGATAGGTGTTGTAATTGTGATGACATAAGATAGACATCGTAATTTGCAACTAAAAAACAACAATGTCTATTACTATCGCAGTGGCGACACATTGCGGTCATACTTGTGACACCTAGCCATCACAAATCGATGCCAAATGTATTAGTGGGGTATAGTGTCAATTTTTGGTATGATTCATGGAATGGGTCCCCCCCTGTCACTATTGATTCCTTAAAGGATTTCTCAAACATAGCGATTCAAGCTTGAGGAACATCTTTCTCTAATTATGTCTCAGCTATATATAGATTCACAAAGCAAGTCATTTGGAAATACCCCTTAATTCTTCCTATATCCCACAATCAAGCTCATTCTTTCAAACAAGTATTAGCTGAAAGGAATTTTTTAATGTCTAATTAACAAAATAACCTCTTGGGTTATGGCTAAAGATGGTAAATACTCTATTAAACAAGGATACTTAGCTCTTCAACACATTTATTTTAATTAGATCACTTATCATGCTTTTAAATTCTATTGGAATAGTTCAGTCCTACCAAAAGTGAGATGCTTTGCATGGCTTGCATTAAATAACCAAATTTTAACTAGTGATCAAATTCATAGATTGAACATTTCAGATCCCTTTAATTGTGTACTTTATCAACAAGTTGTTGAAACAACATATCACCTCCTCTTAAATTGCCCTTTTTCCCAAGATTGTTGGTATTTTGTTCTTAATAAGCTTAATTTGCATATGTCATTACCTAACTCTATGTGGGATTTATTTTAGGCATGGCCAATTTCACATACTGAATCAACTTTTTCATGTCTTTGGAAGTGCATCCTTGCATTTGTAGTATGGGTTGTTTAGTGGGAGAGAAACAAATTTTTTTATAGAAAAACATCATTTCCAATCCCTTAATTTATGGAAGGATTAGAGAGATCAATTGTTGAGATTTTTAATGCTATAGTAAGTAAATATAAGGGTAAACACATTTATTCTCCTTGGGATGGCTATTTTATTAATGGTGAAGGGTTTTCTTTTTCCTTTTCTTCCCGCTCCATTGTGTCCATCCAAGATTCCTCTTATTTGAGAACAAACCAAGTGGATCCCTCCTAGTGAGGGCTATTATAAACTCAATTTTGATGGGGCCTCTAGGGGAAATCTAGATAACTTTGGCTATGGAATAGTCATTAGATAATTTAAAGGTCACGTGATTGCAAAAAAATCATCTCCTCTCCTTCCAGGTACTAATAACAAAGCTGAGGCCCTGACCTTGCTTTTTGGTTTGTAACTTTCAAAATCACTATCTATATCTAAGTTACATGTTCAAGGGGGTTCATCCATTATTATTAATGTTTTTATTAAACATTATATGTATAATTGGTCCATATAGTATATATCACATCAAGTTTGATCTCTTCTTGATTCAATTTTTGAATGTTACATAATGCATACTTATAGAGAAGGCAACCTATTAGCTGATTGTTTGGCTAATTTTGGTTTTGATGGGTTTTATATTAATCTCCTTGATTAATTCTCCCAACTTGGTTAATATTCTAAAAAAATATATGCTTAGAATCATATTTAGTTCTTCTCAAATATACTTTGATATGAAATCATGGCTTCTATACAACTTCACATGTTTTAGTTTTATGGATCTCACTTTTTCTTTTGTGATATTGTATGCATTTTAGGTCCTAGCTTGCACTTGCATCAAATGGCTTTTATCTAATATCATGTTCTCAATTGGAATTTTGGATGAAGATCAATGATTGAAATTTTTATATCAATTTTTGTCTTGGCTCTTGGTGTTATCTTTGACACCAAATAATGATTGGATTAATAATTGTCTTCATATGAGTTTTGGGCTCTTTTGTTATCACAATATTCTAGATTTGGGGTTCACAATTACAAGAATAATTAGTATTGATAGATACTCTCTCTACATCTAGTCTTTCTTCTTTTGTATCCTTTTTGTATCAGGCAATGACTCGAGTTTTTCTTTTCTAGTTCTTTTCTCTACGAGCCATTTTTAAACTAGTTATTATTAATATAAATATAATTTTCTAGTTTTCTAAATATTTTGAAAGGTGGCCTCGTTCAAATGGTTTACATCATATGATTTTTGAATGAAACTCCTAATCATATGTAAACCAATAAATAGAAACAATACATATGGATTAATCTTAATTTTCAACTCCTATTACAACAAAAGATTATTGGTTAAACTTATGACTTGAGAAATTTTCTTCAGCAATCTAGGAACTTGACAACTACAATGAAATTAGTTGAATAGTATGTGCTTGTATTAATCAACTACAAAGTAATTTCCTTAGATCTTGAATACCAAGTTCCTTTGAAGATTTTACATTCTCTAGAGGCTAGAAGCTAGAAGCTGAAACAATCTACAAATCTAAAATATTCCTTTCCAATTTAGAATTTCCACTCCCCCTTGATTGAAACTTCCCAATCACCTTTAACTCAACTTCCAAATGTAACTACCATTCTTTAAATCCCTTTGTTACAATTTTCCCCTTAGCTTACATGAGACAAAACATTTTAAAAAAAATTATACAAAAGTGAAATATTTAAATTTAATTAAATTCCAATAAGGGGAAATCTTATCATTTAATTCAAAAGTATATTACTCTTCTCATTAATTAGGCAGGGGCATTAGAGTGAAAAATTTAAGGGACTATCGGAATCACAATTCAAGGGTTATTTGTGGCCTCATATAGCCTAGTTCATTAAATAATTAAATTATATCTTGAGCTACTCTCCCCCCCCCCAACACACACATATTTGATACAACTTGAGTTATCCATTACCCAATTCATTTGATTGCATTCAATCTCTACTATATAAAAAGTACCCACATTTGATACAACTTGTTTATGGTTCATTCTCTAATACCCTCATTTGGATGAATCCCTATGTTCTCCAATGAGCCTCCAATATCAATACTATCTTTGAGACATTGGGAAGCTTAAAAAATAATCACATTGTTGAGAAAGTACCATGTTTCTTTCACTCATAGTGCCAAAACTGATCTCATTGCTACTAGGACATGCACGTTCATCTTAATCCTTGGATCACTTACCTACATGTATGAATCCCAATTATTATCTTAGGTTGCAAAATAAATCTATATTTGGAACTAATAGAACTTGATGTAAGCCTATGAAGGAGATATTCTTTGTGATTAGATAGTACAAGGCAATTCATTAATTCAAATTCTAAGGAATAACCAAACAACATACTTGACACAACCACTAGTACATTTTCGGGTAATTTTCAATGTTAGTTTTTTCTGGTGGACCAATTTGGCTTGTCTAATTCATTTTTTTTTTAAAATGATCTTGATAACATCAAAATTTTGATGTCGTCAGGGATATAAACAAAAAAAGAAAAGTGAAACTTCATTTCTTCACATGGAAAATTGTGGGCAGGAGGCTTCAGGCATGACCAATCAAGAGCTTTTTAGCACCATCAAGTAAGATTGATGGATTAATTTTCATTCTCTGCATCCTCTTCTTTTTGGAATTGGCCTTCAAGGTAAGGTCTCATCCTCTTGTGTTTGCAACTTGCTTAATTTCAATGTAAGGGTTCAATGATTTTTCATTTTCATTGTAAGGGTTCAAGGTAATTTTTGTTTGCAACTTTCTTAATTTCATGGTAATAATTCAAGGTAATTTTTAGTTTGGCCATTGATTATGGTGATTTAGACATTGTTCATATTGCCCAATTTCTCGATTGGATTATGTAAAGACCTAGCCATTTAAGATTTTTAAGTGTTTATTGAATTAAAAAATACCCTTGACTATGATAATAAAATGGGTCTATGCCTTCATGATAAAAAAAAAAGCCATATTCTCTGCACAAGACTCTCATCGGTTCCCATGTAATGTTATTTTTGCCACTAGTTTCCATGACTCTTTTACTTTTGCAAAGACTAGAATGTTAGAAAATAGAAAGAATTAAAAATGAAAATCAAGAACATAATAATCAAATAAAGAGAAATATTGAATGAGAAAAGATGATAAACCTAGGATACAAGACATAAAAAATGTCTGAAAAGCCAAAGCTTGAAATGAAGAATCCTAAACTAGTAAAACATCTTATACGAACCCTATGAAAAGGATGAGGAAATGATCAATGATTAATATTATTATCCATATGAATAAAAATATCACATTTTTATCCACTAAAAAAATTAGTTTCTTTTTAAAAATGTACCCAAATACTTTAGTACCTAAATTTTCATTTGAAAGTAAAGTTAGTTAAATGAGGTGATAAAATTGCATATGTAGATCTATGTATGTATGTATGTATGTATGTGTAGATATATGTATGTATTTTTATGTATTTATGTATGTATTTTTATGTATGTATGTATGTATATATATGTATGTATATATGTATGTATGTATATATGTGTGTATGTATATGTTATGGTGGGATGAAGATTGAATCAACAAGAGTAAGGAAAAAGGAAAAATTCCACAAGTTTCAATGTAATGAAACGACCTTTAATGCCTCCAACACCTAAATGATTGTTAAAGAACTATAATATAATCCAAGGTGGTTTTAATGGTCTTAAAATATCAAATATAAGGTGATTCAACTAGTTCTTCCCTTCCACATATTCACTGTGTTCATAAACTAGAAAATGCACAAGATAGGCCTAGTAGCCCTACTAATTAGGTCTCCAACAAGCTTCTAAAATGCTTAACTTTTAAGACTTCCAAAACACTAAGAAAACATACAACCTTTTAAAATACTCTTTATTGAATACTTCAACATGAAAAAGGATAGATAGGGTTACTTTGGAAAATAGTCTATGTTTTAACACTTGATCAACAATTTAGGCCTCCTAGATGATGGATTTGTCAAGCAACTATGAGTGAAACTTACCCCCAAACTTCAAGATTCTCCATAGTCTCATAAAATAAGTTAAATTAAATAAATTTTATTTTATAGGCCTTGCAAGTGCAAAAGCCCCAATTTGTGTTTCAAAAACCTTAAAAACTAGGGTTTCCTCAATCTATAATTTCCCAACACTTTCTTCAACAATTGATGGATGGAACACCTTATCCTTACCATATGTAGATACAATCCAACATAAAATTATCCACCCATTAAGGCCAATGTGATACTACTGTAGCATACCCAACAATTTCAATGTAAAATTTCTTAAATTAGTTATGATGATGACTAAAATACTTCATTCTCTCCTTCACAAATGCATGTAGAATGGTTAGTTTCTATAATAAATATTGGAAACAAGTCATTCCATGAGAATTAGGAACTTACATTCATGGAATGACCATTTCATAATTGAGTCATCAAAATTGCCTATAAACTAGAGAGTATTATGTCATTCAACAAAATATGAATGGAAATACTTTTGGAAACCTTCAATCAAAGAATGAAAGTGGAAGATTAGATCATAGGTTAATGTCCTTATTTCATTCAAGATCAAATTGCCTTCAAAGATAACCAAAAAAATGAAAAAAACTCATAAATCTTGCAAAAATAGAGGTTTTCTTATAAAATATATGTGCAGTCTGTATCTAATCTCTACAATGTAATCACAATCCATCAGCATGTCCAATAGTTTGACTGTTGAAACTTGAGACTCGTATGTTGAATCATGAAGGGAAAGTATAGATAGGTGGGAGTTTTTAAAACACAAACCAATAATGTCTTCCCCATCCTAATACCCTTCTACTCACCAACTATCAAGAGTTTTCACTATGGGAATTGGGAGATATTCGTTATTTTTATTCAAACCCTAACTACAAGGTGTGTACACTAATATGTTAGCAAGAAATACTAATCTATTTAAAAACCAAAGCATTAACTAACAAAATCAATATAAACTTCAAGAGAGACAAAGTGAGGTCCTCAAATGAGAAAAGGAGCCATGGATAGACTCTCTCAATGAGGACGATCAGTTGATGTAGGGATGTATCTATTATGTGGATTTGGGATGTATGCTCAAGCTTCAAATTGCTTCAATGGTAGAATTTATGTGGATTTTGGTGTGGATATGTGAAATTGGTATGAATTTGGCTTCTCAAAATAGCGTGGTAACTTTAAGGTTATGGATTGTGATCCTTTGGCTTGGGAGAGGATCCAATTTATAGGCAAGAGGCTTGAGGGATGGAGGGCTAAGATGCAAGGCTATGGAAATGGTTAAGGAGGGCTCAGATTGAATGAGAAGAGAGCACATGGATTGTGCTTCCTTGTAGCTAATCAAAGAGTGACACATGTCATGGGGAGAGTGGGTGGAGGAAAGGGCATGGATGAGTCAACAAGGGAGGCTCAAGGCTTTAAATGGCCCTCATAAGTGCTTGTAAGAGCATTTAAGGGAATTTAAGGGATAGTGGGCTTCCTTTATGACTAGGTGGGTGGGATATTTTTGAGAGGAGACTTTGGTTTGGTTTAGGAAAGTCTTAATCTTGCTTAGGAATGTGAAAATGATTAGGGGATGGATTAGGCTTGGGTTAGGATTAGATTAGAGATGGGCAAGTGGATGACATTCATGAGGGTGGGTGAGTTAGTGACTAAGCTAGTTTAGTATGGGTGGATGGGGTGGATTAGGCTAATGGAGGGATTAGGGATAGGCTTTTAGGATTTTAATAGGTTTGAGGGATAGATTTATTAAATAGATTTATTTAATAAATGGGGATTTTTGGAATTAGATAGGAGAATAGGATTAATTGATAAATAATGGGTTATTTAATTTATCAATAAGACTATATATGATTAATTAAATTAATCAGCTAGGTGATGGAAAGGGATTAATTAAATAAAAATTTAATTAATGATGCTTTTAGAGATAGCTAAATAGGATTACCGAAATGGTGTAATCAGATTTAGGTGTCTACATTTTGCCCCTCTTTGACATAGTGTTGAGACAACACTATTTCAAAGAAGTTTGAATATAAATGACATGAGGAAGATGTTTTAGCAAAAAACTTGCCCTAGTCTTGGTTAAGAAGAGGAGAGACTAGACTACGAGATGCCCCCTCAAGAAGGCGGTGGAGAGAGGAGACGAGGCACAATGACTTCTTGAAAAGCATCAGAATTTGAGACGAGCATAGACACAGATTGGCAAAGAGAAGGGGCTGAATTAGCTCAATCTCTCACTATGGGAGAATGATAAAGGGAGGTTAGATTCACAAAAGGAAGCAAGTTTAAGATGTTCTAGGATTGGGGGGAGGATGAAGGAGTGGAGCACTATAAAAGGAAACTAGGAGGAGGGGATAGATGATGGGATGATAAAGCTGATGCAATAGGATTTCAAGGGTGGGAGAGATGGAAGGAATCCATTGAAGCATTTTGAGCAGGGGGATACTTCAAAGAGAACATGATAATGGAGATGAAGGGAATCCATTGAAGTGTTTTGAGCAGGGGGATACTTCAAAGAGAAGTACCACCACGTAGTTGAGCACTAAATTTAATATAAGAATGTTGGGTAAGTACCAAGGTTACCAAGAACAACAACTTGGTTCACCAACTTTCTAGAAGATTGACGAACTGACTCAAAACAAACATGCAAGGGTTGCCCTAGCATCGCACATGAATCCCAGAGGAAGCAGCTTGGAACCGACACAGGGTAACCTACAAAAAGGAAAACAAACAAAAGACCTGATCAAGACCTTACGCTCAGATTGCCCCATGCGCAGTATACTATGATATGGAAGATCATGACAAGCTTGAGGAGGGAACAAATAGGATTGCATGGAAAAGATACTTCAAGACCCAACGGGCAAATTCCAAATCAAAAGAAAGCAAAAATCCAAAAGAGAACCATTTGCCAACCAGATGGGTAGGACGAGTTACTAACGGACCAAGATCAGACAGGAGGAAAGCAATATCCTACAAAGATCTATTGGAGAGCACCTAAGCTGATGGAGCAGGATAAGTGACATGTCTGGCAAGCAAAACTAAGAATGGATAAAACTTTGGTGACAAGAGATTGAGCTAAAAAATGCAGTGGAATAGCAGACCAAGAGTTGTGCGATGTGTGCAAGATGCTGATCAAGGATGAACTAATACGAAAGCGAAGATAAATACAATGATACGAAGTGAAAGAGAATGTACAAGCCGATAGATGAAGATATGTTTTTGATAAGGTAAACAAGTTTTAAGGGGTCCTGAAACCCATAAGTTTAACAACAAGAAAGGCTGAAAATAAGCGAGAAAATGCCCAGCCAAAACATAAGCCTTACGGCTGAAAATAAGCCCAAAGGCCCAGCCCAAAACAATTGCCCACTAAAAAGGCCAAAGAACCAACCAGAAAAATAGAGACCAGACAAAAATCCAAAGCCAGGAGAAACAAAAACCAAAGGATAGATGAAGATATGTTACCAGTGTACAAAGTTGTTTTATGGTTGTGTGTGTGAGATGTGAATGTTTTTGAAGGGTGGGATGTCCAAGAGGGGTCATCAGGGCACCAAGGTGGGCTATAAGGGGTGAAGAGGGGGCTAGAAGGGGTCATTTGCAGTCAGATTGAGGAGGATATATTGTTGGTAAGGAGCTCTATAGCAGAGATTACAATGACGGGTATTGGGAAACTAGAGCATCGAGCAGACATAGTGCGACAAGTACGAGTATGAAGGACGCCCGATCGATCGATAGGGTCTAAAAACTCTTTGTGATTTTTGTGTATGCAATTGTTAGATCATTCTCGCGAAAGTGGAAACGCAATCCCGCAGGCATGGGTCAAGCGGGAACGCGAGCGAGATGAGCGGGATCACGATCCCATGAAATGATTGTCAGGTGAGAGGTGTGTGGGGAGCTAAATAGGTATTTGCAAGAAAGCGATCTCAGGGTAGGAAATCATGTGGGAACGGGGTAGATTCAACAGGATCGCGTCCCTGCAAAGAGGAATGTGATTCATGCAGCGGGAATGTGTACCCACCCTTTAAGGGCTTTGCATAGTAGGAAAGGGGAAAAAAAGGGCACAAGGTAGGAATTCAATCCTACGAGACCAAGGATCGACGAGATCGACAGTTGTAGAGACTGTGGGAATGCGCTAGCAGGATCGGGGTAAAAGGTCAAGGGTAATAGCAGAGTCAATAGCGTGATCCCGCCAGAAGATAGTTCTACAAGAACATGGGAGGTGAGGCTTCGCGGGAACATGTTTCTGTAGGAATGAGGTTTTTGTAGAATAAAGGTAGAAGAAGCTGAGTTTGAGGAAAGGGAGGGTGGGAGGATAAACAAGGAGATAGAAAACTGATGATTGGATTTGTTTTGGTAGTGTGCAGTGGTCCTTGGATGCTTTAGTGTCAAGAGAACGATGAGAGATGGCACAGTAAGATAGCGACATTACACCTACCAACGGGGGACATGACAGTGACGCTGGAGGATGTGTATTACATATTTAGACTGCCAGTATAGTGGATGTCTGTCATGGCGATTAGAGAGATGATAGCAGAGGTAGCCATACAGAGACTGGTGGGGCCTAGAGTGGAGTACAAGATCTAATGGGGATAGTTCGCACTAGATGAGCATCTGGATCGCATGACAGCAGAGAGGCGGATCTATCTCTATGTTCTAGGGTTGGTTTCAAGGTACATTGCCCCAGATATAGGTGGTACAATAGTTACACTGGTGTTGATTCCAGTAGTGATGCAGATTGTGGATGCGGGATGCCCAACGGCATGGGGTTCACTGATGTTGGTTGGGCTATACCAGGACCTTCATCAAATAGTATACCAGGGTGGTGGTTGATAGGGCAGGAGTATTGGGTTCCCTACACTATTACAGGGATGGGCGTGGGAGCATATTGTAGTGCTCAAGCCATTGGAGTGCAGAGATAGGCAGCCAAAGGAGCCAGTGGCATACAGCTGGGCTAAGCCATTGACATACCACCACACGAATTTAGTGGACTACTGGAGAGTGTGCATTGATGAGATAGTGACAGTGGTATAGAGGCCATACATGGGCCTGGGACCATGGGTAGAGGAGGGAGAGCAGCTCCCATACACTATTTCCCCATGTTTTGTGTTCAAGAGGTGGGAGTATGTGGCAGAGCAGTACATGCCAGACAGGGCACTGCGACAGTTTTGGTGGTAGCAAGTGGCATTAGGAGATCCACACTGGAATCAGCAGGTCACACACGAGCCAGTGTCAATGTACGGGCCAGCCCTTTAGAGGGATGGTTTTCTGAGGGCATGGCTAGAGCTAGAGTCATAGCAGTGGGATTGGTTTAGTGGGGTGGCAGATACGGGCTCCACACAGGAGTACCGAGATACTTTTGTGTAGCCGAGACCAGTGGGGAGAGCACAAGGGATGAGGTCAACAGTGGTGGCAGAGGAGCTAGCCTGAGCAGCCTGATAGGGGCGATATGTGGTGAGGGGGTTGTGGCAATGGGCAACAGTAATTGCACAGGAGGAGGAGCTAGCCTGGTAGAGGAGGAGGGTGGGGGGGGAGGAGAGGAGAGCTCAGCTAGAGAGGAGAGAATAGGAGAGGGGAGCCTAGCTAGAGAGAGGAGGAGATGAGGCACAGGGGTGACCAAGGGCAATAGGGGGAGATGCAAGGAGATCGTCTACCAGGGGAGGAGATGAAAAATTGGCAGCCCGATATGCCTCACTAGAGCAGGCACACACAGTGATGATCCAGTTGCTCCGAGACACACAACAGTAGAGAGATCAGCTCTAGGGAGAGTAGGACCAGTTTAGACAGGAGAAGGATATAGCCCAGGGGTAGGCAGATAGGGCAAGTGTGGAGGTGGGGAGGCTATAGATGGAGGTGGACCGGATGGAGGGGAGGTTGGATGCTATGACTGTGGAGCGGTAGGGGGTGTAGGCGAGACTAGACACCCTTCAACAAGAGCAAGATAGGCTAGTGGTGGAGGTGGCAACCTTATGGGCACAGGTGGCAGTGGGAGGGGGTTTGGATGAGCTGCAGAGATTGTGAGCAGAGATGGAGGATTTGAGGGAGAGGGTTGGATTCTATCGGGGGAGGTACCATGCCATAGTGCTAGCATCACAGATTGAGCACTACAAGCAACCGACGTGGTCAGGGACAATAGGTACCCACACAAGGATGCAGGGAGGAGGGGAGAGTGGATGGAGCATTGGGGGGAGAGTACAGGAAGGTCCCAACGCATAGGGCATAGTCAAAGGGTAGGGCCAAGCCAGCAGCGGGGGAGGAGGGAGGAGGCAAAGAGCTCCGAGATAGGGGGAGGACTGATGAGGCCACCACCTCCACCACCACCACCACCACCAGGGGCCAGGAGAGGGGTAGAGGAGGAGACTGATGATGCAGGGATGATGGGTTGACCATTGATGAGCAGGTGACTTTTTGGGATACTGAGTACTCTGTATCTATCAAATTTTTTGAGACACATGGAGATTTTGTGCGGGCTCAGACCCATTTGTATGATATGGACATTTGTACACTAATGGATTGTTACTCTTTCATTCTTTCATTGATATATAGATCTGATGATTCGGGTGAGATATGTGTTTATGGACTGGTGATGTTATGTATTGTGGTTGATATGCGTTGGATAGACAATGATGTTTTGATGATATTGCTAATGATTGGTGATGCAGGATGCGATATGTGCTATGATTTTATGATTGTGCTGATAGTTTTTTATGCAGGATGTGAGTTTTGATGATATTGTATATATGATACAATATGATTTTGATGTAATTGGGCTACGATAGTGCAGATATGATGTGATGTGATTTTATCTATGATAGTACAAATGTGATGTGATTTGATGTGATCCTTGATGACATGTTTTTCCTTATGATATTGTAGATGTGATGATGATGAGATTTTCTGTATGATAGATGTCATGCAGTGTGATAGATTTTTGATACGATCTTGATGATGTGATGTGGCTTATGATGGATGTGATGTGATCTCGGAGAATTGATTTCTTTGGAGAGTATTTGTATGATGATAAGTACAAACTATAAAGTAAGTGACAAATGTAAAATGAATCACCAACTAAAGGATAAACACATATTTATGATATGGAAAATGATTATAATGTCATGACATTTTAGGATACGTTAACACAAACTAAAGATGGATGAAAGATTAAAACAAATGAATTACAAAATAAAAGATGAAAATACAAAAAATGAAGTACAACTTAATGATGAACTATAATGCTAAAATGAAACCTAATCTAATAATGAATGACTATAATGCTAAAATGAATCATAATATAATGATGAATGACTATGCTTAAAATGAATCATAATCTAATGATGAATGACTATGCTAAAATGAACCATAATCTAATGATGAATGACTATAATGCTAATGCTTAAATAAACTAAAAGAGAGAATAGTAAATTTATGATATGCTAAAAAGAACACAAACTAAAAGATACACCTAATATTTATGATAAGCATGTGAGAATAAAAAAAATTGAATGCAATGATATTTTGAGATATGATAAAGGGATAGAAGCTATGATAATACAACATACGAGATTCTAGGAGATGCAAGACAAACAATGATGATGGAATAGGATAACCAATGCTTGACTTATGATAGTGTTCTATGATATGAAAAGTGATCATAGGAGATACTGACACTAAGGAGAATAATGTTAGAAAAAGAGTGACCAACAAACTTGTAGTCAAGAGGATAGCAGAGATTTTAGAGCTAGGATAGTAACTTATGATAGGGATCACATCATGATGAGAATGAATAAGAATTGATGTTCAATGTTTTGAATCAAATGATTCTGAGGGTGGAAAAAGTGATAGTTCAAGGGAGAGGGGTGATGACAAGGAGGAGGATAAAAGTGACGCATAGGGGAAGCTTGAGCATGGGGTACTTCATGAGGAAGTACCACTATGTAGTGTGAGCACTTTATTTGATATAGGATTGTTAGGGATCTACCAAGGTTACTAAGAACATCAAGGCCTTTTCCCCAAAATTCTATAGGACTGACTCAAATAGGCACACAAGGATTGCCCCATCATGACACTTGAGTCTTGGAGAGATAAGTGTTGGAATGATGCTGGATGATCCACAAGCAAACGAGATTACCCAAGTGCATCATGTTTTATCGAAAGATGAAAACATGTCGGAAATATGCAAGGATAATATCAAACTGACTCTCAAGCAATAAAAGACTGTGATCAAAACCAACCTCTTTAGTTGTTCCAGTCAAAACACACCATGATATGAAATGATCATGGTGATCTTGAGAAGGAAAGAATGAAAGATACATGGAAACAATCAACCAAAAAAAGAAACAACAAAAGATTCCGCAAAGTGAAAAAGGAACCTTTTGCTAAAGAGATCAACTAATGAGCTACTGACGGGTTGCAACAAGACCTGGATAGTATGTACAAGTATGACTAGTTAAGGACATGGGAACTCGTGACTAGATAAAAAAACATAGTAGTAGGTGTATGCATGATGGGGCAAAGCTCAGGATGAGGAGATAGCGTTGCTATGATACATGGGTTTTTTTAGGTGGGATTATGTAAAGCGTGATTTATGTACAAGGGTCTGAATATTGTTGTATTCACATAGGTATGGTACATGGGAGACAAGGGTTAGTGTAGAGGTATGAGACACATGTTATATGGGCTGTATATGCTACATATGGTAAAGTACATGGATAAAAAGCACTTGATAGGGTACATCTAGTAGAGTACAATGGTAGGATACATTAAGTATGATACATGGGATGCTATAATACAAGAATGAGGTGGGATGTTGCGTAGTGCAAAGTGCTAGAGGATGATGTTGCGAAGTATGGCGAATAACAATAAGGAACACCTTGGAAAAGCAGGGGGGTTGAGTAATATATTATGGAGGGGTGATAAAGGGGTGTGTGTCAGTGATAGATAATGGAAGAGTTGTAGTACACTTGGCGCCTATTTGCTAGGTTTTCACCAGGGACCTATCCAAGATGCTTGAATTGCCAAGTTTTCACCATTGGACACTTTATTTTTATTTATTTTTTGGTGCCCTTTTTCTGCAATATTCTATCCTTAGGCATAGAATTTCTTGAGGTGAATAATGTTGGTAGGATCATTTAGGACTTCACCTCCAAGGGTAGATAGCTGATAGGCTCCTAAGCCAAAAGATGTTGTGACCACATAAGGACCAAGCCATGTGGGCTCGAACTTACCTTTCTTTTCTCTATTAGCTTGAACCTTCATATTCTCTTTAAGGACCATTTCACCTTCTTGAAAATTGTGCAAATGGACTTTCTTGTTGAAATTGTGCTTGAGGCAACTTTTATAGACCATGAGGTGGTCGTAGGCCTGTTGCCTTTTTTCATCAAGTAGATCAAGTTGAGTAAGTCAAGCCACTCTATATTCTTCATCAGATATCTATCCTCGGAGAGAAATGCAGAGTGATGGGAGTTCAACCTCAATAGGTAGGACTGCTTTAGCACAATAGACCAGGGAGTATGGAGTTGTACCAGTGGTTGTACAGAATGAAGTGCGGTATGCCCACAGGGCAGGATTAATTTGCAAATGCCAATCACAACCCGAGTCATTGACAACTTTCTTGAGGATTCTGAGCAGGGTTTTATTAGTTGCCTCTGCCTGACCATTTCCTTGTGAGAAATACATGCTAGAAAAATGGTGATGGATGTAAAGGGAAGTGCACAATTCCTCCATATTTAGGTTTTCAAAATTACCTCCATGGTCTGTGAAAATGGTAGTTGGGATACCAAAGCAACATATGATATGATACAATATAAAATTGGACACCTGAACTCCCATGGTAGTAACAAGGGGAACTTCTTTGACCCACTTAGTGAAATAATCAGTGGCAGTGATTATCCACTTGAGCCCTTCTGAAGAAAGTGGCACAATAAGACCAACAAGATCAAATCCCCAACAGGCAAAAGGCCATGGTGGTGCAATCGAAGCTCGGATTAAATTAGCATGTTGTTAACAAGGAAAACATCGTTTCACAAATTCACATGCATCCTATTCTAGAGTAGGCCAATAATATCCAACCCAAAGGATCTGCTTTTCTAGCACCATCCCGCTCGTGTGAGCACCACAAAGTCCAGCGTGTACCTCTTTGAGAGCCATTGCAACCTCATTTTGATCTAAACATTGAGAGAGAGTATCATGATAACCATAATGATATAGGGTTTGGGCGATGATAGTGTAACGGGAAGCTTTGCAAATAAGGTTTTGGCATTGGGTTCGTGTGAGGTGAGGAGATATGATACCATTTAGTAGGTAAGCATGAATTTCATGGTACCATGGAGATTGGGGACCAACCAAGATACAAACCTATGTTGATTCATCATTCTCATATGTGGGTTCGTGCAGCTGCTCAACCAAGAATTCATATTGTGTAGCTTCGTGTGGTATTTCCAAGAGAGAACCAATAGTAGCCATAGCATCAGCTGCCTTATTCTGGAGTCGAGGTATCTGTATGAACTATATCTGAGTGAAATGCTCCTTTAATTAATCAACCAGATCCTTGTAAGGTATTAACTTGTCATCCTTGGTTTGATATTCATTCAAAGCTTGTTTGATGATAAGTTGAGAATCACCATAGACCTAAAGCTCTGGGATATTCCATTCAATGGCAATTTTTAGTCTCGCAATAAGGGCCTCATACTCTGAAATGTTATTGGTACACCAAAATTGTAGCTTGAAAGATATAGGAATATAATCACCTTGAGGTGTAACCAAGAGTATGCCCACACCAGAGTCATGAGATGTATAGGAGCCATCAAAATATAGCTTCTAGAGTGATTGTTTTTCTATCAAACAGAGGTATTCGTCTGGAAATTCCATGATGAGTGGGTGATCTGCAACTAAGGGTGCATCAGCCAAGTGATCTGCAATAGCCTAGCCTTTGATGGCCTTTCTGTCAACATATTTAATGTCAAACTCACTGAGAAGCATAACCCATTTTTCCAGGCATCTGGTGAGTACTGTACGAGAGAGCATATATTTCAATGGATCAATATTTGATATCAGTTGTACAGTATGACTCAACATGTAGTGACATAGCTTTTGGGTGGCAAACACCACTACTAAGCATGCCTTCTCCATTGGCATATAGTTGAGCTCATAGCCCACTAATGTTTGACTGATGTAATAAATAACTCATTCCTTTCTTGCATCATCAAGTTGTGCTAGCAGTGCCCCTAATGTTGTGGGAGTGGATGTGATGTACAATATGAGGGGGCACCCTACAACTGGAGTAACCAAAATAGGTGGATTAGCTAAGTATTTCTTGATGAGTTCAAAATTTCACTGGCAAGCTGAGTCCCATTTGAAATTTTGATCTTTCTTAAGCAGGTGAGTGAAAGATTGAAACTTATCAGCGAGCTGAGAAATGAACCGCTAGACTGATTGGATTTTTCCTTGCAAAGAATGAAGGTTCCTGAGTGTCTTAGGAGGAGCCATATCCATGATGGCTTTGACCTTCTTAGGGCCAATCTCAATACCGCGCTATGACACAATGAAGCCTAGGAGCTTTCCTGAAGTAACACCAAAGACACACTTCTTTAGATTTAGCATGAGACGATATTCTACCAGTCGATTGAAAACTTCCTCGAGGTGAGATAAGTGATCCAAAGCATTGAGAGATTTGACTAGAATATCATCCACGTAATCCTCAAGTATCTTATGGATTAGGTCATGGAAGATGACCGTCATCGTGCGTTGATAGGTTTCCCTGGCATTCTTTAACCCAAATGGCATCATATTGTAGCACAATGTGCCCCAAGGTGTAGTAAATGTGGTCTTATGTTGATCTTCTTCTGCTATATGAATTTGATTATATCTAGAGAAACCATCCATTAGTGACAAGAGTTCATGACCTACGGTGAGATCCATAATCATGTCGATATTTGGCAATGGAAAGTCATCCTTTGGACAAGCTTTATTAAGATCCCTGAAATCAGTGCAAATCTTGATATCACCAGAGGTCTTGGTAATAGGTACCATATTAGAAATCCATTCAAAATAATCTATTGGTCAAATGATTTTGGCCTCTAACAACTTCTCTAGCTCTGCTTTGACTAATAAAGCCACCTTGGAGTGCATTTTTCAAATTTTTTGCTTTACAGGCTTAGCCCCTGGATCCACTACCAGATGGTGTACAACTAGTTTGGGGTCCAACCCTGGAATATCCTGATATGACCATGCAAAGTGGCCTATATTTTCATGGAGAACTTCAAGAAGAAGATCTACTTGTTCAGGTGGTAAAGAGGCTATGATGTATGTGATATGTGGTATCTCTATCAGACTGATATTTATAGGCTGAGTTTCTTCTGTCAAAATTGAAGATATAGGAGGTTGATGCTCTTGTGGGGGGATGATGAAATCTCCATCCTCAGGTGCCTCTGAGAGGTTTTCACCATTGGATACGTCCTTTATTTTTGTTTCATTTTTTGAGTCACCCAATGGCACTCCAGAGGAGTTTTCACCATGGGATGTTTTTCTTTTATCCTTTTGTTTATTTATTTATTTTAGAATTTCATTTTTGTGACTAGAGATTTCCTCCTCCTCGAAGTAACCTGCAGGATCCATCTTGTAGACATATGTTGATGGTGGAGGCAGCCATTTATGTGGCATTTTTGCCCCCATGAACTTAAGGAGCGCATGCTCAGTAGAGAACTCGTCAACATAAATGACACTTCATTGTTCCCAATCTATGAGTTTGGGGTGAGCGAGGGGGAGGTCTATGAGATTCAAGGATAACTGGTAGAGCATAAAGGCTCCAAGGATTGTTTCATCAAGGAAAATATCATCGTAAGCTTTCTTTTCAACTTCCTCAGGGATGTCTTCAACCTCGACAAGAGTGTTTTGGATGTTCATAAAGGCATGGCCTTCCGTTGTAGTGCCCCCAATTGCGGGGAGTCCATAGCCCAAGCCTTTGGTTTTCTACCCTTGGTGTCCTTCTATAGGCTATCTCATACCTAATTCCTAGCAACCTAAACCACCTCCTTGATAATCCCATTGCTCCGTGGCCAAGCAATGTGACCAGGGATATTTCTGTTTAAAGTGATCAAGAAGTGTTTCACTTTTAGGAGGTGGCTCTTTGTATAGCCATGTGTTAATGTCTAGTGTGTTTTCTGCTCCATCAAGGATACCTTTGGTGACAAATGTGGTAGGGCCCAACTGATGAAGTCGAGAGGTGGTTTTTGGTATAGGCCCTTGATGTGTTGGGCATCCTTGAGTATGTGGGTCAAGTGGTAGAGCACCAACAACAAAAGCATCTGTGAGACTATACTCGCCACAACCTTGGTAGTTGATCTTAACTGTGGAAAGAGTGGAGGCTAAAATGGTGTTTAGATAGTGACAGGTGCCAGAAGAACTAGCCATGGTGGTGCCAATTTCAATCCCAGGATAGTGATTAGTGTATGAAGCTTCAATCCCATTGCAATAAGCAAAGTGTTTAGGATCTGCGTGGATGGTTATCTCAATGCCATTATGCAGAAATTTGACACAATGATGATATGTGGATGGAATGGCTTTCATGACATGAATCCATGGATGACCGAGGAGGATGTTATATGGAAGATTAAGATCAACTACATGACAAAGTGTTTCTTGAGTGGCTAGGCCAACTCTGATAGGGAGCAAGATGGTTCCTTCAGTAGTACGATCCAAATTGTCATATGCCTTAATGGTGATCACCTCATTGATGATATCTGCTTTAGTATATCCTACTTGCTTAATGAACTTTAGAGTACATAGGTTTAGAGCCGATCCATTATCTATCATGACACATTTGATTGCAAAGTCAAAAACCATAACAACGATGCGAAGTGGGAGGATGTGATTGGGTTCAACTGCTGGGATATCAGTGGTTTTAAAAGATAAGGCACATGAGGCTGAAAGATGGCCAACCAAGTTGTGAAACTTAGTGGCATTTATGTCAGAGGGGACACGTGACTCACATAGAGTGCCATCAATGATCTCTTGATAAAGTGGGCTTGTCTGTAAGAGATCCAGGATGGAGATCTAGGCCGGTGTGTTTCCAAGGTGTTCCAAAATGTTATACTATGGCCCTAGTGAAGGTGATTCTAATGGAGATGCTTGAGATGGAGGTGGTCGTGCTGATGTTGGTTTGATTTGTGTAGATACAGGTGGACTAGCTATATTGAGTTGTGTCTGATGGGTAGCAACTACACACCGAGTGTCTGGGCCTTTGATATTGATGACATTGATAGATGGTTCAACTTGGGATATGCAACCAATTAAGCTACCATAGTCTAAGTATGCTGAGGTATAATTTTGAGACGTGTCTCAATTGTCACCTTGTTTACCCAGAGCATTTTTAGGTTTGCTGACAGGAGGGTTTGTAGGTGCCTTTCCTGGGTTTGTGTTATGAGGAGGGAAAGCATTTTGATACATCATTAATCCTACATTAGGTGAGGGTTGTGCCCCCACTATGACCTCTTTCCAGTCAATGAGGTCTTTTACATAATCCTTAAGTTGCATGCATTTAAGGGTAGTGTGCCCTTTGACATGATGGAATTTGCAATATTCGTTATATTTGTACCAAGATTCTCTAAACTGATTGGGTTCCAAGGGTTGCATTTGTGGATATCTAACAAGGTTATCTTTGGCCAATTTTTCAAAGATTGTATCAAAAGGTTCCCCCAATGGGGTGTATGTTCGTGGTTTCCTCTGAACACAAGGTTTACTACCTGCCAATAGTGTGATAGCATTAGTTTGATTATGAGGAACTAGTATTTGCTGATGAGTTTGGACAGGTGGCTGGTGATACACAGGGGGTTGCTGTTGATAAGTTTTTTGTTGGAAAAATGTGGTGGGAACACTGGTACCCACCCCAACAATATGGACATATTGAGTGTCAGTGGCACCATCTATCATTGTATTCTTGTTTTTGTTCCAATATCGAGTTTTGTCATTGCTCAAACCACAGTCTTGGGTGTTTTCTTTGTACAATCTGATGACACCATCCTTAATGAGACCTTTCTCGAGGCCCATTCCTTTTTCTTTGATGTCCTTGTATGTTTGTAAATAGTTCATAACCATATGATGAGTGAGGCTAGGGTGTGCGTTGTTTATGAACATCTTGATAAGATGGCAGTCAGGGATGGTACAAGAGATCCTTGTTGTGAGAATCTGCCAATGGTGTAAGTACTCTGTAAGGCTTTCCCCTCCCTTTTGTTTAGTGTGGATGAGGTCCACTATAGATAATTCAATTTCAATGAGATGGGTATACTGAGCAACAAAGGCCTCAGAAAGCTCTGCAAAAGTTTTAATAGTACCTTGAGGGATATGAAAGAACCATTCCAAGGTTGGTCCTACTAGGCTCTTGGGAAAGAGTTGCATGAGGAACACATCATTATAAGCTACCTCCTGACAATGCATATAGAATTCCTTAATGTGAGTGACTGGATCACTCTTCCCCCTAAATTTATCAAACTTGGGGATCTCAAAATGTTTAGGAAATGGAGTCAATGTGATAGTCCTATCAAAAGGGTATGGGCAACCACTTTCAAATTTGAAATTTTTGGTGTCCATCCCATCCTTGAGGGCTTTGAGAGAATTTTTCATCTCTTTCCATTTAGACTTTACAGGTGGAGGAGCGGGTGCCCCTGATCTAGGTGCCCCTGGTGTAGGATACATCCCAAAATCTGAAGTGTGATATGGAGAACTCTGATGACCATATGGCGTCTGTGGAAAAATGGTTTGCATAACCAATGGAGTGGATGCTATGGTTTTCTAGAATGTGGGTTGTGCATACTATTGCATCTGTTGAGGTTGGTGTGGTAGATAACTATGAGGTTGTTACCCTATGAGATAGTTCTGTGTGGGTACTTGGGAATACTGCTGATGTGAAGACTGCGGTTGAAAAGGTGGTAATGCAGATAATGCTTGTGCTATGCTCTGGGAATATATACCATGCCCAATAAATGTGGTTTGTGTGCCTACTTGAGAGTAGGACTGATTTGGAATAGGTGCAAGGTAATTAATTTGTGACAAAGTGTTTACTATAGGCAACTACAGTGGTGGTGGATTTGGGCTATTTTCTAGAGGTGGCATGGAGAAATAGTTGGTGAGGGGTGGGAGTGAATAGCTATGTGAAGAAGTGGATGATAGTGTCAGAGGTGCAGACGTGACTGCAGTGCTAGGGGGAAGACTAGTGATAGGTGCCTGTGTCGTAGTAATATTCCAAGGTCCCAAAGGAAATGCGGCTGAAGAGCTTTGGCTAGTTACAAAAGGGTTGATAGTGATGTTTGGTGGGATGGAAGATGAGGTATTGGACCCTAATGGTGGTATTTGAGTAGCGAATGGACTAGATGTGATATGGGGTGGAAGCGAAAAGGTAGCGCTACTAGATGCAAATGGAGGATTTGGTGGAGCAGAAAAATGAGTGGTGGAAGTAGATGCAAATAGTATACTTGAGGTTGGTTGAGATGTAGTATGCACTAATGGTTGAGTGAGAATGGGATGAGTGTTCTGTGGAATGGGAACCAGCACCTGGGTCGAGGGGATATTTGGTTCTGCTAGTTCTACCTGAGGTGGTTGCCATCTAAACAATGGGCGAGTAGGATTTGTTATGTCAATAGGTGGTGGATGTCCAAAATCAAAGACACCAACATTTTCTCATAAGAAATTTTCGATGATAGTTTCCTTGTTTCGATCTATGATGGAATTTACTATGGTAGCATGACCAACTTGGTTCATGAAAGCCTCAATATCTATGGATGATCCTGGTTCTTTTGGGATTTGCGGTGGTGGGTCTAATGGTGTCAGGGATACTATAGAGTATGGCTAAGCTTGAGATGTGTTACCACTATGAATAGGATCCATGTCTTTTTTTCGTATGTGCCTACCAAAATGTGTGGTGGGTGGCATGAAAGGATGCTTTTCCTAAAGATGCAAATGCAGTGAGGGATGATACTAAGGATGTCTAAATGATATGGTGCTATGTGCAAAAAACTTGTGTTTTCCTCAAATATGAATGTGGGAAATGTGATGGCGATGCAAAAAAGTGTGACCCTAACCTTTGGCTCAAGGTGATGTGGGACACCAAAAACAACCTATTCCTAGCAAAGTGTTGTGTTTCAAGGATACTCAAGATGATGACAGATGTGATGCAAAAATGTTTCTAAGTGAGTGAGGAAATAATGCTAAGATTTTAACAATGCAGGTGGAGGATTCTTCTTCAACAACCCAAGATGAGAGGAGATGGTCTAACTTCAAACGTTTGAATGGGATAGTGCAATTCCTAGATGAGAGACTAAACCTATAAGTGTGTAAGTGTGTGTGGAAAAAGGAAGGACCTAATCAGAATGAGTAACAATAGAGTTGCTGATAAGGCTCATATTAAGACCACGTTGAAGGGTTAGGTTTTGGATCTTGTAGTCCCATTTAGTTTGCATTGCTACCTCAGCTCCATCTTTCTCAATTTGATCCAATTTGGCAATCCTAGGATTAGGGGTATGCTTCTTATGCTCTGCTTCAATTTCCTTATAGGTTGGTATTTGAGGAAGCTTAGCCTTCTTAAACTTATTCTTGGGATGGCTTGACATGAGATATTTCCAAGGATTAAAATAACAACCATGGGGTTTTTGGAGGTAGTGACTACGCTAAGTGTGCCCTAAGCTAGGATTGACCAAGTTTGGCAAACATTCATTCAACAAGTAAAAGATCAAGCAATAGATAGGAACAACCAGATAGAAGTTTTGATTTCCAAAATGTGATACTTGCACCAAGGAGTGTGTATGTTTTTACAAATGTTTCGAGCAATCACTTCAAGCACATGAACATCCTAGATGGTTGGCTACAAAGTTGACAGTTGGTTTATCTAGGGAGTCCTCAATATATGCAAGGTACGTGAGGCCCAAATCTGTAGATGAAAGCAAAAAGATGTCACATAGCCGAGAGGAGCGGTAACCCACTTCTCCTCTTTCACTCCTCAAGGGTATAAAGTTCCTTGAGGCTTAGCCCAAGTGACAAAATCTTGTTCCCAAGAGAGGTGTCTTTGGATTCACCTCCCGATCTTTATACTCCATCGAAACACTGGAGTTGAGGTCATCCCAAGGGGTGATGAAATCCCCAAGCAGGCCCCCTAAAACTAAAAACAAGGTTTTGGATCCTAGTCTTATGCACCCAAGATGGCCCACAAAGGTGAGAAGGGGAGAGAAGATTCAGATGACCTTGGGCTAAAAAGTAGAGTTCTTTCACCAACTAATTCTTAGATTGTCTGATCTATTGAAAACACAAGTGATTAAGATATAGATATTCAATCCCAACTTTGAGATGCATCAACAAAAGTAACATCGGTCAAAGAATGCAAGCAAGAAGAAAAGTTAGGGTCTACAAATTAAATCTTGTGTGCCCAGATGCCCTCCACGTCAATTGATTTTTGTTCAATTTTAGAGCCCAAACTTGAAGTGTTTGATCGATCTAATTTCAATTCTTATACATTCAAGAAATCCACTAACTTAAGTTAAATCCTCAAAAACCAAGTGAGTAGAGTCTGATTGTGGAACACTTAACACCTTTTTCAAATGGACCCATCGCCCCGAGTATGGTGCTGAGATTGCAACCAAAGGGTTTGAATTGATGGGTGGTTAGAAAAATGGTGAGTCCAATGATAAACTACTCAAGTTTATTTTTGTTGATTGTTTTAACTTAGAAAATTTTGAAGATGCCTAAAAATTGAAGTTTTCCTAGATTGCATGCAAAATTGAAAGTTTGTAGTTATTCTTTTTAAGCTCCAAAATGAAGTGTTTGATTTGTGGGGTTGTTAGACATACAGGTTCATTGTTTTTCAATTTTCAAAGACAAGTGACAATGACTATAACTAGACCAACAAAACAGACAGCATTCTCGCAGAGAAAATGAGAGAACCACTGTTCTCGTGAGGGTACCTATGTTCCTGCATGCATCCCCATGATCCCGTTGGAGTTTTCTTTGCGTGGATGCGGTCCCATGGGTTTAGCACGGCGTGGGAATGCTAGGAAAAACTGGTTAAAAAAAACAAAATAAAAAAACCAGGGAGCTCATTTTGAATAGAGTGATCCCGCTCGTTTATGATTTTTACAACTTTCCCACACGCGGGAATGACAGTCCCCTGAAAAGATAATTTATTACAAGTTTAATAGCAGTTAAGAAAAGTAGTGCATGTTCCCGCAATCAAGAATGACGATACCGCTGCTCTGAGGCGCATTCCCACATTATATTAAAGGAACACTTTCCCAACACTTTCTTCAACAATTGATGGATGGAACACCTTATCCTTACCATATGTAGATACAATCTAACATAAAATTAGCCACCCATTAAGGCCAATGTGATACTACTATAGCATACCCAACAATTTCAATGTAAAATTCCTTAAATTAGTTATGATGATGACTATAATACTTCATTCTCTCCTTCACAAATGCATGTAGAATGGTTAGTTTCTATAATACATATTGGAAACAAGCCATTCCATGAGAATTAGGAACTTACATTCATGGAATGACCATTTCATAATTGAGTCATCAAAATTGCCTATAAACTAGAAAGTATTATGTCAGTCAACAAAATATGAATGGAAACACTTTTGGAAACCTTCAATCAAAGAATGAAAGTGGAAGATTAGATCATAGGTTAATGTCCTTATTTCATTCAAGATCAAATTGCCTTCAAAGATAACCAGAAAAATGAAAAAAAATCATAAATCTTGCAAAAATAGAGGTTTTCTTATAAAATATATGTGCAGTCTGTATCTAATCTCTACAATGTAATCACAATCTGTCAGCATGTCCAATAGTTTGACTGTTGAATCTTGAGACTCATATGTTGAATCATGAAGGAAAAGTATAGATAGGTGTAAGTTTTTAAAACACAAACCAATAATGTCTTCCCCATCCTAATACCCTTCTACTCACCAACTATCAAGAGTTTTCACTATGGGAATTGGGAGATATTCATTATTTTCATTCAAACCCTAACTGCAAGGTGTGTATACTAATATGTTAGCAAGAAATACTAATCTATTTAAAAACCAAAGCATTAACTAACAAAATCAATATAAACTTCAAGAGAGACAAAGTGAGGTCCTCAAATGAGAATACAAGCCATGGATAGACTCTCTCAATGAAGATGATCACTTGATGTAGGGATGTATCTATTATGTGGATTTGGGATGTATGCTCAAGCTTCAAATTGCTTCAATGGTAGAATTTATGTGGATTTTGGTGTGGATATGTGAAATTGGTATGAATTTGGCTTCTCAAAATGGCATGGTAACTTTAAGTTTATGGATTGTGATCCTTTGGCTTGGGAGAGGATCCAATTTATAGGCAAGAGGCTTGAGGGATGGAGGGCTAAGATGCAAGGCTGTGGAAATGGTTAAGGAGGGCTCAGATTGAATGAGAGGAGAGCACATGGATTGTGCTTCCTTGCAGCCAATCAGAGAGTGACATATGTCACAGGGAGAGTGGGTGGAGGAAAGGGCATGGATGAGTCAACAAGGGAGGCTCAAGGCTTTAAATGGCCCTCATAAGTGCTTGTAAGAGCATTTAAGGGCATTTAAGGGATAGTGGGCTTCCTTTATGACTAGGTGGGTGGGATATTTTTGAGAGGAGACTTTGGTTTGGTTTAGGAAAGTCTTAAGCTTGCTTAGAAATGTGCAAATGATTAGGGGATGGACAAGGCTTGGGTTAGGATTAGATTAGAGATGGGCAAGTGGATGGCATTCATGAGGGTGGGTGAGTTAGTGACTAAGCTAGTTTAGTATGGGTGGATGGGGTGGATTAGGCTAATGGAGGGATTAGGGATAGGATTTTAGGATATTAATAGGTTTGAGGGATAGATTTAATAAATGAGGATTTTTGGAATTAGATAGGAGAATAGGATTAATTGATAAATAATGGGTTATTTGATTTATCAATTAGGACTATAGATGATTAATTAAATTAATCAGCTAGGGGATGGAAATGGATTAATTAAATAAGAATTTAATTAATGATTAATTTAGAGATAGCTAAATAGGATTACCAAAGCGGTGTAATCAGATTTAGGTGTCTACACAAGGTAGGGTAAACAATAGGCTTAATAAAATCCAAATCCAAAACCATTTTCTCCTATTCAACAAAAACAAGTTATTTGATTCATCAATCCTCAAAAAATAAAATTTCTAAAAACATAACAACAACTGATTATCACTCTGCAAATAGATTTTAGAAAGATGTAATCTTACTATGCATGATTTTCCCACCAAAATGATTGCTATTTCATTCCATATATGTACAGTACTATTCCAACCCCAGACTAGGTTGAAGATAATCAATTTATAGGTCACAACTCTTGACCTTACAACTTCATCCTTCTAGTTTCAATCAAAATAATGATTTGACTGTTAGACTTCCAGATTATAAGAAAAATTACAAAAAGTTTCATGACATTTTTTATTTCAATTTTTGCAATTTTTACAACTTTTACACAAACTTCAAATAAAATATTCCACATTCCTTTAAAACTATACTACAATATGCAAAAATATTATTAAACATAAAAAATGGAGATTTTTTGTCAAATCACAATGTTTGACCAATCATTGACCAACCTTTGACTTGCCTATAACCTTATTACAACATGTAAACAACTTCCCTAAATACATGTTTGAGATTGCCTAAACCCTCTTGTGTCAACTTGGACACTTATTGACCTTCCATACTAACCTACCTAGTGTTTGACCACCTTATTTAGGAACGAGGGCCCCTGCACCAAGATCTAGGATTTCATTGGTGTGCCCTTTCCATTGATGCATATGTATGTATTTATTTATGTATATACTTATATATACATATGTATATGTATATACTTATATATACATATGTATATGTATATATTTGTATATGTATGTATATAAACAATAAAACTCACTTAAGAGGGAGCATGAAAACAAGATTTTAAACATAACTATATAAGGAAAGAGTTAGGAAATATATAGGTCAATTGGCCTAGTTGCTGATTAGCTGGGTTGATTACAAATTCCTGTAGAACTGTCATCAGTTTAGGTACAATAAAATGAACAATCAACTATTCCCAACTAGCATTAATTTGACTAGTCTATTTAGACCCATTGATTATTGTCATAAGCTTTTAAATATAACTATATGAGGAATGAGTTAGGAAGTATATAGGTTAACCTTACATGAACTATAAACTATAACACAAAGGTTACACTAGGGTATTATAGAATTATAATTATAGAAAACCACTTGATTCACCCAAGTAGGTGTATGATAGTGAAGAGCTATATTAGGTGAGTAAAGATCACCAGTGGTTATAGGAATACAATTACATCAAAATAATTAGAAACCTGAACTATATATTCATTAGAGTGAGTAGTTCAAGGGTCTTGATCCTGTGTATACAGGTATGTAGGAAACCTAGTAGGTGGAGTATGCCTCCAGTGTGCAGACACCTTGGACATAGTTAGGTAGCATGGATCATCACAATGTGATATGCACTTTCTCCCTTACCTCATGGATTTTATAGTTCAAAAGATTTCCACCAAGTTGAATGAAGTTTAGAATCAATGTTAATGTTATATTGTTCAAAATCAATGCCAATATTTATATTATATAATTTACTTGATTTCTTTAGATGCCATCTATATTGAAGAGATAGTAATATTTAATTATTTAATTATCATTGATTATATACAAGATAGAATGAATGCTTGTATGTTTATATTTGTTATAATTTTATAGCTTGAATATTTTCTTGTGAAGAAAGTTCACGCCTACCAATATGATCCCAGAACAAAATATGGCCACAATTGCTAGATTGTGGTCTCAATTCAAAAAAAATTGTGATGGAAAATGTTATTGTCCTTGCAAGAAATGTAAGGTTTTAAAGAATCAAATAATTCTAGTCACATAAGCTCAGAGACATTATAGGCAACATGATCACATTGAAGGGGGAAAGGATTTTTGTCTTTGGTGAATGTGGATTTTGAACTAGTGGAATATGGAGGTGTGAATATCGATATCCATAGCCTTCAAATACACATGCACACCATAACCAAGCCTCTGTCACATTTTTTTCAAGAGTGTTGATTCATTATGTTTGCTTGCAACAATAGTTAACATGTTGATTTGTGGTCAACTCTTCACAAGGAGCACTGATTATGATTCAAACCCATAAGATAACTATCAAGACAACCAAGAAAAAATTAACACTTTCCCTAATCCCCATACAATGAGAATCATACAATCAATGTATTCTTCATTTTGAATTTGCACAATATTTACTATCTAACAATAAGCAACGAGGACTTTTTCCATTACATGTTATTTATAAGAAGGTTGGTGCATTTTTGTAAAAGAAGTGCCATGATGAACATATGAAAATACAAGGATTTGGAAATATTTGGAGTTAGAAAATATTGTGGTGATAGAATCCCTTAAATTTTGATGAAGATGCAGGATAGGAGGACAGTATAGCCTTGTAATATGTCAAAATGCCTATCCTAAAACTTCTCCAACATCCCAAGGAGGTTCTTGATAATTTTTTATTCCTTTTCACATGACCCATAAGTGTGTTTGTCAAACATTTTAGTAGTCAAAGGTATGAAGTGAAGGAAAAATCATTAGATTCATTGAGAAAAGTGAACAATAGTTGTAGTTTCATAGCAATGCTAGAATATAACATAGGAGAGAAAGATCATGTATCATAGCCAATCATTAAGGCATGGAATAATATCATGATGATTCATACTAAGAGAGAATAGTTGAGCCATTACTTTAAAAAAAAAACAATTTATATGCTTAAATCATTTGTGAATATATATATTCTAACACATTTCTAGAAGAGTGATTGTGGATTTATATAACCTAACATATTTCTAACATATTTCAAAGTTTACATATACAAGCTGGAAGGCACATCAAAGGTGACACAAGCTAGGAAAGAGAAAGTTGGTCAACACCATCTTGGCTCTAATGGATATATGAAAATTCACTCACACCTTGTGAGTAGCAATAAATGAAATTTCCTATCAATTTTTTACTATAAAACTACAAATAAGCAATACATTAATTATTGATGATATTATGAACAAAATGTAGGGCATTGAATTTAATCTAGCACCCATAGAAGAGGATAAGCAAATTGACTTCAAGAAAGTCTATAAAGCAGTGGTTGGTTGCCACCATATAGATTCTAGTGATAGTGTAAAATATTCTAGTGTAGTGGTTGACACATTGTTAAATAGGCCAAATGAATAATAATAGTAATTAAGAACTTCATGAAAAATAATCTATTTGGTGTTAATTTCAAACAATGATAAGAATGCACACATGAAATTTAACTAAAGCCTACTACTCTTGGCACAAATATTACTCATGATGATGAAGGCACAAATCCTACACATGATGAAGACCTTAATGTGCATCAAAATGATACAGATATATATTCAATTTCTATTGAAAATTAATCATGTAATAATAAATAAAATTTAACATCTTAAATTACAATTGGTGTAACCTTTATGTGATACTTTTTGAGTATACATAGCATGATGTTAGTATTGAGTATATTGAGGTTGGGGCTGAACAAAAAGTGACAGTAGATGATGTGGCACTATCAAGTAAAGAAAAATCCCTATTATGTTCTTTAGATTAATGAAATACTTATAACAAAAAAAAATGTTTAGAATTAAACCCATTTATTTCTTATTGCAAGGGCACATCAGCCTTGTCCTCAACAAAAGAGGAGGAAGCCTCATGTCGTAAGATCATAACCACAAGAGCCATATGATGCCAACGATAGTCAAGATGCGCCTATTAGCCTTTATCATCACAAAAAGAAAAAATAATAGATGAAATGAATGTTAAAATCCTTTCTTGATGATGAATGTGTTCATGGATTTTTATGAATGTTGCTTATTAATGGATTTTTATGATGATGAATGTTGATGGAAGACCAAGATAACTTCCATAAAAGAATGGGAAGAAAATTGAATGAAGATGCAAGAATGCTATTATTGATAATGGACTTGAATGACATTCAATGGATTGATTTGAAATGTACATAATAGGCCTCCTTATATAGGAGAGGTGATAAGAGATTGTTGGTGTAAATAAGTATTCATTATTTACACTTTACTTAAGTTTACTTATGTTAATGCATTATTTTATTATTTATTAGTTAGTCACCTAGGAATATGTGTACTCTTGTGAGTTGTCATGTTGAAAACATAGGAGTTAGTACTCTAATTATGCACATGGTGTCTAAAACATAGGAGTTAGCACTTTATTTGAGCACATGGTTTTTACAACATCTCTACACATGAGACACCTTGTCATACTTATCCTCTCATTGATGCATGTATATTCATGCACAATTGAGGACATGTGCTTAGTTGTAATGCTTATCTCCTAGTTCTTTCTAGAACCATTCTAGATGCATTTTAGAGGCCTTTCTATATAGGTACTCCTAGTGTGTATGTACATTCTTTGAGATATTCATTCTCATATTGATCATACTCTTTTGGTCTACTATTGTGCTTGTGCTTGAGTTCCTTGATCTTGGGTGATTTTTCTGTAAGGAAAATTCTTACAAGGTATTAGAGCTTGGGGAATTTCTCTTCACATAGCCATTCAAGATCATTGTTGCTTCAAAACATGACCAAGATCTAGAGTATCGTAGTCATTGGGAGCATCTAGAGCCAAAGTGAACCTTGCCATTGCGTCTGAAATGTCAATTTAGTAAAATTTGACAATAAATTCACCTACCCAAGGCCATAGTCAAATTTGAGGCAAATTTTATTTTGTAAATGGGCACTAAAGGACTAATTTGCAATTTTGATATGATCGTGTATTAGATTTGCAATTTATTTTATTTTAGATCTGTATTTTCTTCTCCACAATTTTTCTCTGCAAATTTTCAAAAAAAAAATTAAGAATTTTTTTTAGTAGGAACTGGGCGATCAAATCCTAGCCCCTGTAGGTGGAATATTTTTTCCTAAATCTGGCAAGTTCCAATTTACAACAACATCTTACAACTAGGCTACACAACATACCGATAGGCACAATATTCCATCTATAATTTTTCAGACATAAAAGGCCAATACACACCACATTCCAGCCAAATCTCCAAGCCATAGTGGTCATTCACAAACCAGTGATCTTTATTTGTTTCATAACAAGTGGGTTTTACTTTTTAAAAGTCTCAAAAGCCCACTTCACAGCACATGTGGGATCTTTACCTTCCTGTCAAAAGTTCCAAAACTACTTGCGACATAAAACCTACTGGTCTTCATTATCCCCAACCACTAGAAACCTATAGCCATTGGCTTTCTGACCCCTGCACCAAGGTGACATGTGGCTACTACAATTGTAGGTGTAAGGAGAGGCAACCACCATGCATATAGACATGTGGAGTATCCCTTGCATTGACATCTGAACAACTCCTCTACCTAGTTAGCCACAACTAGCCCTATTAGTGGCCTCGATCCACCACGTCACCCTCCAACACATAGATGACTTGCCACCTCAGCAATTACAGGTCACCTACTAAGTCAGCATATGACAATGACACATGAGCATTCTATACTCTAGTCAGCTTGCCATGTCATACCCATCTATATAGTCTGTATGGTGCTAACATCAACTAGGGGCCCAATTTTTTTGCTTACATCAGCAGTTCACTATCTTAAATTTGACAGCCATCTGACTATCATTTCCAAGCCAATTTGAACTACTACAATGGTCATTTGACCATCAAATTTAACCTCACAGTTTGTTGCCTAGACCCCTCTCCAGATGTAGTTTTGGTTTGACAGTCTAACTTTGGGAGGCCATAACTCAGTTATCTAGACTCCAAATCAGGTGCAATATTTTTTTATTTTGGGTATAATTTCCTAAAATTTATAGTGGTGCTATTCTTTTCTAGTTTTGGTGCACAAATTTGTCAAAAATTACATTTTTTTGGCAACTATACTTGTCCAATCCTACATTTTACAACTTCAAACACCGTACGAGCTCATCTAGACTCCTTTTTAGATTCAATTTTTTTTGAAAGTGCTTTTTTTTGTCTACTTTCCAGATCTACAATTAGATTATAGGGTTGTGTGAAAAAAAAATCACTTTCAAACTTAGGGCCTTTTCTACATTGTATTACTTCAATTACTTTTCCAAATTGTTGTACATTTGAGCTACAGTACTTAGTGATAGATTTGAGCCTCAAAAGGAAATTGTAAACAAAAAAATTAGAAGTTCACTTTGTACATTTAGACAAGTGGCCTATTGTACATGTACTACATATAAAGTGCCAAAAGCATCTTTTTTGGGGGGTTCTTTGATTGAGTGAATAAGGGGGGTATGTATTATGTTTTTGTGTCTCTCTCTCTTGTGATCTTTTTCATTTTCAGCATCATGCATTCATCTAAAGGTCCACTTCTAACTTCACACAATTATTCTACATGGAAAGATATTGTATGGAGTAGATTAATAGAAAAAGGTTTAATTTTATATGTTGATGGTACAATCACAAAACCCACTAATGCTACAACACTCATTGATTGGAAAATCAAAGACAATCTGGCTTCAAGCATTATCAAGAGTTGTGTACATAGAGATCTCTTCTTCCACATTTTTAGTTTCAAGGAAGCTAAACCTACTTGGGAAAAACTTGCAGAATTGTACGGTAACGTGGATGAGGAAAAGGGATTCCATATTGAGGATAATATACTTCTATTGGATCTAAAGAATTTTGACACAATTCAAGATTATATCAACAAAGCCAATGAGTTTAGGGAACTACTTGAAGATTGTGGTAATCCCATGAAGCATGATAGGTTGACCATGGGAAGTGCTTTCCAAAAGCCTACATTTGATGCATTTGCAAAAATGTTGATTTTTGAACAATCCAAGTTGATAGATATGGGACTTCTCACATCATCAAAGACCAAGGCATTGGTGGCTAGTGATGAGAACCAATCAAGTCAAAGTGGAAAAGGTTCTAACAACAAGAAGAAAAATAAATGGAAGCAAAAATCACAATTTGAGACATAATAATCTTCCTCCTCACAACAAGGTAGTTCTTCTTCCAACAAGAAGGGAAACAATGATAAGAAGGATAAAAAAATTTGTACATATTACAAGAAACTAAATCATGACGAGAATCATTGCAAGACTAAGAGAATTGATGACTTAGAAAACCTACTCGAGAAGAACAAAATCAATGTGCCAAATACTTCTAAGGATTCAACTCCACCCACTTCAAAGGGAAAAGGGCAAGCACTTATGGCAAATTCAAGTTCTTTAGCATAATGGATTCTTGACTTAGGTGCCTCATATCATATGGGTTCTTCAAAAGGAGACTTTTCTTCATTGAAGTAGTCAAAAGTACCACACATCTTTGTAGGAGATGATACAAAAATGGAAGTTGAAGGGAAAGGACATGTGGAGATGGAAAATGGGGAATTCCAATACATTCTCTATGTTCCTCACCTTAGCTCTAATCTCCTCTCAATTTACTAAATCACTTACTATGGAGATGGAAATAAAGTTGATTTCCTTCTAGATTTAGTAATGGTTCAAAATCTCAAAGATAATTCATTGGTTGTAGCGGGGAAAGTTAATCATGAAAAAAGGTTGTATTCTTTCTCCCACTTTGTGCCTAAGTCTCCTTCACATGCCTTGTTGACTCAATCTCATTCAAAAATAATATTATGGCATGAGTAGTATGGAAATATTTCCTTCTACTATCTTCATCAACTTTTCTCAAAACATATGGTCAAAGTTCTACCTACAATAAACTTTTCCAAAGGTGAGTGTTCAACATGTTCAACAGATATGCATCTAGAAGAGAAGTTAGATCAAGGGAAGTCTTCAAGAGCACCAATTGTTCTTTAGTTTGTTCACATGGTTCTAGCAAGACCTTTTTTAGTGACATCAGTCAACCAAGGTCACTACATCCTTACTTTCATTGATGACTTTTCATGCTACACATGGGTCTACTTTCTTCATCACAAGAATGAAGTGGTTGATAAGCTTCAAGCCTTTAAGAGTCATGTTGAAGAAAAATAAAGGAAAACCATCAAGGTTCTTTAGATGGACAATGAAAGTAGATATGTTAACAAAAGACTTAAAGACTTTTACAAACTTGAGGGTATTGATCTTCAGAATCCACTAGCATTCAGTCTGTACAAGACAGATGTTGCAACACTAAGGATACAAACTCTAAAGTCCATGGCAAGTTACATGATACAAGCCACATCTCTTGATCCTACATTGAAGTCAAAGCTATCAGCAATGCCAATCACATACTTAATAGGTCTCCTCATAATGCCTTAGATGAAAAGACTCCTTTTGAGGCATGGTGTGGTAGAAAACCCGTTGTGAAACACATTAGAGTCTTTGGTTGTCCAACATGGGAAAATATATCTTTCAGGGATTGCAAGGCACCACCACCTAGGCCTTTCACTTTCATTGGATATGAAGACAGTGTTAAGGCATTTCGAGTTATGGATCCTAAGACACATGAGATTTTCATTGAGAGGAATGTTCACTTTTGAGGAAATTTCACCAACTTTAGTCTTTATTCCTCTCCGCACTTAATACATTGTGGAAACTGATAGTGACACCAACAATAGTGATTCAATAGACTTAGATATGTGGGATCCTATTGATAGATGTAGAGAGAGGTCATGACATCAACACTTTCCACATTCATACATTACCACAG
Source organism: Cupressus sempervirens (assembly GCA_028749045.1). NCBI lineage: Eukaryota > Viridiplantae > Streptophyta > Pinopsida > Cupressales > Cupressaceae > Cupressus > Cupressus sempervirens. The sequence goes on from CM053789.1 coordinate 464,554,201, forward strand.
TGATCAATCTAGCACAATAGGGTATACCTTGTCTCCCAGCTCTAGCATTAGTGGATGACTTCTTGACAAATATTTTAGGTTTATTCGTGGAGTCCTAGATAGAAGATTTGGGAGACGTCATTGATGATATACATCTTCTCTTTAATGAAGAAGACCCTTCTTCAGTTGTCGCAAGGGTTCACTCTAACCCTCTTGTTCATTCTCTACATGACCAATCTTCATAGGTTGATGTGATTGTGGATCCTTATGTATAATAGTTGCAGGAGGACTCTTTATCATTCAAGGAGACACATAGTTCTTTGGGACAAGTTCTACATCCATCCTTGCTAGATCTGCACTCGTTCCTTTTAGCAGTGTTGGAAGGGGCAACCATCAACATCAACACAGGGATAATTTTGTAGGTTTCAAAGACAACATTCCTTATTGGAATTCTTTCTACACATAAGGGAAGCATCTCATTTATACCTATGTCATTGTTTCTTCCAAAAGCGAGGAGCATTATTCAACACTCATGGACTAGCTTCTACCTTGGAGCATCTATCACTAATCAACACTCTACATTGTCAGGGGGGGGACTACCTTGTCTCTCTTCTTATTCTCTTTTATGGGGGGGACTTTTTCCTCTTATGGGGTTTTTTCCTTTTCCTACTTCTCTATTGTATATACTTGATGTGTGTCATAATAGGGGGGTCTTGATTACTCCATCCATCTAAGCATCTAGTTTTTTTATCTCTCTTTTTGAGGGAGGGTTTTTCCCATGAGGTTTTCCCTCTTTCTCCACTTTATGAGAGATCGCATTGATTTTGTACATGGGTACCTAATATGGCCTAGTAGTCGGGACCCATTATGCATTTTCATCCTAGTTTTGTGAGCTTAAGTACTTTCCCCTAAGTTGTACTTAAGGAGGGGTGTTGGTGTAAATAAGTATTCACTATATACACTTTACTTAAGTTTACTTAAGTTAATGCATTATTTTATTTTTATTAGTTAGTCACCTAGGAGTATGCATACTCTTGTGAGTTGTCATGTTGACAACATAGGAGTTAGCACTTTATTTGAGCACATGGTTTCTACAAAATCTCTACACGTGAGACACTTTTTCATACTTATCCTCTCATTGATGTATGTATATTCATGCACAATGGAGGACATTTTCTTAGTTGTCATGCTTATCTCCTAGTTCTTTCTATAACTATTCTAGATGCATCATAGAGGTCTTTATATATAGGAACTCCTAGTGTGTATGTACATGCTTTGAGATATTCATTCTCATATTGATCATACTCTTTTGGTATATTTTTGTGCTTGTGATTGAGCTCCTTGATCTTGGGTGATTTTTTCCAAAGGAAAATTCTTATAGAGACAATGATAAGGAGAAGATAAGCTATCACCCACACAAGGTGGAATCACATGTCCATGAAAGGTGGATCATCCTCCATTATGAAATGTAGTATGTGCAATGATGAGGATGATAATGTGATAAGTGCACTAAAGGTGGAATGAGATAACAACTATGACCACCTAGAGTGGAATTATCCTACACCATATGTTTAATTGAGGTGCAAACTTCTAAGTGTCTCAATCACAAACTACTATGCAATGCATTATCCTAAGTAAGCTTAAATAAGTATAATTAGTGAATATTTAATTACACCAACAACCCTCCTTAAGTGCAACTTAGGGGAATGCACTTAAACTCACAATGCAAGATGGGTCCTAGCTACTAGGCCATTTTAGGTACCCATGTACAATATGCAATGCAATACATGAAATGAAATCTCTCATAAACTAGAGAAAGAGAGAAAACCTCATGGGAAAAACCCTCCACCAAAAAGAGAGATGAAAACAAGATGCATGGATGGATGGAGTGCTCAAGACTCCCCTAAAATTGTATACATCATGTATATACAAACAATGATTCCCCATAGGAAGGAAATAAGGAGACATGATATCCCCCCCATAATGAAGAAGCCCCAATGTAGATGAAGAGTACCTGCAAAAAAAATATAATCCAATGCCTACAAGAAACATGTCTCCCCTTAGTAAGAGATAAATTAATCAAATGTTTGAGAAGCCACTCCATGCAAAAAGTGAGGAAGGAGGAAGAAGGTCTCCATGTATGTATCTTTGAAGACTAAATAGGTGTCTCCAAGCTCACAGATTGTGTCACACCATCAAGCTGAGCTATGAGATGTGAAAAACAAAGAGAACATGAAGAATTGGGAAATCCAATCTCTAAAGAAGGTGAAGAAGTATCTCAAGGAGAAATCTCCTTGATGTATTAACCAGATCTACATTATGAAACTCATTTAAAAGATCATCTAGGAATTCATCCCACACTGCAAGATATAAAGCATAAAGATCATCGTGCTGAATAGTAGAACTCATGTCTGAAGAAGCAAGAGGTGAAGGAGTAGGAAGTTCAACACCTATCTCAAGAACAAAATTATTCAAGTGTCCAATGTTCTCCTCACATGAATTATTCACCCTTGAGAAGGGGTTAGGTACATCATGAATATCATCATCATTATCAAAAACATGTGCAAAAGAATACAAGCATGATGTATGATCAACAACTCCCATAGCTATGACATCTCTAGTCTCCATGTCCCTAATATAGACATAATCAAGAGTGAACTTAGCAATTTTACCTTGTGCCCCATGAGTAATTTGGTAAATGGAAAGGAGTGTAGTGGTCAAGGATGATATACAAAGAACATCATTAAATGTACCCTCTCCCATAAGAATAGAACCTTTCCCACAAAACTTCATGTATGTATTATCACCCATCAATATAGGTGGAGAATTACAAGGCCCAATAGAAGAAAACATAACCATAGAAGATTCCATATGATGTGATGCACCTAAATCAAGAAGCCATTTACCTTTCTTAGGATGTGTGGAAGCAATGAGTGTTTATCCTTTACCTTTGGATGATGATGTAGATGTAGTAGTTACCTAATACTGAGAAGAAGGAGAAGACACTAATGAGGGCAAATGGATATTTTTCTTTTGAAGAATGTGAGTAAGCTCATCAATCTTCTTATGGAAACATTTATGTTTGTCACGTCCTAACTTTTTGCAATAAGCACATTTATCTCTCTTTCTTCTAGATGTTTCCTCTCTTGAAGAGGACTTGGATTCAATATTATGTTATAAAGGAGATTCACCACCTTTTTCATGTTGCTTAGGATCCTTGTGTTGTTTGTTTCCCTTTCCTTTGGGAGCCTTTGGAGAGAAGTCATTTGCAACCAATGCTTGATACTTTGAAGGCTTTAATCGACCCATGTGTGCTAAATTTTCTTGTCCTCTTGTGAGCTAAGCTAAAAATTCATCAAGAGAAGGTATTTTGTATGCACTACCAAGAGCATCCATAGTAGCATGGAATGTGGAAACAAAGATTGAATATTCATGACCTATCTTGAAAAGAATAGATAATATAAATTGCTCATCGTCTTTAGTAATGCCACAATTAGAAAGCTCCAATCTAATGGAATTGAACTTAGAGAAAAATTCTTGAATATTTTCAAAATTATATGGACTTAGACTTATAAGCTCATTCTCCAATTTGAATTTTCTTATTCTATCAGGTTTACCAAAGATTCCTTCCAATGTTTTCCAGGCATCATGAGGATGTGTGTAGGATGCATTATGATATAGAAAATCATTGGAGATGGTAGATTTAAGAGAACCAAGTGTTTTATCCCTTCTATCAAACCATTTCCTTCTTTCTATAACACCTGTAGCTAGTTCTAGATCCTATCCAAGAATCATTCTAAGCAATCCAATACTCATCAACTAATTTGAAACTACTTATTTCCATTCATGATAGTTATATGGAGTGAGAAATGGAACTTTTGGAAAATCCATAATGAAATCAAATGATGACTGAAATCAATTGATAACTCCTTCAAATTATTGACTCAATTAAGAAAATTGAAATCCAAGTATTCACAAAGTGTAAATATAGTCCAAAAAGACCTATTTCTAAAAGTGATATGCCCACTTTAAATCATTGAAATCTTATTATAGATTTGGAAAGTAGAGAAAAAATTATTCACTTTCAAAAAAATTGTACCTAAAAATGTTACCGAATGTACCCAAATAGAGCCTTGAAAGTTACAAAAAATGGGATTTGCAATTTTTAGAAAAATTCAGAGAAAGAGATCCAAAATCACCTATACCACTATGTAGATTTTGAAATTCTACCCCAAAACAAAAAAAAAAATTGCTCTGAAAAAGGAGTCTGTATGAGGGAGATATCGCTATTTGAAAATTACCTCTAAAATTAATTTTTTTGAATCATCGCCTTCACACCTTTAAAAATCAAATGGTTTTAGATTTGGCCTCAGATCTCTAATTTGGATGAAACAAAATTTGATTTAGAGGTTTTTGGACCTCCTCTATATGATGCTAACCTTTAATTTGCACCAGCAAGCTCTGATTTTCACCTATAATAGAAGGTCACAAAATAGGACTCCCAAAATCTCCTCCAGATTGTGATGTCCAAATTGCCAAATGCTGCACCAAAAATGAGTCAAGACAAGATTGCACTTCTTGAGAAGAGGTCTTCACACCATGAGAGCTCTGATACCATATTAGACTTTTAGGTGACTCTAAAACACCCCTAGGATCAAATGAAAGACCAAGATAACTTCCACAAGAAAATGGAAAGACAATTGCATGAAGATGCAAGAATGCTATTATTGATAATTGACTTGATTAACATCTAATGGATTGATTTTAAATGCACATAATAGGCCTCTTTATATAGGAGAGGTGATAAGAGACAATGATAAGGAGAAGATAAGCTATCACCCACACAAGGTGGAATTATATGTCCACGAAAGGTGGACCATCCTCCATTATGAAATAAAGTATGTGCAATGACAGGGATGATAATGTGATAAGTGCACTAAAGGTGGAATGAGATAACAACTATGAGCACCTAGAGTGGAATTCTCCTACACCATGTGTTTAATTGAGGTGCAAACTCTTAAGTATCTCAATCAAAAACTACTATGCAATGCATTATCCTAAGTAAGATTAAGTAAGTGTAATTAGTGAATATTTAATTACACCAATAAAACTAAACCCATCAAAAGCATTCTAGTCACAGCACATTTTGTATCATGTCATTATTGTAGATCAACGAGATGCTCCAATTTTGAAGTCTCCAACGTGGTACTTACTTTTGGTGGGAAAACATAGAAAGTTCCATGTGAATGCTTGAAAATGTCCTTAACATAAGTACTATAAATTAAAACATGTTTCTCTCTCTATAAGTTGTATGCAGATTATGATTTATTACTGATTACTAGTTGCTTCTCTCATAGAAATGGACAACATGTTACTTTCTCTATAAGTTGTATGCAGACATGGAGCTACTCTCATAAGAGATTGTGTATCACACTTGTCCACGAAGGAGGAGAAAGTGTTTGATTTCAATATTAAGGTATATTAATCTTCTAAGTATATTGTCTTAGGTTTCTTATACTATCTTTGTTACTGTCAATATCTTATGAGACTCTCTACAACTACAAGCTATGAATCTATACAAGTCAAGTGAAGGTGAATGAATAGTAGGATGAAAGATGACTCCAAGATTGGAGGGGTATGAGAGCATTAGGCACCATAGACCAAAGAGTTTATTTATTTGATACCAAGAATTTCTTTTAGGTTTTAATTTATTGTCATCCTTATTTTTCCAAAAATAAAAAAGAAACCTTGAGATACCTATTCTCCTCAAGCTCCTTAAAGTCTTTCATAGTAAAATTTATGTCTATATTGAGAGAAAAAGGTCAAGAATTCTACAGGCTGTGAAGACACTAGTATGCCTTTATTAGTATGCAAAAAGTGTGCCTAATTACTTTATTGTAGTTATTGTCATAACCAGTGGAAATGATATATAATGATGTTTGTTTTTTGTTTGCCACAATGGTGTTGTATGTCATGAAAACATTTGATTATTTGTCATGGAATGACCTGATGAAGTAACTTGCCACTATCATTTTTAAAAAGCGCTCTCATATTCAAAGCCCTCCTTGATATGCTTTGACATAAATGGACTTATGTTGTAATAGTTCTCTAATTAAATCTTGTAATTTATTGCCAGCATGTGCATTATTCACAAATATTGACGATTGACATGCTACATTGAAAATGTTTTCAAAACTTGCCACTACTAGACTTGGAAAATGCGACCATAAAATTGGTCCTTGAACACAAAACTATGAATCTAGTTTCTCATTCAAAGATATGGCCTATGAATGACAATCAATTCAATTTGTGTCAAAGGGTAAGTTTTTTTTAAAATTTGATTATCGTCAATATTTTGACGCTTACTATCATTGATGAAATAAGAAACCTATCAAAACGTCTACACAAGTCATCTCTATTTTGATGCATATTTCCATCAAGAGTATGATAGACCCATAAAAACATATCTTGCGGCTGTTGATAGTCTAATGAATCCTGCCATCAATGATGTGCAATACCTGTCGAACCATCTCTCATGGTCATCGATAGTTCGATGTTTTGAACTACTTGTCTAATGTTGTCATGTGACAATGATGTCAATAATTTGTGATAGATTTTTTCACCAATATAGAAACACCCATCTTGTGCATTGAACTTTCAACTCTAGTTTAGCGATAGTAGTTTTCAAGTCACAATTTTGATGGACGTGCATCAAAAAATAGGTCCAAATTTACTAGTGAACTATGTATTCCCTTATTTGTCTAAAAAGAATTCAATCCTAGCTATAGAATTATTATGCAATTAAAATACATCCTACACACTTCTCACAATATTTTTCCACAACTTTAGTAGATCCCTACACATGCCAATATACCCAAAATATAAACAATATTTGAGACATAGAAAAACTACAAAATAATTGTGTTAACTTAAAATAGTATGTGTGCATGTATCATATTTCTCTCAATCATGTTGCTAAAATAGCTCTACTTTTTTGCTCAGATTTGTCAGTGCTCCCCATTTTGAGCTCATCTCATTTCTTGGATCACCTTTTTGAGTGATAAACTCAAATGTTGTCTCACATTACAATATAAATCTATATTGGGAATAACCATCCTCATGCAAACCTATGAAAAGAAATATGACATGTTAGAATTATAGTTAGAATGATAATTGTATTTTTCATAATATGGCCATAAAGTTTAAAGCATAAATTGAAAAGTTTGATTCAAGCTTCCTTGTGGAAGGATAACAAAATCCATTTGATGTATCGCAATAAAAAATAATTCTACTATTATGTTACATTAAGAATCACAAAAGCTTCAATATCTAAATATATAAATAGTTGGAAATTACTTCAAATTGGTTGAGCATTATGTTGGTCTAGTTTTACAACAAGTTAAATTTTTGGGGTAAGTTAAATATTTTGGATGGTCTCTCAAATCCTGGGAGTAGTATGCCCTAGAGTTTTGAGTAGTGATCACCTTTGAAAAATCTTCGAAGTGTCAAAAAACCTTGTTGTTTGATCCTACCCTTGGCACATTATAATTAAAAGTTATTTTTTAAGTAGCTTAAATAAAGTCTAGCATCATTGAAAGGGGTCCCTTTGATATCTTAGCACTATAGATTTACTTGTTTTTCCATGGGGGTTCTTTATTTTCCTAAGTCCCAAGCTTTATTTTAAAATTATGGGTTAGAATGTGTGTTATTTTATTATGTGGGTCCAAGTTAAATTAATGGTCATTGTGTTTTCATGACCTTGACATCTTTTTATGTGAAAATGCTAGATGCTTCTATCAAATAACTAAGAGGAAGGAGGGGTGAATTAGTTATGTCAAGTTATCCTACAATCCCTTCAAACACTTTTGTACCAAATAAACTTTATAAACATCATAAGTAATTACTTGGTGATCTCATTTAACTTCTCAATTAACTCAATTAATTTACTCCAAACTATTTTTTTACTATTACCGATATTATCAACCATTGGTAATATAACTTAGTTGTTACCAATCAATAACCTAGTTGTTACCAAGTTGTAGAGAAATATAAATAACATGAATATCAACTAACAACATAAAAAAAATCATACATTTGACACTAATATTTTTAACATGGAAACCTTGTAAAAGGAAAAACCACCTGAGACCAGTAACCCAAAATTTTCACTCTTCTAAAGTAAGATCATCTAGGAGCTAATCTTGCTAAAGGTTTACATAGACATTGTTAATGTGATCTTGTTTGAGTATTTACATCAAAAGATCATCTAGACCTTATCACTCCTTGATCTAGTCTAAAGAGTGACATGCTCTAAATGACTTATAAATGCTATGAATGGATGCTACTATATAGGATTTCAAAGACCAATTAGGTCCACTCAATTAAGAGATTTTTCTACTATAATGATTAGAAAGTAATAGTACAAATTGATCTATTAGGTTAAGCCCTACCTTGATTGATATTATTTTATATATTCTATTATGTAAATTCTTTTGCATCAACATTTTGGATCACACTCTATGATCCATCATTAGGATGAGTGAAGAAGATGATGGATCACAGAGTGTGGTCTAAAATGTTGATGCAAAAAAATGCTACACAATTGAATCTAGAATAGAATAGTAATTGATTTCATGGATTGTAGAAATCTATTTACTATTACTACCTTGATTTTTTAGATCTCCTTGGTCTCTTTCTAATCACTTTTATGTGATCTCTTTACTAGCTGATTCACTCCTTCACTCTTTCACTTTTCCTTAATTCTTCTTTGATCTTCTCTCTTCTTCACTCAATTCTCCTTTTCTTCTTTTAGTTTTTACAATTTCATACTTTGATTTTATTTCTTAAACTCTATTAATAGCCAAAAACTAGTTCCAACTCATCCTTAAATAGTATTCTCTATGCTTCCAGATTCTTCCAATTATTATCACTTAATCACGATCGTCAATCTCAAATTCATTGCATTTAGTCAATTAGAGGATAGAAATTTCATATAATTTTGTAATCATCTATATCATTCTTCAATCTCCATCATCAAATTTTCATTGTATTCTTAATTCATAGATCTTGTAACAAGATTTGATTCATAGATCTTAATTCAATGTCCATCTTCAACATTCTTTACTTCCACCAAAATTCAGCCTCAAACTCCATTTTTACAAACTTGTTCTTCTTGTGGTTACTTAGTGAACATAGCATTTCACTTGGGTAAAATAGCTCTTGGTCAATACTAAACTTGGTTAATATTGAACTTCCAACTTTTCTTTGCTAACTAATTGCTGAACCTTGTAGTCACTAGGTGAATATTGTCTTTCCTCTTTCACCTTATCACTTGATATACCTTGTATATATCATTACATTATAATAGTCTATGATTGCAAAAGAACCAAACCAACATTACATTATCAATTTCCAACTCATTCAAGTGCCCATTGAATACCATACTTATCAAGTCTTCCATCAACATACTTTCTTCAATATTTCTTCATTAATCAAATCCTCTTCATCAATAAAATGATATGGCAGTCTACTAAATTAACATAGTTTCTATCCTAATAAAATTTTACATCAATTCAAACATAACAACTAATATGACTTTTTTACATACATTCATAGCATCATCAATTACATTATTAATTGGGGATAACAATCTCCCCCATTGACATTGATGGAAACACATACCATGCGATTTTGTATTACAAAAAATTACATAAGATAATCCCAAATATATGCATTGAAAACAATATAAATATTTAGTTATTTTTCTTCATTCATACTCTCTACAATAGGTGTACTTAATTTGTATCTTCAACATTTCTCCACCTTGGAATATGATTTTTCTTAATGATCTTCTTTCTTAGTAATTATCTCCTTATTTATTCTCCCCTCCTTTTCTGATTCTCATATCCAAGTATACTACTGATATCCTCCCTCTTTGACAACAATGCCAAAGGTAATTATAGGTTCTAATGTGAAACTTACAAAACCTTGTAGTTATCCTTGTACATTGCATGTATTGTTTATATCAGTTCTATCACAGTCATCTTCACAACTTTGGGATACTCTTAAAGAGTAAACTTTTACATCAAATCCACAAAGATATTTCTATTCATCTATGAATTGATTTAACATGCATCTTTACCTAGTGAATTCTAGATAGGAGACCCCTAGTTTACCTCTTAAATACTCAAAAGAATCCTTAGGAAATGACTTGGTAAATATGTTTGGAATTTTCTCTTTAGATTTCACATAGTCAAGCCTTACTTGTATCTCTTGTACTTGCTCACTCAAGTAATGACACTTGATTGGTATATGCTTTATTTGTACATGCATCACAATATTCTTTATATTTTTTGCACTATTGTTGTCACAATAAATAGTAATAGACTCGGTTATCTCTTCTTGCATACCTTTCAATGGTTTCTTTAACCATCCAATATTTGAACAATCAATTGTAGTAGTAACATAGTCAAGTTCACTAGTAGATTGTGAAATATAGCTATATTTATTTCTTATCTGGGTAATCAATCTTTCTCCTAAAAAAAACTCCACCACTTGTACTTTTTCATCATCAACATTACCAACCCAATTAGCATCCAGGTAGACTTTAATATTAAAGTCACCATGTTTCTTATACTATCTAGACAAAAATATTCAGCACCTTTTAGATATCTAGATATCCTCTTCATAGCAGTCATGTGTGTTTCCTTAGGATTAGAGGAAAAACTTGCAACTATACTGTTGAGCTATAATTTTGTATGATGTTGAATGACAAAGATCCTTTTGAATTCCTCTCTTCAAAAGTTGATCAATGATCAACTCCAAGGTTCTGGGTGAGTCTTTCAACCTACTGCGTAACTCAATTGAAGATAAATGTGTATGTTCATGAGGATGCCTTTGTTGGATCTAACCAATCTACACAATCTATTGTTGTTTGAAATGTAACCTCAAAAGAGACATATTTTTGTATTTTGTATTTTATGATGAATGCAGTTTATCAAAGAAACTATATAAATTGCTATTTTAACCAAGTGTTTGACAAGAAAATACAAAGATAGGGTAACAAGAGATTTTAAGAAAATAATTGAAAGGGAAATTCCTAACTGACGTGAGCCAAAGTAACAACATGCCTATGAATTAAATTATGAAAATGATCTTGGTAGAAAACCAATTAAATTAGAAGTAGTGCTTCCTCAAGTCCATAGATGCAATTGTTGATGGGAACTTCAATAATAACTAAAAGATGTTTCATATTTCATCAAATTGTGAGGCCACAAAAAGTGCACTCATGCGAGACAAAATGCTATGCAAGAAAAAAATGATCCTTTCTCCAATTCATCACAATAGCAAAATCTATTAATGCAAGGAAAACACTAGAACTAAAAGATCACACAATCATAACAACACAATAAAAATGTTAGCTCCATTATTATTCATGAACATGCATTCAAAAATATAACACACTCCAGCAAGAAAAACTACACTTAGAATGAGAGCACTAATAGAATATATTATTGCATCAAAATAATGGCCTAGAGTATATATTACATCCATCTATTTATAAGAAATCATCTCCTACACTTGTGTTGGGAGTGAGAGCTCTTTAGATACAAACTTATTCTAAAAAATAATTTAAAAAATTAATTATATACAAACCAACTCTCTAAATGGTGCTAAGTAGGTCTCCACCCTTGTTTATATCCATTAATGGGTGCATGAGCCTTTACATGACACAAAATAATTAAAGAATAAGAATATAAGAAGGAGGAAGCTATACGATGATCTAGAAGTCTCTAGAAGCTCTAAAAATGGAAGCTTGAACTTCTTTAGGCATTCCTAGGAGTCAAACTGATGTCAAAATGCATTTCTAATGCATGGAGTGCTTTAAACTAGCAACTGGTCATTAACTGTCAGCGTACTACTTCTTCTTCAAAATTGTCAGTGCACCTCTATAAAAAACACACCCTCACACCTTGGTGACAATTTCCAAAAATCCAAAAAAAATTCTAAGTGTCAAAACTAAATTTCGAACATCTGGGTTTTTTCCTCTTTACACCCAAATGATGTTTGGATGTTTATTCTTGAATTTCTCTATTATCTCTGCTACTTCACCAACTTTTGGTAAATGTAATGCATCATACTATTGAAAATAGATATATACAAGTATGAAAAATGTGTTTTAATCATTATGTTGTCAATGATGTCAAACTTGCTACTTGCTGGTAAGATAATTTCTTAGATGATTTGAGTAAGATCATTTTTTTTATTAATGAAGAGGATTTGATCAAATGAGGTAACAACAGAACCTAGAGGAAAGGTTGAGTTATGGTATGGAAAAGAAGTACAAGGATTAGTTAAGATAGTGATATTATAGTACATTGATAATCTACTTAAGGTTACAAAGAATGGATACACTGATTAAGTTTAGAAGAACAAGTTAAATGAAGTATGTCTACCAAGCTAAAAAATCTGCATAGTAGGTGCCGAGAAAATTAACTATAAGCTGAAAAAAAAATTAGTTGGAGCTAGGAAAATTCAAAATTTAGAGTATGTTGAGTGATACAGCATAAGCTGAGTAAAGTTTAGTTGATATTGAGCACTAGTAAACTATAGTTCATGTTGAGTGTTTTGACAATATATGTTGAGCAATGCAATATGTGTTGAGTGTTAGAATTATGAGAAAGATCATGAATTTGATGAATTTGAGCTAACAAGTTTGGTTTCTTGGATTATGTGAACCATGTGGAAGATAAGATTGATGTGTTGGTGACACAAAATTCAAGATGAACCATTTTGAGGAAAATTCAAAGAGGAATGAAGGAGAAATTTCTAGAAGGGAATAAAATGAAATGATGGGTAGATTCATTGAATCCTACCTAATCCAACCTAACTTTAAAATGGATGATGGAGGATGAATGAGAAAAGATCTTAATTTTCTATTTATAGAGATGGTTGGTCAGAAGAAAAGGTCGTTATGTGCAAGAACCTAAGAAAGGCATGGAGTCTAGGGTATTACTTCATTCAGTGACCTAAGAGAAGAAATTACTATTGGAAGGCAAAGAAAGTAGGCTTAAGGGTATGGATTCTTGAAGAGGGAACAAGCTATCAGAGCTAAAGTGTGTGAAAGCCAAATAGAATGGAGGACTAAAAAAAGAGATCTATAATTTACAAAATGGAGTTGTAATTTGTTATAAAATCAAGCCTTACTATTACTTTCTAATCATTGTATCAGTCTAGGGTAAACCTTTGGGTTAAGGTTGACCTAATAGTCATTTATAAATGCTTTAACTGGGTGACATTCTAAGTGAATGATCTAAAGTACTCTAACAAGGCTCACTCCTAATAAGGTGATCAAAGTTTAACCAAGTCACATTTAATAGTGTGCATTGTAACCTTGAATAGGGTTAGAATTTCACAGGGCATCACTTCAGAAGAGTAAGAATTAGTATCATGTTACTATTGATTTTTTCCAAATTAGGTTTCCATGTTAAAACATCATGTCAAATGAGTTATTAAATATATTATGTTTCATGCTTACATTTCTACAAAGTTTATTTGATAGCAACCTACAATTTTTAGTGATTGTATGATTTAATGGATGCATGCATGATGAAAATGTTTTATGGATATGGGTTCACTAAATTGTGAAAAGTTTTATTTGTACATCTAGACCTTGGATAACTGATTCACTCCCCCTCCCCCCCAAGTTATTCTAAATAATTCCAACACATACTTATTCTTTACTACATGCTGATAGTTGTTAACATCTATTCTTGTCTCCACAAAATCCTCAAGCTTGGTGTCTAGCTCAAACAATGCCTCTTCGGTTATGAATGCTTTTCTTATATCATTTTCTAATGAAGCATCTTCAAAAGTTCCTCTAAATTGTTTAACTACTAATGACACTATAAAAATCTTGGTGTTTGATTCATCCTCAAAAATCTCAAGCCTAGTGGTGTTATAGTACCTTTCCACTTCCAAAAATTGCTCTTTAGTTTTATTTTTTTATCTTCTAGATTTCCTCATGTAATCCCTCATTTACTTTATTACTTGCACATATCTTCTCTGTCTAGTCATCAAGCTTATCCATCTCCTTTGTAGTTTATACCTCCATTAGTGTCTGGTATCTCTAACCCTTTATCAATATGAGTGCTTGTAAATTGTTGGCCTAGGTATGTACTTCATCCTTCAGCCCAAAATCTTGGCTTACAATAGAAACTAACTTGTTAACATTTGACTAGATGTTGTGCAAAAAGTTCAAAGTACCCTACATTATCTGCACTCCCTTTTCCTTAAAACTATTATGTCATTGCTGACATGCTTCCAAAAATGAGTCCATTTTTGGCCCTACCCATTTCCTTCCTAGTGTAGCTTCAAGAGTGACCTATGGATTTTCTAGGTCAATAGGTCCCACTACTTCATTCAGATAGCCTATGAGTACTTCATTCTACTTTTTTAGTGTTACCCATTTTGATTCTTCCTGATCCATGTGTTGAAATAATTCTTTCAAGCCTATAGTAATCAACACATTGGTTGTATCCACCATTGGATTTCTCAACATGACCTCATTCATTTGGTAATTCTTAGAAGCTATTTATTTGGTGTTGACATGAGGAGAAGGAATGATGATATGAGCCAGAAGGTCCTCATCTTGATTCTTCATGATGAAGGAAAGTATTATAGCATCACCCTTAGGTGGCTCAGGCTTCTTTATCACTTTGATAAATTCCTTCATTCCCTTCTCTTCTGCCAGCTCTAACTACTTCTTATGTCAAAACATGACATCCCTCTTCATCCATGATAGTGTGGTTCCTATAGGTGACATGCATTTGGTTGAAGAAGTTAGTCATGAAGTAAGCTCATTTCCCTTATTACACCTCTCTACAATCTTCTCATGTTGAGGAAGACCTTTAAAAGGAGCTTATGTGCTTTGGTGGGCTAAGGATCTAGCCTCTATATCTAGGGGAGTTTGCTGAGTTTCTTCTATTTTCCTCTATTCAGATACTTCATTGGCATGAATCTATTGGTGCTCTTACTTGGTTTCTTGACCTTTTAGTTCCACTTGTATTCTCAAAGAAGGTGGAGCTACTGACCCTTTATCCAAATGTTGATCATATCCTATGGTAGTGGTGGAACACCCAAAGGTCCTTAAGGTAGAGGAGGCAATTGGTTTCAATCCTCTCTTAAGGGCTCATTTGTGGGAGTGTCTCTTATATTCTCACCCACTATCTCAATGCCCACTAGCATAAAATCAAAATCTAAGAGTCAAAGACATTGGTCCCTTCACCCTCCATCTATGTTATCCACTTTTTTTGTTCATCCTCTAAAGTTTCTACTTGGATAGGCTCTCTTGGAGCAAATGGAGGTGTCTAAGTAGAGCTTCTTCTTCTCTTTTCCTCTACAACTTTGGTCATGCGGGTTCTTTTTCTTAAGGTGACAAATTCTATCCATTCCCCTTCTTCCTCATCCTCTACACTAGGTATGGTCTCTCAAATATTTTTGGAGGGAGTAATTATCTTCTTTAATCTCCTCCTTCTAATACTAACCATAGTCATTTCTATTTTTTCCCTTTTTGGCACTGAAGGGGAGGATTCTTCCTCTGAAGTTATTGGTGGTTGGACCCCATGTTCCTCTTGCACTTCTTCCTCGTTCTTCTCTAGTTGTGGCTCTCATGGCTATTCTTTCTCAACTTGATGTTGGGTAGTTGGCTTTGGTTCTTGTTGGGTTGGTGTTGTTTGGGCTTCAGTTGCTTGTTTCTTCACCCTAGGGGCTTCCCTTTTCCTCTTCTATCCCTTGTCTACCTTGAAATACTCAACCTCCCTCTCATGTTAATGCACCATTTTTGGCCTAATTGGTGATTGATTAGGGTAGGCTAGTATGGTGACCTTAGTACCTTTTCATTAATAAGGTCTGGTCATAGCTTGTAAAGGTATGGCTTGGGGAGCTACATCCATCTGAAATGGTTTCTAGATCCATTCGCTTGTCATCTTGACCACATGTTTGGCCTGATGATCTATGTCATCATTTTCATCATGCCCTATTTTTTGTTCATAATTGGCCTATCATAGATATTTTCCCTAATATACAAAGGATCCATTACCTCTAGGACATACTTCTCTATGTCCTTTAAGGGAATCTTCATTTTTAGCACATTCTCTACTAGATATAGACATTCTACAATAGTGCCTTATTAGGATGTCATAGTCATCTATTGCATTCATCCAATGATCTTCAAGGGATTCTACATGTAAGAGCTCTTTTCTCACAAGATGTTGGACCATTCCAATGTTGTCAAAATATGGGTGAGGATAACTTTATTCTTCTAAGGGATACTGATCCATTTTTGAATCAACAGTAGCAATATCTTGTTTTTTCTTTACCTCAAACATCCCAATGGTAATTGGCCAGACCTAAGTCTTCTTATTTTATTTCCTTACTTTATCATAAGAAGAAGTGAGTTGGTGGGCTATCAACTCCAAGAATATCAACTGATCTAAAGGGTATTTGGGAGGTTTCTAGGTAGACCACATAGGGCCAAGCATTTGCATCTTGCATGCTCCCCTTCCTATATAGCTTTAAGTAGTCAGTGGTTCTGGCTGCTAATATGTACACCATGTATGATACCATGTAGAAGCAAGCATCTATCTTGACCGTAACTAATTTCTCATCCAAGTTGTCACTTAGGATGGTATCCCAATCAATGGGCATGTATGTAGTCCTTATGGTTTCAATAAAGTGGACCACATACATTTGTAGGTGACCCACTATAGGGAGACCCATTTCTCTACTAAGGAGGAAAATTGAGTATCTAATGTCATCTTTCATGTATCCTTGGGTCATATCCACCTTTCCCACTCTTCAGCCCAGAGGTGTCCTATCAATCAAAAAAGAGGTTTGCACCAATTCTTTTGCCTCTTTCTTGTTCTCACAGTACAACCTTTCTAATCCATCATAAGATACCTGAAGGTACTAGTCTACCCTTGAGAGGTGAAACACTTTCTCTATGTTTCAAGGTTGGAGGTCTAGGACTATTTCTCCTATGACACTTTTCACAACCTTTTCTTATGTTACATAGTGTTATGCCTATGTCATAATCAATTTAGAAGATTGAATTAATGTGGGGCGTGAAGCGATCTTCACCCACCCACTTTGGATCATAGCTAACCTCTCCTTTATTTTATTTCATATTTTCATAAAGGCATTCCAATCGATATGACTAAGCTCTGTATCTCTAATCTCTACATGTCCATCCCAAAATCTAGATTTCTTGGGTGCTCCCTAGTATTTGAATGCAATTGGGTTGGGTGCCATTTTCTCTACCATTAAATATGATGATGATTCCATGTTATCTACACAAAAGAGGAAAACATTTGTCTATGGATATCAAAGGACAAAAATGAGAATTTAAACTAGGACCGGACTAGCAACAAATTGAGCAAAAATTGATTAGATTTATAAAAATATGAAATTCCCCTACTAAAGGATAGTTTTGTGCATTAATGCACATAGCACACCTTGGAAGGTGTGTTAGTTTTCTCATTTATCCTTTGAAATTACATAGTGCACAATTGTACACTATCGCACCTATGCACCTTGTCAAGATGTGCAAGGTGTGCATGTGCACAATTACAACTTATGTGCTAAGGATGTGGAGACTTAGTTTTTTTTTTTAAAGATTTTTACATTCTCTAAGGTGTACACATGCACACCTCTTAGTGTTGTGCATGTGTTAACCTCATTGGAGGTGTTATTAACTTAATGTGTATGTGGAGTGGGGGGGGGACCAGACCAGCACAGTTGTGGAGGTGTGGTCTCAGGGAGTGTGGAGAGAAAATGGTGAGATAGGAAAGGGGTCAAGGTCTATTTATAATCACAATGTAGATGTAGGTGTGCATGTGTGCACCTACACAAGTGCATACCTCAAGAGGGTGCGCACTTATGCACCTCCCGAAGGGTGCATAAGTACACACCTAACTTAGATATGAACATCCCCCCCCTTTAGTTTCTAACTTTTAGCCTCTTGCTCATGCTCGACAGTGCCTAATTAAGAATTTAAGTTTGACCTATGCCTAGGGGAAGGTCCTAAATGACTAAGGCATCAAAAGTAGATGCCTCATAGGGAATTTTGAAACTAGGGATTCCCCATTTTGTGACTCAAGATGGGGCGTGCATTGTGGGACCAAAGAATATATCAATATCATGTGCAATATTTGGTCTACTATGTACAACATATTATAGTTTAGCTATATTGATTTTTCTTATGTTTAATTTACCTCTACAATAGTGGCTTCCTTTGATAATTTCACTCTAATCACCATAGGTGTGCCACCGGGTTTAGACTCATCCATTCTAAATGCCTTCAAGATTTCCTTTACATACTTAGACCGAGTCACATTAATACCTTTTTTTGTTTCATGAAATTTTAATCCAATGAATATTTTGATCTCACCAAACATAGATATCTCAAATTTTGTACTTATTTGATGATCAAAAGTCTTACATAGCATGTCATTTCCTCCAAGTAAAATTTCATCCACAAATTTCTTAGAAATCAATACCATACTTTCACATTCACATTTCAAATACAAATTATTATTCTTCCTTGTTCTAGAAAATCCAATCTTAATTAAATAGGAATGTAACATTTCATACCATACTTTTGGTACTTGCTTCAGCCCATACAATGTGTTGTTCAATTTGCAAATTATGTTCCTCTAATTAAGTTCAATGAATCCTTTTGATTATTCAATGTAGACTTCTTCTTCAAATATGTTATTCAGAATTATAGATTTGACATCCATTAGATATATATATATTTTGAACTTCTTGTAGGTAGCATAGGCCAACAATGTTCTTAAACCTTCCAATCTTGCCAAAGGCGCAAAAGAATCACCATAATATATTCCTTCTTCTTGTGTGCAACCTTTGCTAACTAGTATTTCCTTGTTTCTTACCACTTCTCCATTTTCATTTAGCTTATTTTTGAAAAAATAAATCCATTTTGTTCCTATCACATCCTTGTCCATGGGTTTTAGTACTAATGTTCATGTTTTTTTCTTCTCTATCTAGTCAATCTCTTCATTTATAATAGTTATACAATCCTCATTATCCAATGCAGCTTTAATTGACCTAGGTTCAAAATTAGCTATCAAACAGGTATTGTCTCTTAACTTGTACTTATTGTCTATACTCCAGCGCTTTTTTCACCAATAATTTTTTTTGGGGATGATTATTTCTCACATATTTTCCCAACATAGGTTTAGTTCTCTAATTTTCAATGTTTTCTCCACTCAAAAGAGGTTTGACTTCTTTCTCTAGTTGTATTGTGTATCTAACTCGGGTGATATTGTCTAGAGCTTAGTGGCTCTCTATTGTAATTTGGGTAGTGTGTTTGGTGCATCTTCATACACATGTAAAAAAACTTGTTTTAATCTTTAGGTTCCCTCTTTCTTACCACATCACTCTTATCTGCAAACTCATCAATCCTCACATTTTCACTTTTAATCATTTTGTTATTAGCTTTGTTCAAACATTTATAAGCTTTTCTCTTAGATGAATATCCAAGGAATATACCTTCATGTCCTTTTAAATAAAATTTACCATTCCTTACATCCATGTGAATATAGCATCTACTTCAAAATATTTTGAAATAACTTACATTAGGTATATGACCATACCAGAGTTTGTAGGGTGTCCTATTTGTTCCTTTCTTCAACTGAACTCAGGTGTGAGTATAAATAGCAGTGCTAATTGATTATCTCCATAATATATGTACAACTTTTTTTTCCAATAATTAGTTTCCTTGCACAATCCATAATTGATCTATTTCTTCTCTTAGAAGTTTATTTTGTTGTGGTATCCATAGTGTAGATAATTATCTCTTAATACCATTCTCAACACAAAAGATAGTTAATTCAATAGACATAAACTCACCACCTCTATCAAACCTTAAAAATTTCAATAATTTACCTTTTTTTTAAAAACTCTAGCTTTATATCATTTGAACATATCAAAATCATGTGATTTCACCTTCATCAACATAATAGTCATCAACAAACAAGATGAAATATATGTCACCATAATAATTGTCCACACCTATTGGTTCACATAGATCGATGTACACTACTTCCAAGATATCATTAGAAGTCTTTATTTTTCTTGTAATTTTTTATTTTGTCATTTCATCGAGCTAAAATTCTTTACACATAGCATTCTCATATTTTTTCAGATTTGGTAAGCCTCTAAATCTTTTATTTCTACTCACCTTCACCATGTTATCAAAGTTTACACAACACAACCATATATCCTCTAAATTTAGCAAATAACCATGTCTCAATAGTAGGATCAAGGTCAAATAAGTTACATTTTGTTTTCATCCTAGTTCTAATTAGACTTCCTTCATCATCATAGATCTTAACTTTCCTATTCTAGAATTCTAGTTTGTGACCATAATTATTGAAATAACACTCAAAAGATTATACTTTGGTTCTTGTACTTAGTATGCATCATCACATCTGATTTTAATATTCAACATTAGTGATTTTGTACCTTTCATCAGACATGGAACATCATTACCTAACTTAACAGTTACACCATCATCAATTTCTTTAAATTCATTGAACTTACTTAGATCACCAGTCATGTGATGTGAACATCCATTATCTATAATCCATGAAATCATTTTTTTATAATATGTGAAATAAGGGTGGTTTGAATTTCATACCTTTCTCCACTGGGATCTTCCTTGATAAAAACATATACCATCTCAACAACTTCCTTATCTTCATTAGTGCTAGACTCAGTGTGCTCTTCTTTAGTGATATAGCATGATTTCTTCCTTTTATCTTTGTAGTCCTTGTTCTTCCTATACTTGTAATCTTTCTTGTCATTTCTATCACAATTACTAATGTTAGGACATATAGCAGAAAAATAACCAACTTCATTATACTTGAAACAAATTAGGGGTACTTTACCTTTGAATTTACCTTTACCTCTTGACAACCTTCTTACAAGAAATACTTCAAGTTCATATAGATCATCCTCAGATTCATACTCACTTTCTTTCTTACTTTTTCTTTTTTTCTTTTGAATTTCAAATGGTTACTAAAGACTTAAAATTATTACCAAATGTAACCATACTATTATCATAATTTCTTAATAAAAATGAAGTCAACTAAACAATTAAATTGTGAAGTGTCAAAACATTACTAGGCATAGCTCTTACTTCTTGAATTGAAAAAACTTTGATAGCCTAAATAGGCATAAGAGTTCTAAAAAATTTACTTATAATTTTAGTGTCATTGATAATTCCTCCACCATCTTTTATTGTACTCACAACTTCTTTGATTTAGTTCATATATTGTGCAATATTCTCACTTTATTCCATTCTCATGTCATAATACTTACCTCTAATACTTTCAAATTTAGCTTTCAACACATTTGGATCTCCATTGTGTACAAGTGTCAATTTTTCCCACATATATTTAATATTTGTGTAGTTTTTGATATCATCAAACTTGACATCATTAAGTGCAGATGAAATCTCAATCATCAATATTTTATAGTTCCTCTTTTGAGTCATGTGTTTCACTGTCATAGGAGAAGGTCCAACTAGTGAGTAATATTATCTCCAATTCTAGATAAATATAACCTCATTATGTCTTGTCATAATGAGAAATTTTCCTTCTTTCTCCAAGAAATTTTATTTAGGTTTAAATTTTATTTTCCTTCTTTAAATGTAATATTTATCTCAAGTTCATTTAAACTTCTTTCTCCAAGCATTGTTCACTAATACCAATTATTAGATAACTTTTCTTTCTTTTTCTTTTTCTTTTTGGGAGGGGGGGAGGGGGTGCATAGGGGTGAATTAGTTATGTCCATTTATCCTATAGCCCCTTCAAACACCTTAGTAACAAATAAAATTTATAAACATCATAAGTAATTAGTCGGTGATCTCATTTAATTTCTCAATTAACTCAATCAATTAACTCCAAATTGTTCATTCACTATTTCTAATATTACTACCTATCAGTAATAAAACTTAGTTGTTATTGATCATTAATATAGTTGTTACTGAGTCGCAAAAAAATGTAAATAACATAAAAAACAACAAGAAACATAACAACAATCACACATTTGACTCCAATATTTTTAACATGGAACCCCTATAAAGGAAAAAGTCACCTGGGATCGACAACCCAAAATTGTCACTCTTCTAAAGTGAGCTATGTTAGAAGCCAAACTTGTTAAAATTTTACATAGACATTTTTATTGTGACCTTGGTAGAGGATTTACACCAAAAGATCATCTAGACTTTATCACTCCTTGATCTTGGAGTAATCTACTCTAAAGGACTTACAAACACCCCTAATTGATGTTACCATGTGATATTTTACACACTTGTTAGGTCCACTCAGTTAAGATATTTTTTTGTTGTAAGGTAAAAATACAAATTGATCTGTTAGGTTTAGCACTACCTTTGCTCTTTCACTTTTCCTTAACTCTAACTTGATCTTCTCTCTTGTCTGCTTAGTTCTACTTTTCTTCTTTTAGTTTTTGCAACTTCGCACTTTGATCTTCTTTCTTAACCACCATCAACAACCAAAAACTTGTTCCAACTCCTCCTCAAATAGTAGTCTCTATGCTTCTAGATTTTTCCAATTATTACCACTTAATCATGATCATCAATCTCAAATTTATTGTAGTTAGTCACTTAGAAAATATAAAATTCATATAACTTTGTGCGCATCCTTATCATTCTTTAATCTTCTTCATCAGATATCCATTGTGTTCTTCATTCATAGATCTTGTAATAAATTTTAATTCAAGCATTTCAATTTCTCTATCATTCTTTATTTCCACCAAAAGTCATCCTCAGATTCCATATTTACAAACTTTTTCTTCTTGCTACTACTCAGTGAACATAAAAGTTCACTCCGGCAAAATATCACTCATTCAACTAAACTTACTCGATTAATACTAAACTTTCAATTTTCTTTTCTCATTTCTTAGTGAACACTATATTCACTTGTCTTCCTTATTTCACCTTGTCACTCGATATAGCTTGTATAGCTCATTAGATTGTAATATTGCATGCTTACAAAACAATCAAACCCAACATTACATTATCACTATTCAACTCATTCAAGTGCCCATTGAGTACCATACTTATCAAGTTTGTCATCAACATAGTTTCTTCGAATTCTCTTTATTAATAAAAACCTCTTCATCAATCAAATGATATGGCATCCTACTGAATAAGCATAATATCTAGCCAACTAAGACTTGACATAAATGAAAAATTAACAACTAATATGACTCTTTTACACACATTCATAGCCTCTTAAATTACATTATCATTTGTGGCTAACATCTTCTAGCTAGTAAGAGAAATGGGCCTCAGTATTTTATCTTTGTTATTTTTTAGAAGAGGACCAAAAAATCTCACATTTTTGCTATTCTAACATCTTGAATTGACAAATTATGAGATTCATATATGTGGTGCAAGTGGGTCCAATTATCTTGTATGTGTTATTTCACAAAGAGAGGAGATCAATAGTTATCATATCTTTGTGAGTCGATCACTTTATCTCATAAAATTATGAGATGTGGCCATGTGGATCAAGTGCTACAAGAATAGAATGAGTGGACTCTAGCATTAACCTTTTACCTCATTAGTCCATGACTCTCACATAATAGACAAGATCATTCCATGTTGCAACAATCTATGGTGACAGATTACCTTTTTAGTTGGGTCATAGGTTTGAAAGAAAAAGGGTGGGGCATAATATTGATGACCATCATGTTTTGACATCTCTGACAAAACCTTTCACGAAAATGTGAGATTATTATACATAGATCGAACAAGAGTTGAAGATGCAATAAGTGGGACCTATTTTATTAGTGGGATTTGTTTCTCATTAGTACAAAGGAGTCCATGTGGATTTTTGATACTAGGTCCATAATGTACTAATTTCAGTGAGATCACAAAGATTCATTGGATGAATCCCATGCTTTTGCAAATCTAGCATCTTGTATTGCAAAAACATGAGATCATTCCACATTTCCCTAGGTTTGAGCTCTAGTGGAAAGTAAAGTGAAAGATACTAAAAGGTTATAATTGTGCATGTGACAAGAATGAATGGAGATATTTTAATCAAGATTTTGATTATACCATAGTAGAGGATTGATAGACCTCGCACTTTCATAGCTCTAACATCCTATCTCATAAAAGTGTGAGATGATGCCACATTCCCACTCCAAATAAAAGTTGAATTTTCAAAGGAACTTACATAGTGTCTAAAATTTTAAAAGGTTTACTTTGGGACTTAATTTTGTCACCTCTGGGATTTTTCATTTTCCCTATTGAGTTGTGTGATCATTTTGAAGTTCCAATTCATCTATGATTGAATTTCTCATACAAAATTGGTATGTATTTGTAGAAACAAAGTTCCAAGTTTTTTGTCTAGAATTGATATTTTCCCTATGTGAATTCATTAGAGGAGTTTTTTTTGGTAGAATTTTTTTTCTTTTATAGTTCACCATGAAACCCTAGTTGGACCTATGACTTTTACCAAATCCTAGAGATCCTGTAATTTAAGGATTGAGTCAAATTCCCTCCTAGAAAATTAAATTACTTTTAAGGGTTTCTCAAGGATGTTTTTCTCAACCAATTTCCAAGGTTGAATTAGAAAATTCAATCACTAGAAGATTTTTTGGGTAGAGGTATGCAATGATTTGAGAGATAAGTATGGTTGTATCAAAGATATACACATGCCTAAGACAAGGTTAGGGATGTTTCGAAAATGGTATAGGCAAGCGACCATAGGAAGCCCATTGTAAAATGCATGGAAATATGACTTGGGTAAGTAGGTTTTAACTAATATATTCATATACATAGATCTATTACTATAGTTGGTTGAAAAATATGACCCTATCAACTCAAAAAATTATATATTTGAATGAAAAATGTCCTAGTGAAGATTGATGTAGAATCAGTTATAAAAGCTTTTGATTTGTATCCTTCCCTAAACGCAGTAGATGATATTGATTTTAAAGAATTGGATACAACATATTATAATACTAATATTAATGTCATAAGAAGAGTTGGGAATTCCTTTTTGAAGATTGCGGATGGAGTCAAACTCACTTATGAGGACCTAGGAATATAGTAGGCAATGTGGAAAATTATGATGAAACCATGAGAGACACTCATACTATTCTGTATCAAGATTTAGGAGTACCAAACAAGGAAACAATATTTAGGGCTAGACATTAGATATGTCACAAGATTCAAACAGGTGGTTTTGTAACCATATATGATTATGCCTCTTATCTACAAGGGAAAATTAATTAAGGGTTGAAAACTTTGCATAGAGGTGAGCCATTCGAGTTTTTATGGTTCTCCATACATATGAACCTAATTTTGTACCACAAAAAGGATTACTTAAAACTACATATGGATTTAGAGATTGAGAATGATGGTGAGGTATTACTAGTTCAATTATGGTCAGCCATCTTGTCTCTTGATTGTAATAATCCTAGTTTTGTTCTAATTGGGAATATATTTGGAAAACCTCTAAGGTTGATGACCATACCAATTTTTAAAGTAGTCCAAAGTCCCTTGTTTATATTCTTGAGACCAATTGATTGTGATTTGAAGCATTTTTTTTCTCAGCAATGGGAGACATTTCTTTTTACCTTCATAGCACTTTCTACAAAATTTATGGCTTTCCAAAACCTTTGGTTATGCCTAGAGAGGTGCCTTTGAGAATTGTATGGTTAGAGATAATGAGGAAAATTGAAGAATTACAAGACACCAACCTTTCTCCAAGGGTAAGTGAGGGCAATTTCTTCCCAAATGTAACAATCTTTCACCATTTTTCTATGATTAAGGGAGGATGGAAGAAAATATTCTCTTTGTTTAGGCCTTATAAGATGAGGGTCAATCGTAAAAGGTTAAATGATTCAAAGGGTTTCTATCAAATATTAATGGCAAGGGTGAATTTGAAACCTCAAGGATCTCATGAATTCAACTTCCTTTAAGATATAAGCATAGATAATTTTGATCTTAAATCTTAGGCTAGGAATAAAAATAAGTCGTATGCCTTGGAGGACATGTTGGAAGAGATGCATAAGTTTGATCCTCATTATGATCCACTCTCATCTAGTGAACTAGTGACCAATAAAATGTATATGTATTACAATAATTTTATTGATATCTATCTAACACTGACATAGAAGCTTGGACAATCAAAAAGGGCAATAGTCACATTTACATAATCTATTGAAGACATAGACCTCTTACTCCAAGCATTAGATATGATACCTCATGAGAAGGTTGGGTTGGAAAGAGAAATGGATAAGGAAAAGGTTGAAGATCTTAAGGCATCCAAGAGGATGAAGGAAGACAATGGTCTCAAAGTATATCAGAAAAAAAAAATCTACAAGGGGTCTCCATGTAATAGTGAAATATTAAGGAAAAGAGGTAGAGGATCAACCAAGGATATTATCTTGTCCTTCTTCTCCATGACCACTTCCTATTCCTTCAGCCATAGGAAAGCATCATGATTTGTTTCTTGAAAATTAGGGCACTCAAAAGGGTGTAATTACAACCTTTGGTCTAGAAAAGGGAAAATAAATTGAAACAAGGGAGTTTGATAGAGATGAGACTAGACCCCTAAGGAAGAAGATGAAGAAGAAGTTATTATTTTTGTACTTGATAAGTTGATGATGTGAGGAATACCACTCATGCTTGTTGTATAATATTAGATTTATCATCCCAAGAGGTAAAGGGTTTAGTGCCTAGGGATGTTAGGGATGAAGCTTGTAAAGAATTCCTCGAAGATGACAAGTTTGTTAACTCAAATCAATTCAATAAATTCCTACAGTAGAAGAATGTATGATAATTCTATCAAATGAAGATAGAAAGAATGACACAAACGTTTGATACCAAGAAAGAAGAGATTATGAGGGAAATTGAGGATGAGATGATGGAAATATTTGATGTCGTTACTGTTGAGGATGGTAGAAGGTTGGTCTAGGATTCAAGAATGTTACTTTTTCCAAATATGAGCATATATAATCCAATTATTTTTTATTTAGTCATACAAAGCATGAAGACACATGATGAAGGGTGCTTTCCTTAATACCATAAACCATAATAGAAAAAAAAGAAATAACAACAATTATGGGAATAAAATATGGACTTCTTATTTATGCCACAAATGTAGAATTATAGAATTTACAAGTACAATATGCTAACCCACATGAGTGCCTTTATTATAGTAATCTGCAAGACTAAGCTGTGAACTACCACCCAGAGTTATCCTAGACAATGTTCAGGTCTTTCTAAAATAGGCAATTTTATGTCACTTGGGAAGGTTCTAGATGCTCAAACTTAATACCTAGGGCCAAGAGACCCTAATTATACATATAGAGTTGGCTAAGTACATCTTTGACAAATTATTTTAGAAATTTCAATAGCCCAACTTTGAAAGGCCATAACTCTTGAACCATTGATTTGATTGGCTATTATAGCCATTTTTTGAAAATGTCAACTCCTGATCTATGGGCCTAAAACCACACAAGTGCGCTTCCATCAAGTTTTCAAACCTCATCTAGGCACTCTAAAGCCTCCAACGATGAGCTTGAAGAGTTTTCTACAATTTTTTCCATTTAAAATCTGCAATAACTTCTTTGATACTTAAGCTAGAACAATGAGATTTTTTATGGTAGGCTTATAACTCTAAAATTATCCTTCCTATAGGAAATGAGAAAATTCTAAGCTCGTATGAGAAACTTACTAAAAATAGCAAGTTCCCATAAATAGTAACCATCCTATCTACTAGTCATTATTAAAATAGAAAAGATTGAAAATGAAATATTTTTGGGTGATGCAAGAATATTGTTCTTATACCCAGGATGCTCTTGCATTAGACATCCAAGGTAATTTGAGAAGTGACTTCATCACATCTCAAGTGTTCAAAGGAAAACCAAGATGGATAACCTCATCCCTTGCTAGCCATGATGAATCCTCTACTAGCCTCCCTTTCCTTTTGACCAGATATTCCTTATAAGATTTGTTCCTTGTACTTTTGCCAACATGACTATCCAGTATCTCCTCAATCTCCTTTGTAGCCAAACTAGTTGCTAGAATACTCCATTGCACTTCTGTAACTCCATCTCCATCACCTCCTTCATAATACTCTATCAAATCTATAATGTTAAATATTGGTCAAATATTCAATTCAGTAGGCAACTCCACTTCATAAGCATTTCTAGAATCATGCCTTTTCACTATCTTGCACGGTTCCAAACTTCTTCATCTTCATCTTATTATATGTAACCACTAGAAAACACTCCTTTCTCAAATGAACCATGACTTCATCTCCAATCTAAAATTCCTTATACCTCATTTTGACATCTTCCTTAGCCTTGTACTATGTATTCATCTTTATGATGTGCTTCCTTAGCATCTCATGGATGTTCTTTAAATGTTTAGCAAATTCTTCTACTTCAGCATTACTTATCTCTCCTTTATCCAACTGTCATAATTAAGAAGCATTTTGGGATTTTTGCTATACACAATCTAGAATGGTGACTTACCAGTACTCCTATTGATAGAATTATTATATGAAAATTCCACCCGTGGTAAAACATATCCCATCCTTTTGGCTTGTCTCCAATCAAACATCTCAGCAAGTTTCCTAGATTGTGATTCACAATTTTTGTGTGTCCATCAATCTATGGATGATGTGATAAACTGAACTTCAACTCCATCTTCAATTTCTTCCATAATGTATGCTAGAAATATCTAACAAATTTGGTATCTTGATCTAAAACTATACTCTTTGGCAAACCATGTAGTCTCACCACTTCTTTGAAAAGAAATTCTACTACATGAACAACATCACTAGTCTTCTTGCAAAATCTTTGAAAACCTGTCAACCACCATAAAAATAGAATCCACATTGTGTCCTCAGTAATCCAAGAACAAAATCCATGCTGACATCCTCCCATGGCTTCTCTGGTATAGGTAATGGCTGATACAACCCTATTTTTTTCTTTACTCCTTTCACCATCTAACATACTCTCCAACTTTGTACAAAATTCTTCACATCTTGTTACAACTACGGCCAATAATGATTCTCACCAACCAAAGCAATGGTATTATCTTTGCCAAAATGTCCAACCAATCCTCCATTATGCTTCTCCTTGATGTGATTCTCTCTCATTGAACTTTGTGGAATGCACAACTGGCTTCCTTTGAACAACATACTATCTTGGAACATGAAATCTAACCACTTTGTCTTGACAAGTGTAATAGGTTCTATACAAGCCTTCCACACTTCATCAAAATTAGGATCATCTGGGTACTAAGTTCCTTGAACCCAACCACCACTATCTACATTTTTGTTAGCAAATTTTTTCTTGTACTAAGAGTATCTACAACTTTGTTAGACTTCCCACTCCTATGTTTCAAAACAAATGTATAACTCTAAAAAAATCAACCGACATCAAATGCCTTTGGTCTAATTTTCCTCAACTATTTAAATATTGCAAAGCTTGATGATCAATATACAAAAAAAACTCCTTAGGAAGAAGATAGTGTCTCTGCTTTTTTAGTGCTTGAACTATAGCATAAAATTATTGATCATAAATATAATATTTTCTTTTTGCATCATTCAAATTCTCACTAAAATAAGCAATAGGTCTACCTTCTTGGCTCATAATAGCTCCTATTGCAATACCACTAGCATTGCAGCCTACTTGAAATACCTTGTTAAAATTTGGAAGTACTAAAACAGGTTTCTCAGTAACTTTCTATTTCAATAGATTAAAACTCTTATCTGCTCCTATAGTCCATTTAAACTCTTTCCTATCCTCTCTCATTTTTTTAGTCAAGGATCCACAAATACTTCTAAGACCTCTTATGAACTTTCTATAAAAACTAGCCATTCCATGAAAAGATCTCACTTCTATCACACTCCTTGGAGTAGGCCATTCAAGGATAGCCTTCACTTTCTCTGGGTCCATTTTCACACCTTTTGCTCAAACTACAAATCCTAGGTACACCACCTCTTTCTTTACAAAACTAGACTTCTTCAGGTTTATCAATAACTTTTCTTCCGTCAACTTATCAAACACCTTGTGAATATGAATGAAATGCTCCTCCAATGTCTTACTAAAGATTAAAATATCATCTAGGTAAACAATGAAAAACTTACCCAGAAACTCCTTCAGTAACTCATTCATGAGCCTCATGAAAGTTCTTGGTACATTGGTTAGCCCAAAAGGCATGACTAACCACTCATGTAGTCCTTTTTTTTTGAAAGTAGTCTTCCACTCATCACCTTCTCTGATACAAATTTGATGGTACCCACTCTTTAGATCTATCTTTGTGAAATACTTAGCTCTACTCAAATAGTCCATAATATCATCCATCCTTGGCAATGGAAATCTATACTTGATTGTGATCTTGTTGATAGCATGAGATCTGTGCACATCCTCCATTCTCCATTCTTATTTGGTGGTAATACTACTAGTATAGCACATGGACTATCATGCCTGACCACTACTTCAATTTTACTGCATTTTAAGACTTTGTGATTATAAATTCTTTTCGGATGATTATGTTTCTATTTCAGAATTACTTTATTTTAAGCTTTGATAGAGACATTTATGAATCTGACAAACTTATGATGTAGTTAGAATTAATGCCTAATGTTTATAGTTTTAATGATATTGTTGTATATTGTCTTCAAGTAGAATATGAATGGAGAACATTTCTGAAAAGCTTTTAATGTAGCTCAGATTTTATGGTTATCGCTTTCATATTTTGTTGTACATCAGCATAATATTATGATTATCATGTTTATATTTTGTGCATCAGTATTAATGATAATACGTTTTTTAGTGATATTTTCAGAACTTAGGTAGTTTCCTAATACTCTTTTCACATGTTATATATATTTATACATAAGTGTGTTGTATATTCAAAGGTTTATATATATTGTTAACCTCATAATGGTTTTTGACACTTGAGTGCCAACACATTTAATCACATTCTACATTGGAACCGAGTACACTATGTATGCCAAGCCACAACATGAGCTGAGTCAGGAAAGTCTTCAGATGCCAAGTGATCTTTAGATGCCAAGTGAAGATCAGGTGTCGAGTGAAGAACAGATGCCGAGTGACTTCAAGTGCCGAGGATGAAAAAAGTGCCAAGTAATATTTAAGTGTCGAGTCACAGACGATGTCGAGTAAGTCAGTTTGTTACAAGTGCTGAGCAACACAGAATGCACATATAAGTTTGTAACATTAAAAATTCATATGTAAATCATTTTCATGGCTGACATATTGACGAATTTCAGAGGATCAAAAGATAAGATCGAATCTTTTGTATTTCCTATGTAATCTACATGCAACCAATAAGAAAAATGGAGAACGCATGCAACCAATTAGAAAAGTGCAAGGAATGAGCAGGATACAGAGATTGAATATGGATCGTAGATCCATACCTAACCCTAAGTCTTATAATGTCTTTATAAGGAAGACAAAATTTCATTGTAATATGATGATATGAGTGGATATACAAGGGTGCATAAGGAAAAACTACATTCAGAACAAGGGTTATCAGATCACAAAGGATCAAGATCAGAGAAAGTAGAATAAGCGCTTGCATTCAGCAATCAAGGATTGTAAACTATCAGGTTCAGTGTACCTAATATTTTCTAGCAATTGTATTAGAATGAAAATCCTATGGTGATAGGTTAGCTTAACAGCTATTTCGTAGATCCTTTAAATAGGTGATTAAATCCTTTAACAGGGTGACACTTCATGTAAAGTGTTTGTAAATCCTCTAACCAGGTCACTATTGATATAGTGTAAAGCCTTTAACAGGGCAGGCCTTTAACAGGGCAAACTATCAGAAGTGGTTGAACAATATTGCTGCAGCAATTTTTGTGGGTATCATCCCCACCCCAGTTTTACCTTCTTATTCCTGGAGGGTTTCTAGGTTACCAAATTCCAGTGTTATGTGTTGTTTATGCATGTCTTAGTTTCATGTTT
Organism: Cupressus sempervirens; assembly: GCA_028749045.1. Classification (NCBI taxonomy): domain Eukaryota; kingdom Viridiplantae; phylum Streptophyta; class Pinopsida; order Cupressales; family Cupressaceae; genus Cupressus; species Cupressus sempervirens. The sequence goes on from CM053789.1 coordinate 464,586,253, forward strand.
ACTTGATTTATTTACATACATGCAATTTACTTTCACCTAAAAGTTTTATTGGTTAAAGTGTGATACTTTTGATTCACACCCCCCCCCCCCCCTCTCATAAGTATTTTTTCCATATTTGAATATTCCAACATATATATATGCATTAAGTTTATGTTTTAAATCAATTGCTATTAATATATATGGGGTTTAAACTTGCGGTGGTTATTAGGTATGTGTTTTGCATATCATATTTTCAAAAAAAAAAAAACAAAGTTTTCTAACCTAAAACCCTAAATGGGTCTCGATGCTTTGAATGAGGTATTATGTTGAAGTTTAATAGCCAAACATATATGGTGATGGCAAGATGATTTCCATCTGTACTCGGCATTGTGGAAGTGGTTTAGTTGCATTTAATGCTCATTTAAGAGGAATTATTACATTGAATTAGCCAACCATTTCTGTATGCGTATGTTTGAGTTCTTGTTGTGTTTGGGCCAAGAATTTGGCCACATTTCTCTATATGTTTTGCATCTGTGATGCTCATTGCTAAAATTCAGCATCATGGGGGATTTGGTCAATAGAGCTTTCATGCTTATGAAGCTGTACATTGTTGGAATTCAAAGTATCATTCATTATCAGAGTTTTTAGTTTTGGAAGTCTGGTTTTGGTTTGGGGTTATGGCAGTGAATTTGGTTGCTAGGCATCATTTTGAGTTTTCATATTCTAAAATTTGGAGGTAGGGGGCATTTCCTTACCTATTCCTTTACTGTTTTGAGTGTTAATTTTGCTTGAAGAATTGTAGAGACTGCAATATTTTTTTTAATATGCTTGTCGATACCCAGGTATGGGTGTAAGTAGGGTTGGGCATAAGTGTCGAGACCTATCTATATCCATATTTGGATATGGGTTACATATATACATCTTTGTTTTGTGTATTGTTGTTTGCTTTGGGGTTTAGATGGTTTCTATACTCTGTTTTATTAAACCGTGGTCACTTGGGTGTTTCAACTTCATGTATATTATTGTCATTTTGTCATATTTGGTGTTAGAGATGTTTGAATTCGAAAACATTGATGATGGTTGAACAACTAAGTGAAACCGCGACAGACATAATGCCAAACGATTGGTATGAAACATAGACAATGTAGCATTAGCGATTATTAGTTTTATGTGAATGAGTTTTATATGTTGTTGATGGCTATTTACTGTTGAAGTGTTATGTGGTTCGTATCCTTAATAGCAGTATAATGAAATTTTGTAATAAATGGAAATTATATTGTTTTTTGTTGTGTGATGCTCTGTCAAACAGATATAAGGATAGTTTGGGGCATGTGGTAATTTCAAGCAACATTATAGTTTGTTTTCTTTTATAAATATAGAAGTTATTTTCAATAAAGAGTTTCAAATTTATATATAGTTGTGTTTAAGTTGTTTGAAAGGATATGATGATTGTCGTGAATAGTAACCGAGAGCAATCTTATGTGAATTTTAATATGCAACTCGTTATAAACAGAGGAAACATAGAGATGGCTTAATATGGTTATTATAATATGAGGAAGATTGAGTTATAACTACCTGTTGTTTTGAGATATTATCCACAATTGAATATGACACCATTTGAAAAAAATAGAGCCATTGTCAGTTTCTGTTATTTCTATATTAATGTGGATATTTTATGAACAGTTAGTATATGCTTTGTAGTATTGATGAATTACATCCTTATTAATTTTGATTATTGGCATGATGAAAGTTACTATAAATTTAATGAATCGCATTTTATATTGAACTCTAATATTATGTTTCATATGCTGATGTGAATATAATTGAATGGTGGCTTTTGTTATACAATAGTATAACTGTAGTAGACACTTGAATATTAACAACTTTGTTAATGATCATTCGTTAAAGTAATGGCTGTATTAGTTTCTATTATGTTAAATTTAGATTATGAAGTGTTTTAATAGCATTTAAGGATCATTCGGAGATAAGATGTTTTGAAACAACATTCTTTTATTATAAAGATATATGTTTTTGTTCATAATTAAGATGTAAGTTGTTTTCAAGTATTGAAACAGAATATGATATTTGTTTAATGATATATTATTTTTATAAAAAAAAACAAGGGTATCATGTGCATTTTGATTTGTTGTCTTGGTCAGTTCGAAGTTAAGTATAGCTGGTTAGGTCAGCAGGGAATTGAATGTATAATATGAAGATTTTGTAAGTATCATTGAGCTGAGCTATAGTTCAATTGTATTTACGTGATCTTGATATTATAGGTTTTGTTTTTGTTTTTGTAATTATCTATATTTACCTTTGAACTTGGCAGAATAAGATGTGTTTCAGATGGATTAAAGGATGTAGTATCATGTTGTAAACTGATTTATATCTGTTGCATGTACATTCTTAGTATATCTGTTTGATGTGTATTTTAGGAATAGTTGTGATGAACATATATCGGGGTGGCTGAATTTGGTTTATCCAATTCAGTTAATTAATTCAGTGATAACTTAAAATTTTATTGGGTGGGTTAATTACAAATAAAAGATAATTGACCTTACCTATGACTTAAACTGATATGGTTAAGTATGGAGAACAAGGCATATCTCTATTCTGTCATTGACAAGTATAATAGAGATTGCCGTTATGTGTTGACTATGGGCATATCATACATGGATGCAGAATCTTAGTGCCATAACAATGACACCTCAGTATATATATGGTTCATTTACAGGTTATTCTTAGTGCGACTTTAATTTTGCATTGTTAAGTAAATATTTACTTCTTGCATATTAATTTGAAACTACACTATGTTAAGTGGTTCAGATATCTACATTATGGTTTATATATGTTTATTCTAACATGTATGCAGGTGGATTCTGCTTTTTAACTCAATTTGTACTGAGCCCCCTTGTTGTGTTGTGTTGCATTTTTGTATGTTTTCCAGGTGTTTTGAGATTGTTTAGCAATTAACCAAATATGACTGTTGAAGTTACTTTTGAAATAGCATTTAGGGTTCCTATGTTGGACATAGGTGTTTAGAAATGATGTTGTACTACATTATTGTACTAAACTCGATTTGTATTAGCATAATTATGAAAACATATTTGGATGATATTATATTTCTTATTGAGGTTTTCAGATTGAGAATGATTCAATCTATGTATTTGTACTTGTATTAAGACATTAAAAAAAAAAATTGTTGAGTTTATGGTATTTGTTCTTTGTTTTCTTATCTTTTGGTTATGCTTAGTTGAGCATTACAATTTGGTATCAGAGCCTAGGTTAGAATAACCAGGACTCTTGGGTTATAGGGTTTAACCCATCATCGATGCATTATTAATAGATTTTTGTTTTTAGGTTGCTATCATGCCTCCCGTCACTAGAGGAATTTGAGGACATGGCATTCCTGAGGATAACCATGCTAGCAGAGGCAAAGGCAGGGGTAGAGGCTGTGGTAGAGGTCCTAGGTACCAAAATGATGCTGGGAATCATCAGTTTGATCAGAATGCTGGGGTTGGAAACAACCAAGATAACCAAGCTGACCAGACTATGGTACTTGAGAGAATTTTGGAACGTCTTGATAATATTGAGGCTAACAACCAGATTCCTAGTGGGGGAGTGAATGACAGGAGACGTCTTGTGCAGTGTATTAACCTTCATGTAGAGGAAGATCCAGTGGCAAGAGCTCAGCTCAAGGATCTGTCCAAAATGAAAGGGTCGTTATTCTATGGTATAGAATAGGGTACAGCGGCAAAAGCTTGGCTGCTAAATATTGAGCGATTCTTTGTCTTACACCGTTACATGAGTAACATGAAAGTAAGATGGACGGTGATGAACTTGAGAGGATTTGGTTCCTTGTGGTGGGAACAAGAGCTGGAGAAGCTTGGCATTGATATCTCTCTAGTTACTTGCGAACTCTTTGTTGAGGGTTTTAAGGAGAGGTTCATGTCAGAATATTGGTGTCAGGCCCGTGCCGAGGAGTTCTTTTAGATTATGCAGTCTGGCTCTATAGTGGAACCTTATGAATGTAGGTTCTATGAGCTTAGAAGTTTTATGGGTGGGCTGAAAATGATAAAGCCTTGATACAACACTTTATTAGAGGGCTTATGCCCAAGATTAGGGAGGAAGTGAGAACTTTTCAACCTTTGACTATGCAGGAAGCTTCAAAGCGAGCAAAGCTGATTGAGATGAAGTCTGGTTATCATGGGGCTTCATACAAAACCAGCATGAATCCATCTACTCTGGATGTCAGTAAGAGTCAAAAGCCTCCTCGGAGTAATTCAAAGTCAAGATTTTTAGGTGGGAAATTCAAGAGGAAGAAGTTTGATAAGGACTCCAAGGGTTCAGAATAGCCGAGATCATCTCAACCACCTCAGAGTGTGCAGAGTAATAAGCCATTTCCTAATCCTTCTTGTCAGAACTTGGGATTCAGGAAATTTGTTGATTTTTTTCATTACAGACAGATAGGTCATTATCAGTCTCAGTGCCCTAACTGGGATACGCTGAAGGTTGGACCTAAGCCAGCTAGGTCTGAAGCGACAGTTGGTGATTCTACTAGGAACCACTGTATCTTTGCAACCCTAGATCAGAAGCAAGTTGAACACCAGAACACGATTATTGAAGCTCAGGGTAATACTCAAGGTATGAAAGTATCTATTTTATTTGACTCAGGAGCTACAGATTCTTTTATTTCTTCTACTTTAGTTGCAAATAGTGGAATTCTTGTGGTTAGGGTAAGGGACAGATGGCAAGTGGAGTTAGTGTTAGGGTCTAAGGTGAATGCTGATTATATTGCTCCTGACTATAAGATTCATATGAAATCTTTCACAACTTCAACGAACCTTAGGGTTATACTTTTAGGATCTGACATGTTGCAAGATTTGGAACAACAGGTTAAGAGGATCAAAGAGCACCTTATTACTACTCAAGATAGATAAAAGAAATACGTTGATAAGCATAGAATCGACCGTCAATGCTTGGTTGGTGATAAAGTGTTTCTTTGGGTAAGACCACGTAAGAGTCCAATTCATTATGGAAAGGGATCCAAGTTAGCACCACTATTTGTAGGTCCGTTTGAAATTCTGGAGCGAATTGGACCTGTTGCCTACAAACTTGCCTTGTCACCGAGTCTTTCATGCATTCATAATGTATTTCATGTTTCATTTTTGCGTAAGTATATTCCTGATATTACTCACATGCTTGACTGGAAGAATTTGCAGATTTTGGATGGACAAATCATGCTAGAAACAGTACAGATCATGCAAAGCAGAACTATGAGTTTAAGAGGAAGAGAAATAAGGCAGGTAAAAGTCCTATGGGACCCCAATGATGAAACATCTGCTACCTAGGAAGACACTGAAATGATGAGAGCAGCTCATCCGCACTTGTTTGTTGACTTCCAGGTGAAAGTCAAAGCCTAGTGGGGGAGGGTGTCATGCATGACCACTACTTCAATTTTACTGCATTTTAAGACTTTGTGATTATAACTTCTTTTCGGATGATTATGTTTCTATTTCAGAATTACTTTATTTTAAGCTTTGATAGAGACATTTATGAATCTAACAAACTTATGATGTAGTTAGAATTAATGCCTAATGTTTCTAGTTTTAATGATATTGTTGTATATTGTCTTCAAGTAGAATATGAATGGAGAACATTTCTGAAAAGCTTTTAATGTAGCTTAGATTTTATGGTTATCACTTTCATATTTTGTTGTACATCAGCATAATGTTATGGTTATCATGTTTATATTTTGTGCATCAATATTAATGATAATACGTTGTTTAGTGATATTTGCAGAACTTAGGTATTTTCCTAATACTCTTTTCACATGTTATATATATATTTATACATATGTGTGTTGTATATTCAAAGGTTTATATATGTATATATATATATATATATGTATGTATATATATGCATTAAGTTTATGTTTTAAATCAATTGCTATTAATATATATGGGGTTCAAACCCACGGTGGTTATTAGGTATGTGTTTTGCATATCATATTTTCAAAAAAAAAAACAAAGTTTTCTAACCTAAAACCCTAAATGGGTCTTAATGCTTTGAATGAGGTATTATGTTGAAGTTTAATAGCCAAACATATATGGTGGTGGCAAGATGATTTCCATCTGTACTCAGCATTGTGGAAGTGGTTTAGTTGCATTTAATGCTCATTTAAGAGGAATTATTACATTGAATTAGTCGGCCATTTTTGTATGCGTATGTTTGAGTTCTTGTTGTGTTTGGGCCAAGAATTTGGCCACATTTCTCTGTATGTTTTGCATATGTGATGCTTATTGCTAAAATTCAGCATCATGGCGAATTTGGTCAATAGGGCTTGCATGCTTATGAAGCTGTACATTGTTGGAATTCAAAGCATCATTCATTATCAGAGTTTTTCAGTTTTGGAAGTCTGGTTTTGGTTTGGGGTTTTGGCAGCGAATTTGGTTGCTGGGCATCGTTTTGAGTTTTCATCTTCTAAAATTTGGAGGTAGGGGGCATTTCCTTACCTATTCCTTTACTGTTTTGAGTGTTAATTTTGCTTGAAGAATTGTAGAGACTACAATATTTTTTTATAATATGCTTGTCGATACCCAAGTATGGGTGTAAGCAGAGTTGGGCATAAGTGTCGAGACCTATTTATATCCATATTTGGATATGGGTTAAATATATACATCTTTGTTTTGTGTATTTCTATTTGCTTTGGGGTTTAGATGGTTTCTATACTCTATTTTATTATACTGTGGTCACTTGGGTGTTTCAACTTCATGTATATTATTGTCATTCTGTCATATTTGGTGTTAGAGATGTTTGAATTCGAAAAAATTGATGATGGTTGAACAACAAAGTGAAACCGTGATAGACATAACGTCAAACAATTGGTATGAAACATAGACAATGTAGCATTAGCAATTATCAGTTTTATGTGAATAAGTTTTATATGTTGTCAATGGTTGTTTACTGTTGAAGTGTTATGTGGTTCATATCCTTAATAGCAGTATAATGAAATTTCGTGATAAATGGAAATTATATTGTTTGTTGTTGTGCGACGCTCTGTCAAACAAATATGAGGATAGTTTGGGCCATGTGGTAATTTTGAGCAACATTATAGTTTGTTTTCTTTTATAAATATAGAAGTTATTTTCAATAAAGAGTTTTGAATTTATATATAGTTGTGTTTAAGTTGTTTGAAAGGATATGATGACTGTTGTGAATAGTAACCGAGAGCAATCTTATGTGAATGTTAATATGCAACTCGTTATAAACAAAGGAAACATAGAGATGGCTTAATTTGGTTATTATAATATGAGGAAGATTGAGTTATAACTACTTGTTGTTTTGAGATTTATCCACAATTGAATATGACACCATTTGAAAAAAATAGAGCCATTGACAGTTGCTCTTATTTCTATATTAATGTGGATATTTTATGAACAGTTAGTATATGCTCTGTAGTATTGATGAATTACATCCTTATTACTTTCGATTATTGGCATGATGAAAGTTACTATAAATTTAATGAATCGCATTTTATATTGAACTCTAATATTATGTTTCATATGCTGATGTGAATATAATTGAATGGTGGCTTTTGTTATACAATACTATAACTGCAGTAGACACTTGAATATTAACAACTTTGTTAATGATCATTCGTTAAAGTAATGGCTGTATTTAGTTTCTATTATGTTAAATTTAGATTATGAAGTGTTTTAATAGAATTAAAGGATCATTCGGAGATAAGATGTTTTGAAACAACATTCTTTTATTATAAAGATATATGTTTTTTTTCATAATTAAGATGTAAGTTGTTTTCAAGTATTGAAACAGAATATGATATTTGTTTAATGATATATTATTTTTATAAAAAAAACAAGGGTATCATGTGCATTTTGATTTGTTGTCTTGGTTAGTTCAAAGTTAAGTATAGCTGGTTAGGTCAGCAGGGAATTGAATGTATAATATGAAGATTTTGTAAGTATCATTGAGCTGAGCTATAGTTCAATTGTATTTACGTGATCTTGATATTATAGGTTTTATTTTTGTTGTTGTAATTATCTATATTTACCTTTGAACTTGGCAGAATAAGATGTGTTTCAGATGGATTAAAGGATGTAGTATCATGTTGTAAACTGATTTATATCTGTTGCATGTACATTCTTAGTATATCTGTTTGATGTGTATTTTAGGAATAGTTGTGATGAACATATATCAGGGTGGCTGAATTTGGTTTATCCAATTCAGTTAATTAATTCAATGATAGTTTAAAATTGTATTGGGTGGGTTAATTACATATAAAAGATAATTGACCTTACCTATGACTTAAACCGATATGGTTAAGTACGGAGAACAAGGCATATCTCTATTCTGTCATTGACAAGTATAATAGAGATTGTCGTTATGTGTTGACTATGGGCATATCATACATGGATGCAGAATCTTAGTGCCATAAAAATGACACCTCAGTATATATATGGTTCATTTACAAGTTATTCTTAGAGAGAGTTTAATTTTGCATTGTTAAGTAAATGTTTACTTCTTGCATATTAATTTGAAACTGCACTATGTTAAGTGGTTCAGATATCTGCATTATGGTTTATATATGTTTATTCTAACATGTATGCAGGTGGATTACGCTTTTTAACTCAATTTTTACTGAGCCCCCTTGTTGTGTTGTGTTGCATTTTTGTATGTTTTCCAGGTGCTTCGATATTGTTTAGCAAGTAACCAAAGATGACTGTTGAAGTTACTTTTGAAACAGCATTTAGGGTTCCTATGTTGGACATAGGTGTTTAGAAATGATGTTGTACTACATTATTGTACTGAACTCGATTTGTATTAGCATCATTATGAAAACATATTTGGATGATATTATATTTCTTATTGAGGTTTTGAGATTGAGAATGATTCAATCTATGTATTTGTACTTGTATTAAGATGTTAAAAAAAAAATTGCTGAGTTTATGGTATTTGTTCTTTGTTTTCTTATCTTTTGGTTATGCTTAGTTGAGCATTAGATAGACTTAGACTCTCTTGAATCAACCCCTTCTACAACAACTCATGAACTTTCTTGTTTAACTCTTTACTTTCTACTGGTGTCATTCTACATGTGGCCTTGTCTGTCAAATTGGCTCTTGGAACCGAATCCATTTGGTGACTGATCTTCCTCATTGGGGGCAATCCATCAAGTACATTATCTGATACAATATAAAAAAAAATCTCCCAACATATCTCCAACTTCTACAGGCACCTCCTCTACTTCTTCTATACTATCTTTTGGAATTATAGAAAAACACATATGCTCATACTTCGTACCTTTGAGAAATTATTTTCCATCAACGAAACATATTCTAGCAGCACTACATACCTTTTCTTCTTTCTCCTTCAATAGTTTCAACTTATTCTTTACTCCATCCTTGGTTAGAGTGTAGGTATTTGCTCGCCCATCATATACAACATGTCTACCAAACTTTCATGGCCTACCTAGCAACATATGACATATGTCCATTGGTATGATATCACAAAGTACCTCAACCTAGTAGCTTCCAATCTTGAACTTCACTAAGCACTGCTCATTAACTATGATATTGTGGTCATCTTGCACCCAAGAAATATGGTATGGACATGAGTGCTTTTGTCTCTTTAGCTTCCACTTTGTGACCATCATTTCTGACATTAGATTATTAGTACTTCCACTATCAATGATCACATCACAACACTTATCTTCATATCTACACCTTGTGTGAAACAATCTCCTTCTTTGATCAGGTTCATTCTCACCACTCAACATGACTCTTTTGTTAACTAGGACTTCTCCTCTTTCAACATCTTCAGAATGTGATGATCTGACATCTTTATAAGCATGTGCAACTATGGCCTAGCCTTCTATTCTTCAATCTGTCCTTCCTTGGCATTGGGTACATTCAAATTCTTTATGCCCTTCTTCTCCATAGTGAAAACATTTCCCACATAAGCCTCCTCTTCCAAATCCTTGTCCTCTACATCTTCCTCTCTGATCTCTATTATTTTTATCATGGAAATGATTAGAATTATTTCCCTTTTGGTTCTAACTGCTATTTCTAGCCTCATCCTTGTTCTTATGATCATCATTATGGCCTCCATAAGATCGTCTGCCAAATCTTCCATCGCAGCCTCTTCTGCCATTCTTGTTGTCAACAATCTTGCTTAGTTTTTCCTCAACTCTTAGGGAAAATTGGTATGCCTCCTCAATCCTATTCATTTGAACTAGACTCAACTCATCTTGAATACCTAACCTTAACCCATTAAGATAATGGACCATTGTCACCTTATCAACTTCTACAAGGTTGGTTCAAAAAGAACTCGGTAAAACTCTTCGGTATACTCTTGAATAGATTTTCTTTCTTGGTTTAACCCTTGCATTTTCTTCAACAAGTTAGGCTCATAATCCACAAGAATGAATTGTCCCTTTAGTTTAGCTATTATCCATTCCCATCTATTGATTTTTTCCTTTCCCTTTCTATTTTTCTTAAACTAAACCTCCTACCACTAGATCTTCACATGTTTTTCAGTTTCACCTTAGTAAACTTGACCCTATCAAGATCATCAATATCTTCATACTCAAAGTACTCTACAAGTTATGGGTTAAGATTTCTTGAAAATGTGGGAGCTTCAAACTTAGGTTGTTTCCAATCTTAGAGATGGCCTTAAAAAGCCTCTCTTCCTCTGGGTTTAGAACTACCTCTACTTTGACATTTTTCTTCTACACCATCCTCATCCTCATTTTCATCTCTTACAGGAATATTTATTCCTCTACACATTTGTTCTTCCAATGTTTGCATTTGTCTTCAAAGGGCTCTAAAACCCTCAGGTGTAACAACTACAAGTCTTCTGTCATGCTCTCTTCATGGAGGCATTTTCTACACTTATGCTAAAACCCTAGTGCAAATTGCCTCACAATCCATGATTTGTCTATACACTCAGCCCAAACCATGGTCCTAGTGTGAACTACCTCACAGTTGATGATCTATCCACATGCTCAAGAACTCTAACTCCAATATCACTTGATGAAGGGTGCTCCCCTTAATATCATAAACTATAATAGAAACAAAGAAACAACAATTGTGAGAACAAAATATGGACTTCTTATTTGTGCCAAAAATGCAGAATTACAAAATTCACAAGTACAATATGCTAACCCACATGGGCACCTTCATTAAAGTAATCTATAAGACTAAGCTACAAACTACCACCTAGAGTTGTCCTAGATGATATTTTGGCCTTTATTAAATAGGAAATTTTATGCCACCCGAGAAGGTTCTAGATGTTCAAACTTAATACCTACGGCTGACAAAACCTAACGATACATATAGAGTTGACTAAATACATCTTTGACAAATAATTTTAGAAATTTTGGTAGCCCAACTTTGAAAGGCCATAACTCTCAAACTATTACTCTGATTGTCTATTATAACCACTTTTTAGAAATGCCAGCTCCTGATTTACAAGCTCAAACCTGTGCAAGCACCATTCTGTTGAGTTTTCAAACCTCATCCAAGCACTCTAAGGCCTCCAATGGTGAGCCTGAAGATTTCTCTACAAATTTTTCCAATGAAAATCTGCAATAACTTCTCTAATACTTAAGTTGGAACAATGAGATTTTAATGGTAGGCTTATAACTCTAAAATTATCCTTCTTGTAGAAAATGAGAACATTTCAAGCTTGTATGAGAAACTTACTAAAAATAGCAAGTTCTCATAAATAGTAATAACCCTGTCTACTAGTCATTAAAATAGAAAAGACTAAAAATAAAATATTTTTGGGTGATGCAAGATTTCTCTTACACCTAGGATGCTCCTACATCAACACATCACCTTGAGGCTAGGTCAAAAGATAAACTTGTGAAGAGAACAATTTATAGCAAGGATTATGTCACACTGGCAATTTTTTTTCTTTCTCCCTTCAAGTACACAAAGAGAAGTTATTGATAGGGATACTGGTATGAGGGGAAATGTTATTTTGTAAAGGGATGGAGATACCATATGTATTGATGTTACTAGTGGGTTGAAACATAATGCATCATATGTTGATGATGTTGCCAAGTAATCTGAGAAGAAATATGAAGATATATATGTGAATTATAGACCAATTTTAAAATTATATGGGGAGAAAACTAATCTATGTACAACATTAAAGGCCAAGGTAGAGGCATTAGAAAAAAAGGGTGGTTGATCTTGAAGTTGCCAAACCATCAAGGACAGATGTGGTAGGCCCATCCATTAATTGGGTTTAGTACATGTAGTACAAAAGGCCCCTCATGTGCCAGTTCAAAGGGTTTCCACTAGAAAAAGATAAGGACATACAGGCATTGCAAAAGAAAATTATTGAAATAAAAATGGTAGCTAAAAAAGAGTAGAGAGATTCTATAAATGACAAAAGAGGGGTTGTTCAAGCTACCTTATTATTCTTGCAAGAAAAAATAAACTCTAGAATGTTCATAATTCATGAAGTCTATTCTTTAATTCATTTGTCCATATGTAAATTGAAAGTGATATAGCACTTTTTAAGCTTGTACTTGAGAAGTTAGTCCAAAGGGTAGATAAAATGAATATGAAAAAAGAATGTGTGAGGATTGACAGTGTTAGGCCATTCAATGTTATTCCTACTTCAAAAAATGAGTTTTACAAATTTTTTGGAGCATATTAAGAATAAAATGATTGAGGGACAATTTTGATGGGTATGGTGATAAGTTAATACCTCACATTTTGAAAAAAGACAAAAATGTAAAACCCTTTATGAACTAGTGAATTCAATCCATCTAAAATGTAAAACGCTTTGTAGACTAGCAAACTCAGGCCACCGATAGAGTATACAAGTTGATAGGTAAGTTTAATAAAGATATGAATATGGAAATTTTTTAGATTAGCATTGGAAGGATTATTAACTCTTGGCTTTATTATGAGAATTATGAAAAGGATGTCACACAATGCACTATTTAATATAGTCCCAATAGTCAAGTGGTTGAACAAATCATGGTATACAAAAGATCGAGTGATAATGAATATGAAGAATGGGTACAAAGATACAAGGTAATTGATGACTTGCCTATTGAGGACCCACCAGAGCAACAACAACCATGGGAAAATTTTGTTGAAAGGAAAACATGTGATTAGAGAGAAGTATAACAAATCATGGGTGTTGAAGATATTAACATCAACCTTTCAAAAGAGCCAATTACAAACATATATCATTTTTTATTAGGATTTGTTGTAGGAAATATTTGGTGTCAAATTGTAACATAATATGTTCCATTTTACCATTCTAAATCTTGTTGCGATCCTTCATTATGAAAGGATTACCAAGACTAGGATAAGGGGTCCGAGAATACATTTTTTAAATGATATATTTTGGTTGTTTCATATATTTTGTTAATAATTAATGCCATGATTTTACTAAAATGACGTTTTTATTAAAGTAAACATATTGTCCTAGTTGGTTGATCTTATTTTGAGTTCTTTTTAACCATAAGTTCTGATGTATTACATTCAAGGCATTAATATGAAGGCATTGACATGAATTTTTCATTTTGAACTTTGTCTCCTTTCGTGATATTTTATGACTTCCTATGTTTTATGAACAAAGAATATAAATCATAGTTACAATTTATTGTAAATTGTATGTCCTATTTTGCTTTGCTATTAATCTAAGTGATCAAGTAAGTTCTTAGTATGATTTGACAACATACTTGATTTTTATGAAAGAATGATCCTAAGAAAATAGTTCATAGTGATTAAATTATTTTCATTTGAAATGTAAATGGATAGATCATTTAGCCAGGGTGTTGATCAAGGTTGGAATGTCCCAATGGATGAGGTATTAGTTAGAGTATAAATGTCAGGAAGATATTGATTCATTTTATGGTCCTTAAAAAATCACTTTTAATCATCTTTGTTTCATTCAAATTTGTATCTAAAATGTTTACCCTCACTTTACTCATGGGTAGATAAACGATGTGACTAGCTCTTACAATTTGTTTCATCTTGCATAAGTGTAGAAGATTATGGGGTTATCTACTTTTTTAAGGATTAGAGTAAAAGTGTTGTCATAAAGAGAATGGATCTAATCCTAGATATACCTGCTTAAATCTTTCAAGGTTTAGAATCGTAGAAAGATGAATTCCTTTGGCAGTTGGTCCTTATTCCTATTAGAATGTACTGATCAGGGAAACTGGGTATTTCTTAGGTGCATTTTATAATATATAAGGTAGTTTAAACTTTTTCTAATCATAATCTAATACACTAAAATAAATCTTATTTTTATTTTAATTCTATTCTTTAGTAGTCATTTTGAGGTATTATGAAGATAGGGCAATTTTAAAGAAAAAGACACCATATTTTCACTAGAGATCAAACTTTTTCAAGGAGAATAAGAATGTTGTGGAGACACCCTAAACTAAGGGATCCAATATTCTTCCCTTATTTGCATCAATGAGTAGTAGTAAGTCCTCCATCAGTTCTATATTTTTTTGTACCAAAAAAATGATGTGTGCTGGAAGGGAAACATTAAAAGGATTTGTTCATTTATCTTTAGATTTATAAAGTGTTAGATTTATCTGTTGACTTGGTGATCAACACCTCCTTGGAGATTTTTAACATGACTCAATCACCTCTCATAGGCCTAGTTAAATATGACATTTGTATAAGAAATTAATAGTTTGATCTTTTGGTGCAATGCCAAATGATTCCAATGATTAGCATCAAAGCCTTTGGTCATGGGTTTAAGTCTCCTTTTAGTAGGTGTTAAAGGCTTAGTCAGTGCTGAGGGGGATATTCTTGACTATGTGATCAACACCTCGTTGGACATTTGTGGCATGGCTTAATCATCTCTTCTGGGTCTGCATAAATATGTCATTTGTATTAATCATTGATAGTTTGAGATTTTGGTGTAATGATAAATGATTACAACATCATCACCCTATATAAATATTTTTCATAGTTTTCTTTCCTTTGGTGTCATCTTATTATTATATAGATTATTTCTGGGATCATTTATGTTACTGTATGAATATGTATTATGTAACTTTCTTTCTCATCCTCCATCAAAATTCATACAGTTTAAAAGTGACAAGTATTGAACTATGGGAGAGGTATTTAGACCTCCATTATTGATTGTGAGTCTCTCTGTCTATGATGTATTCATTAAATAAGAGTTATTAATGTGGGATTCCCTATGATGATAATTTTTTCATTCTCTATTTTCCACTGATTTTTTTTTACTTGGGCATTATTTTCATATGATGACATGGCACCAATGTTATTATCTAGCATTAATTCCATGAAATCATTATGTTCCTTGTGGCATTGTGGACACATCTCACTATAATCTCATTGTATAATGACTATGTTGGTAGTTAAGTTTGAAACTCAATTGTTTCCTTTGTGTGTCATCAACTCTTGCATTATTGTCATAAATTCAATGATATCATTGTTACCAAGTCACCATGAATGCTTTGTCACTATCAATTCATTGTCCATATTTTCTTTCATGTGCTCTAACCACTCTCTTGACACCATATATTCAAACTTTGTGTCACTAGAAAATTAATAAAGTTATTGGTGACTTATCTTCTTCGTCCTTAATCATCATTCTTGAAAGTCTTCATATAAAAGACAACGACACTCTTTATGAAGGAAACTATTCATTTCCATGGTTATCATGTATATCTTGGTGTTAAAGTTTTGCAATCAAGTGGGATAAAACATATTGCATAGACACACTAACACACACACATACATGTGTGTGTGTGTGTGCGTGCGTGCATGTGTGTGTGTGTGTGTGTGTGTGTGTGTGTGTGTGTGTGTGTGTGTGTGCACGCGCGTGCGCAAGTGTATACACACACACATATCTAATACATACATATATATACACATATACATATACATATACACACACACACACACATATATATACATATATATACATCTATGAACTATCTATACATATATTTTAATATTATGTTTATGCAATTTAAATTATGTATATATACTTATCATTGAATATCTTATATATAAATTGTATTCAAATTGCATAATAAAGTGATTGATTTGACTGGATGTATTAAACAAACAATTGTTGATCAAATTGCATGGTTAACGATCTAACTAATCATGTATGTTTAAAGAAATTAACATTAGAGAAGTGACATGAGAGTCACAAATAATGGGACATGAATCCACATTGGACTCAACTTATTAGGTGGAGACTCCTTGTCAACCTTTATAAAGGCAATAATGCCTTCGCTCAAAATCATCAAAATGAACACATATTCCCCAATGTCTTCAACAATGATTAAACATAGAGATAACAAACCACTCTTGACACTATTCATTATTAAATACTCTTCTTAAATCATTAAAAAAATGAAAAGGAATAATATTTCATAAGTATAGCTATCCAATGATATTTAAAGGAACATAAAAGGAAAGATTTCTTGTTTGAAACATTAGATAAATCTGATATACATTTACATGGTATTAGAGCCTATTTTAAGAGACAATCCTAGTCAGAATTATCAAATCAATACACCAAAATATTCTTAGATCCTATATTTACAAAAATGGTGAATGGAATGAGACTTGAGGATAGACTCGAAGGTGACTCAAATTTTGTAGAACTGAAATTGTGAATAATGTTAATCCTAAAGGAGAAAATCTAAAACTATTTATGGAAAAATCTTCTCAACCAAAAGAGAATGATGATCTAAGTAAATGGAAAATATTTTAAACTAAATCCATGAAGTTACTAGTGTATAGAGTTGAGGATCACCTACTAACCATTATTAAAAAACTAGACTCAACATATGAAATGTTCAAAGAACTTGAAGACATGTTTGAGATAAATAACACTAGTATAATTCTCATTCTAAAAGACCAACCCTCCAACATAAATATGAATAAAGGAGAGCCCATATCCTCATATTTTATGAGAATAACAGAGCTTAGAAATAGACTCTAAACAATTGGTCATATCTATGATGGTAAAAAACTCACCATGATATCTCTAAAAGGACTTCCAATATCATGGGAAACTTTTAGACAATGAGTATGTTCTCGGTCCAAGCTTCCTAAACCTAATTGACTTAAACTATTCTGCATACAATAAGAGTGCATGTTAATATCTCGATGAATTGGTGTTACTTCTATTATAAATGATATTAAGATTCTCACAGCTCAAGTTGATAAAAGAAAGAATAAACTAAAATTCAAAGGAAAAAGAAAGCATAGAGACTACTCTAAAATACAATGCTTTACATGTGACAACTATGGCCACTCTATAGAAAAATGCTCTAATAGATTAAAATATAAAGTGTTGTTCACCAAAGTCGGCAAGTCTATTAAAAATTTAGAGAACTGTGCTTTCTATTTTAATTTATCCAATCAAGTCTCAAATAGATCATATATTTGGGTAATTAATATTAGAGACTAAGGATAAAGGGTTACATTTATGGAAGGAAAATTCTTAGCCTAGCCTAAGAACACAAACATTAAAAAATCTCATACAATTAGAACAAGACATGGATCTCTATAAAAGCTAAAAACATGTTCTCCTATAGCAAAAATACATGAATCTACCAAAGAAAATGAAATTTGGCATAGGATATTAGAGAATTTATATTTTTTAGGATTACCTTCTTTAGAGAAGATGGTAACATGATTACCTAAACTCCAAGCTATCATGAAGGGACTTGTAAAGGTTGTGCTTTAGGAAAGAATATAAAAAACACCTTCCACAATAGTGAAAGAAAATCCAAAGGTTTTTTAGAGCTTTTTTATTTTGATTTATGTGGACCTATGATTTTCCCTTAGGAGGAATTTTATACTAAATTATCTTTTTTGATGACTACTCTCAAAAAATATGGATTTAAAATCCTAAAATATAAATAATCTAAAGAGATTCTAATAAAGCTTAAATAATTTAAATATTCTATAGAAAATGTATTGGGAAAGAAAATTAATATCCTAAGAATAGATAATGCAAGGGAATATACATCAAAGATCTATCGTAACTTTTATAAAAGTGTTGGGATCAAGAGGGAGTTGTTGGTTCCTTACAACCCTCAACAAAATTGGATAGCAGAGAGGAAAATATAACTATAGTTGAAGCTACTAAAGCAATAATGCATGACCAAAACCTATAAACTTAACTTTAGGGTGAAGCCTCCAACACTGTTGTATACATTCAAAATAAATGCCCTCACTCTCATCTTGAATATAAAACTCCTAAATAATCTTTTTCCATAAAGAGAGTTAACCTTAGTCATTTGAGAATATTTGGTTACCCTATTTACATTCATATTCCTAAAGAGAAAAGAACTAAACTAGAACCTTCTGGAAAAAGAGGAATTCTTGAATTATCAAGGCTTGAGCTCCATCAAAATGAAGATTTTCTAATAATGACTTTGTTGGTTTGTGGGTTTAAATTGAAAGATAGCCTCTTCTTAACAACTTTTGAAAGAGAGCCCCAGGGATGGATGACAAAAAATCATGGGCAATCCCTAAATTATGTTGACATCCTAATCGAATTAAACTCACTTCCAAAGGTTTTAACATATGAGCACCCAATGATTGGGATGACCAAAAAGTTATTATTTCTCCTTGAGTCCCAAGAGAATTTTGCATGTGGTTTGACTTAAGATATCAATTTTTTACATAGATCCAACCATCACCATCTGAGTAGGAATGATGGCTCACATTCTTTCATGGAAGATGTAATATTGGATGTACTTTTTTCCTTGCCATATAAAAAGCCCCATAGATACTAGGATTGTGAATTGGGGATGAGTGCAACCGTCCATGACCAAATGAAGCTCTCCCCTTCTATGTAGAAAATGTCATTTATGTGATATCTGAGAGAGTCTAAAACCAATTTGAGCAAGAAATCCCCATATTGGAATCCTTGAGATCTTTGTGATTTCATACAAAGCCATGGCCTCTGTTTTCTTCTTTAGGTTTTTTTGAGTATTTGATGTGCTTTGCTTCATATAATTGTTTGCCATTTTTTCTTTATTACATGCTATGTTCACATTATTGCCTACCATAGTTCACATTTCTATTTTTACCTTTCTAAAACAAGACAAAACAAAAATATAATTATTCAAGATATGTTTAACTAATTTTAAATAAGGTTTAGATTGTTTAAATTTTTAATAAAATAATTAAATTAATATTTAATTTATATAATTATTCATTTTTTAATATTTTCATAAAACATATATAATTCAAAATTGAGACAATAGAGAACTACCCACAACCTAAAGCAATTATTATATCAAAATCTGAAGTTATTTTTATTTTTGAATAAACTCTAATAAGAATAGATATTAAACTTGTGAAAACATTTAGAAATTATATTTTTGAAATTTCCAATAATAAATATATATGATTAAATATAGATATGTTAATTATATTTTATTATCTTATTTATAGGAAAAGATGAAAATAAACAAAGTTATATTATGGTGAAAGGGAAAGGAATTATTCTCTTGAAAGTATATAAGTATTTTAGTCAATTTTCTAGATATGTGGCTTTCACGGCAAACTTGAGAACACTATTTCTCTTTTTAAAGGTTAAAAAGGGAACTTTTTATTCCTCTCTCTCATTGAAAGAACCAACAATGGTGAAGAATTGAGCCTCTTCAACTCAAGGTAATGTGGATTCTACTACAACTAACTTTTAGATTTAACCTGTTGTTGGATTTATGAAATAATTTTGCACTGGTCCATTCACAGTTGATTATCTCAATTTAGATTTTGTTGTTTCCTAGTTTTATAGAATGGATGATGGGTTTTGCAATATGATGCTTCTAATATGCATGATTTAGTATAGAGAACAAACATTATCAAGGATTTACACAAAAGGTCCTTAGTAATGTGAATCAGTCTTTTCATTTTAAATGCTCTTACACTTTAAAATTTCTAATTTTTGAAATGTAGATATTAAAAAAAAAATGTTGTTATAAAATGTTCTTGGAGTTCTCAGACCTCGTCTTCATTTTGGTTTGTTGTATTTGCATCTATCAATTTCATGTTAACTGGATCTAAGGGTTTTAGAGATTTTTTATTGGAAATCTATAATTATGCATAAACACATTTCTTTTCTCAATATCTACATTTCTAAGAATTAAAATTGTAATGGCATTTTAAATGAAGATTGCTTGGGATCCACAAATGAACTTTTGTGCACTTCTCTTAATATGCTCAATGTAATGCTCCAATTCATGCATATTAGAAGTGCACATGTTGCAAGAACCATCTTCTAATCATCCAACAACATAATGCAGGCCTCCCATGGCTTCGACAAAATATGCATACATATATGCCTAGATGCATATTACATACAGGAAGGGCAGGTGTTGGTTGTCAAATCTTTTCTAAAATTAAAATCACCTTAGTTCACACAAGTACTATTTGTGCATCCTATTTTTTAATGGAACTTTTCGCTTTTGATCAATATTCCACAAAGTTACTTGTCTATTTATAAATTGATTCAAAGGAACTCATTTCTACATGTTGTGAGGTTATCTTGAGGACTCACTATAATTAGTAATGATTGGTATGAATATAGGGACATCATAGTGCTTCTGTTGTTAATGTGTCCATGATCCTTGATAGAGATGAATGTAAGATTCATATATTTTCTTGATATATTTAACATAGACCTAAAGATAACTTTTATTTATAGTGTTGTAGTAACCAATATATATTATTATATATTCAATGTTGATGTCTTAAAACTGATTGCATAATTTCTTGTAAGAGGTATTCAATACATTATGATTTATATATATTTCCCTCTACTACAATTTGGTATTTATAGGGGAGGAGAGTCATGTCTATGTAATGCCATGACTCTACATGGCTTATGGCCATGTAGGGGCATGTTCCTAAGTGGACATGCCCTTTCCTTTAACTAATACTATCAACACTTATTAATCATAGCCTTTGACAAGTTGCCCTATAGTATAAAGGAAAGTCAAATTCATAACTTGATTTTATATTATATTTTATATGTGTATGAGAGATTGTGTGTGGATTTCATTCAATTACATATGGCCATGCAGAGTCATGTTTCTACATAGATATGTCCTTTCCTTTAATTAATATTGTAGACACTTACTAAGTACAACCTTTAACAATCTAACTAATAGTATAAAGGAAAGCCTGATTCACAAGTTGGTTTTATATTATATTATATGTGTGTGTGTGTGGATGTTATTCAATTACATATACTCACATTGGTATATACTTCAATTCGAATAAAGCTACATTTTAAAACTCCCTCTTAGTGAGGGAGAAGTGAATCAACAAGGGAATTCATAATCTCTTGATATGTACACTAGTATCAATTTCATTGATACTTATCAAGAGAATAGATTGTCTAATTTTTGGGACTTTGGGACATCAACTTAATGTAGTCTATCAGATAACAAGAAATCACAATGTCATGATCTATATAATGACAAGTATCATAATCATCAGCACTCCAGGACAACAATTAGTGAAGTCTAATTATGATATGTTTACATCTTAACATCCAACACTCTGGGACAACAACTTAATGTAGTTTTTCACAACAACAAGTCTAATTATTGATAATATCATCACCTTTGAATAGCTACCCTCTAAGAATATGTATTGATGAAAGATTGTCACCTTTCATGACACATTTCATAAATATAGTATACTAAACTTTTAATCAAAATATATATGTACATATATTACAAAACTAATATTTTATTTCAATAGTTACAATCACATTTTTACCATTCCAAGTTTACCTCTAAATTACTCCAAATTAGACTTAGATAGAGGTTTAGTAAGTACATTGTCTATTTGTTCATTTGAGATGATGTATCCCATATTGAGAACATCTCTATCCACATATTTCTAACATAAGGAATTTTATAATGCTTTGATCGGTTGTGAAAACTAGATTTACTAACAACTTGATACAACTTGGATTGTCATAATGCATAATAGTTGCCTTTAAAGGTTTTCTGAATAATCCAACTAGCAATTTCCTTAAACATACTACTTGTCTAGAACCCATGAAGGCAGCTATATATTCTTCTTTGGTGGAACTTAAGGCGATTGATGATTGTTTTCTATTGAACCAAGATATCACTTTTTAACCAAGACTAAAACAATATCTTGTAGTGCTTTTATAATTAATGGAGTTTCCATTGCAATCAAAACCAGAGTATCCATAGAGTCAAATCTCAACTTGATCATATTTAAAACCAAGTTCAATTGTACCACACAAGCATCATAAAATGTGCTTGGCTATCATGAGGTGGATCTTTTAGGTTCACACATGAATTGGCTTAAAGTATTGGTTGCATAACAAATATCAAGTTGAGTATTCACTAAGTACATTAGTGATCTAATTATGTGCTTGTAGTATGTTAGATCCATGGGTTTTGGTTCAAATCCATCATTTTTTAATTTGTGAAGATTTGCTTCCATAGGTGTGGACAAAGTTTTGCAATCCATCATTCCAAATTTGGTCAAGATGTCAATAGTATATTTTCCTTGATTTAAGAAAATGTAGTTCTCCTTTTGCCATACTTTTAGACCCAAGAAGTAGTAAAGGAGTCCAAGATTTTTCATGTCAAATTCAACTACCAAATCTTGTTTGCATTTTACTATAAGATGTTCTTCACATGTTATTAGTAAGTCATCAACATATAATACAAGAATAATCATATCACCATCAAATATTTTGAAATATATATTAGGATCAACTTCATTTTTGGAGTATTCTAATTTTGAAAGGTAACTATCTATTCTTTCATACCAAGCCTTGGGGGCTTGTTTAAGACCATAGAGTGCTTTATTCAGTCTTCACACATAGGAAATTTTGTCATGGGTGACAAATCCTTCTGGTTGATATATGCAAACTTCTTTGATTATGCCATTTAGAAATGCAGTTTTAACATCCATTTGGTGTATTTTCCACCTTTTGGAGGCTACAATGTCTATGATGGTTCTAATAGATGTGTACAACACAACTGAAACAAAGGTTTCTTCATAATCTATTCTATCCTTTTGAGAAAATCCTTAACCTACAAATTTGGATTTATATTTTTCAATACTACCATCTAGTGCATATTTGATTTTGAATAACCACTTGGAGGAGACAATTGATTTGTCTTTAGGTTTGGGTACAACATCTCATACATCATGTTTTAATATGGATTGGTATTCTTAAAGAATTGCATCTTTCAAAGGTTGATATGATAATGCTTCTTCAACACTCAAAGGTTTTGATTTAATGAGTTTGGATACTAGAGTGTAAGAATTTTCCTTAGGGAAAAATTCACTCAAGAACTAAGAACTCAAACACAAGCACAACTATAGACTAGAGTATGATTAGAATATCAA
Source organism: Cupressus sempervirens (assembly GCA_028749045.1). Classification (NCBI taxonomy): domain Eukaryota; kingdom Viridiplantae; phylum Streptophyta; class Pinopsida; order Cupressales; family Cupressaceae; genus Cupressus; species Cupressus sempervirens. The sequence goes on from CM053789.1 coordinate 464,609,658, forward strand.
TATGAATTTTGTTCAATATGCATTAAAGTACACTAGGGGTGCTTGTACATAAAGGCCTCTGAGATGTATCTAGAATGCCTAAGAATCAGCATCATGATAAGTCATACAACTAGGCACATTTCCACTAGATATGGGTTATCCTCCATTAAGCACAAAAGTATGATGATGAAAAGATAAGCCTATAGGAGTGTAACATTCAAATCTATGTTGTAGACAACATGTGCTAAAAGGGAGTGTGAATAACTATGTTGTCAACATGAAAACTTAGTGGATGATGCAAACTCCAGTGTTGTAGACACCATGTGCCGAATTAGAGTTGCATACTTCTGTGTTGTCAACATAACAACTCATAAAGGTGCACAAACTCCTAAGTGTCTCACAAAATCAATAATAAAATAATACAATATAATAAAATAATGCATTAACCTAAGTAAACTTAAGTAAGTTTAAATAGTAAATACATATTTACACCAACATAGAGAAACATAACATGAGTGGCTTCTTGTTCTTTTGCTTTCTCTAAAATTTACATCAAGTTCTAATTGATTTTCTTCAATCATCTTTCTTTCCCAAAGTGGCCTCTTCTTATTGTTAAGGTTTTTAGTATTTCTTGTAATAGGACAAGGTAATTCATTTCCTTCAAAATTATTCTCCCTTTGGTTCTCAGTTGTTGGATACTCATCTAATTCACTAGTTGATTCTATGTTTGATTCATCAATGTTCTTTGAGAGACTAAATGTAGTGTCTTCTTCGAATTTTACATCTCTACTGATTTCAATGGTTCTCTATTCATAAATATAAACCTTGTAACCTTTGGATGATTCATTGTATCCTATAAATATACCTTTCTTTTTGGATGGTTCAAGTTTAGTTGTCTTTTCTTTGGGAGTGTGTATGTATATAGGTCATCAAGGATTCTTAGATTGAATTAAGTCAAGTTTGGTTCCTGTAAACACTTCTTCATGAGTTGTGTTCTCTAAAATTGAGTGGAGACATCTATTTTAAATGTAAATTGTGGTGTTAGATGCTTTAGGCTAGAATGATATGTGGATATTTTGTTTGTGTATCATGAATTTGGTGGATTCCATAATAGATCTATTTTTCCTTTTTGCAACTCCATTTTGTTGAGGATTATATAGCACAAAAAACTCCTCTTAATCACAACAAAGGTGCAAAATTCTTTGAAGTTTCCAAAAATTTATTCATCCCCATTGTTAGATCTTATGGTTTTGATTTTCAACTAGAGCCTTGAATTCTTTGATTTTGGATAATACTTCACTTGATTCCTTAAGCTTTAAGAAGTAAATCCAAGATTTTGTAGAGAAATCATCTATAAAAATTACATAGTAAAGACACCCATTTAGGGAAGGGGCTGACATAGGACCACACATGTCAATATGGATAAGTTCAAGTATGGTTTTGGATTTATGTTCACTTTTGTGAAAAAAACCTTGGTATTTTTTCCCAAGGCACATCCTTTGCATGTTTTGGTATGATCATCTTTGATGCTAGGTAAGCCTAGTACAATTTTTTCTATAAATGTTAAGGTACACAAATGAAAATGGCCCAATCTTCTATGCAATATCTCATTAGATTTTGAAATTTCATTATTCAAGACTAGATTTTGATGGTTACAAAGTTTTTGTAGCCTTCCATCTCTAAGTCCAATGGTGATAGAATTCTTTATTTTGGAGCTCTTGAGCCAGGATACAACTTTATCTTCTTGAAATGTGATGTGACACCCTTGATCTACAAGCTAGTTATTTAAGCTAAGTTTCTTTTTATGCCAGCTACAAAAAATGTATTCTTTAGTTGAATAGTAATTTTTGTTTTTAGTTCTATTGAGCAAGATCTAGTTCCTTTTACTGGATATGTAGAATTATCCCCAATAGTTACTTTCAGAGGAGAAATCTTCAAATGTTTTGAATTTGTCTAAAAATATTGTTATATGAAGAGATTCCCCACTATCTATTATCCATGTATTTTTGTTGGAGTTTAGTTCACTTGAGAGAGCTAAATAGAACTTTCATCCTTGACTTTTGCTAGAGCAACTTGAATTTTCTTCCGTTCTGGGCAAACTTTGTAAGTGTGACCAAATTTATCACATTTCTAACATTGTACTTTGGACTAGTCTCTTTTCTTGTATTATTAGTTTCCTTTTCCTCTTTTTTATTTGAAATGACTATTCTCTCCCTTATTGTTTGTATTAGTTTTCAAAGCTTGAATATCTCCCTCTTGGTATGTATTGATCCCTCTCGAGATCAATTAAGCTCTGGTACCATGTTAATGTGTACAAGATCCATGATAGAGATGAATGTAAGATTCGTATATTATCTTGATATATTCAAAATAGACCTAAAGATGATTGTTATTTATAATGTTGTAGTAACCAATATATATTATTATATATTCAATGTTGATGTCTTGAAACTAATTTTATAACTATTGCAAGAGGTATTCAATGTGTTATGATTTATGTATGTTTACCTTGGCTGCAATTTTGTATTTCTAAGGGAGGAGAGTCATGTCTACATAGATACATGACTCTATGTGGATTATGGCCATGTAGGGTCATTTCCCTATGTGGGCAATCCCTTTTCTTTAACTGATATTGCCAACACTTATTAATCATAACCTTTAACAATATGCCCAATAGTATAAAGGAAAGCTTGATTCATAATTTGATTTTATATTATGTGTGTCTGCATGTGTGGATATAATTCAATTACATATACTGACAATAATGTGTACTTCAATTTGACTAAAGCTTAAACATTTCAATAATTGTTGTAACTACTTTTATATCCTAACATAGATGGAATTGCCTATGCTCCAAAAAATAATTATTGTCCTTCTCTCATTAATTTCTCTAGAGAATTTTTTTAAATAGGTCTCCTAATAAGCATGCATAGTGTTTTACTTTGAACCATTAATCTTACAAGCTCAAAATCAAAATGTGTAGAGTGGTCGATACAATATTTCAATAATTTGCATATCCTTACTTGAGAGTGTTCCATACTCTTAAATCTTCTTTTACTGGAAACAATAAAATTGTACTTACTACTGTTAAACCATAATAATACAAAGATGAAAAAGGATTACCTCATTAGTTTTGGTCAATGCATACACCAATTAGGATACATAGTATTACTTCACAACTATGGAAGCAAACACTAAGATAAACAAGAAAAATATAATCTTCACCAAAAAGACTAATTGATTTGCATTGTTGGACCTCTCTTCAGAAAGTCTATTGTAGTGGAAGGAATTTGATCTTGGATTGTGTCAGTACAAGAACCTCCCAATATCATTAAAGAAAAACTTGTAAGACAAACAAAGATCATATTGAACGTAAAATAACTCTAATGAGAAGGAGCATGACATTGACCTAATTTGAAAAACCTATTGAAAGCTTAGGCATTGTTCAATTTTCCTTCTTGAATTAAAATTATATATGAAAAGAGAAAAAATGTTGTACATATCTTGACTTTAGGGAGTAGCCTATCTAATTCAATGTGAGAAATGCATCTACAAGGAATCTATTGATTGTTGATTGGAATTCTAGAGTAGTAGATAGGCAATAGGCATCCCATACCATGAGATTTAATTTAGTATTGGGTTCAATTCAAATGAAAATTTCTTGTCAATTATGCTATTGGAGTGGAGGATTTTGTTGAATATAGGATGTAATTGCAGCACCATGCACTCTTCTCTCTCCACTAAAATATAAGATTTGACTAAATAATTGAGAATGGTGTTGAATATAGGATGCAATTTCTTCTTCTTTCTATTTTCCTAGATGGGGAAGGACTTCCACTTTCAGTCCTCTACTTGCTATTTGAGTGTCCTACATGCATGGCTCCACATTTTGTATGCTACTATGCAGGTTTATCAATAGTATATATATATATATATATATATATATATATATATATATATATATATATGATGTAAAACTTTATGACAATATTAATGATTTGATGTTTTGGCTTCTAGGAAAATTGTGTGTAATATGTATAATAGTGTACATATAAATTTTTAGAAAATTGTTTAATTTTGTGCTAGATAAAATTCAATTGATTAGATTTTTTCCTAAAGTTCAGAAATCAAAACTCATCAATTAGAATGTTGCAAAATTTATCAAGGATCAAATTTAAGTTATAACTTGTCAAACATGATTTGGTTATGCCTTGCATAAAGTTATAGAGATTTCTATGTCCATAATAGAAAAAATGATTTCTTTTACCATGTTTTAAGAGTTCATTGATAAGGTTGTTGTAGTAGGCCACTCCAACTTTGTTAATTCCACCTTTGATTGTGTTATTTTTCTCACCAAATAAAAGAAACTTTTTAAAGAAAGGCACTACTGATTGCTAGTCACTTTTGTTAAGAGTTAAAAAATTGGCTCACATGGTAATATCTATGACTAGGATATGGAAAACCTATATGCATCCAAGCACATGTCCTTAATTACTTTCACATCTTCCTACAAATCACATAGTCCAAGATAAAAATAGTAAGTTCATTAGGAGGCAGAAAACATAAAAAGCAGTATATTCGTGATCTTCCATGGATAGTCCATGAATGGTCACTCAAGACTCCCACATTTTCTTTCATATAAATATTCATTTGGGTAATTAGCACATGTCCCTTAGAGGTCCCACTTTTTCTTACATATAAATATTCATTCGTAGGTCATTTGAATGACACCTTCTCTCTAATAGAACCCATTTACTTTTTTACACTACAATCATTTTAAATTTGTAAAAATAAAAAGTGTGTATCTATAAATTATTTATCTTTCTCATATCACATAAAATAATGAAATTATGTTCATGAAAAAAGAAACCAAATAATACAACATTGATAAGTTGGTTCTTCTAGATTGTCCTTCTACATTACTTGAAACCAAGAGATTCATAGAATTAGTTGTCATGTGATTATAAGTTAATGGTGAGCTTCACTTGGTTTTGAGGGTAGTTTAATATTATCTACTAATCATCTTGCCAACCATGTGAAGGTGGAAGCTCATTTGTGCACCCCCCCCCCCCGTCCCCACAACATTTAAATTCCCCGTTAACATTTAAAATCTTTAAGAAAGGGTCAATATTTAAAGTACCTAGAAGTTGGACTACTCTTAGGGGAAGTCCATCTTCATTGCTCACAAGAAATTCATCATAATTCTTTAATGTTCCCATACATCTAATATGGGTACATCTAGGAATGTCCTCATCACCTCCTACATAAAATGAATCTAATATTACAAAATACCCCCTAAGAAATAATAGTTCAAGTGAAATAAACACATGAAAAATGAGAGAGAAAAAGATGATTCTACTTACCAATAGGCATTATCATTGTGAGGGAATGAGCCTCGTGATTATAGCATTTTGAGAAGAAATGCCAAAATCTATTTTGATATGGAATGTATTATGAGATTCTCATTTCCCTAGCATCCACAATTTCAAAAAATTGATGACCATTACCTATATAGATTAGAAAAATGAAAAATACTACATACCTCACTTCATATTTTGATGCAATCCTAGTAAAAAAATTTGCATTCTATCTAGAAAGCATAATCCATTTGTCACCTTTAGCAAGTATTGGAGTAGCAAAATCTAATGTCAGAAAACTACCATAATTTAAAAAGTTTACATAAGTTCTAGAAAATGTATACATTTAGCCATTTATTTTTAGGTCATCCTTTAAGTGGTCTCCACATCTCCATATTGCAAAGAAAAAATGCCACAGAGTGTCCAAGCTACAATGTTCTACTGATAATACCATCTCCCCAATAGAGAAATCACCTGTCAAGTTGCAGGTGCCCACCCTACTTGTTAGATTCTAAATTGAGAATGCACATGCAGTTGTGTTCTATATGCATGTACAATAGGAAAAGATGAAAAAATACACCACATTTACATTTATTTAATATTTCTATTAAATTTTTAAAATTATAGATCATCATGAACGTTATAACTCTAGTTGTTATGGACAAGCAAGCCAGCACATAGAAAGTCTTGTTCTGCTTGCATGCTGAGGACATTACCCTTGCCTATAAGGGTCAAAGTTATATTATTTGTGATGGTCTATAACTTAAAATGTCTAATTAAATACCTCTAACAAAAATGAAAACATGTTGCATTTTTTTAGCTCCACCTGATGTTGTATGCATATGAATTGTGATTACATATTGAACTATGGCCTCCTTTTGCATTGTCTAAAAAAAAGAGATTCATGGAGTTAGTTGTCATGTAATCATAGTTTAATATTGAGCTTCACTTGGTTTCAAGAATTGTTTAATATTCTCTACTAATCATGTCCAACCACGTGAAGGTGAAAGCTCATTTGCCCCCCACCCCTCCTTGAAACATCTAAATTCCCCATTAGCATCTAAAACCTTTGAGATAGGATCAATATTTAAAGTAATTAGAAGTTGGACTATTCTTAGGGGAAGTCCGTCTTCATTTCTCATGAGAAATTCATCACAATTCTTTAGTGTTCCCATATATCTAACATGAGTACATCTAGGAATGTCCCCATCACCTCTTGCATAAAATGAATCCATTATTACAAAATGCCCCGTAAGAAATAATAGCTCAAGTGAAATAAAAACATGAAAAGTTAGAGAGAAAAAGAGGAATCTACTTACCAATGGGTGTTGCTATCATATCTATGACCATGCTGTGTTGAGTGAGTTTTATTGTTTTATTATTTGGATTCTAGAATATGTGCGTAGTTGGATCAATAAGAACCTTTAAAAAGATCACTCTATATATACATACATACATACATGTACATAGACACACACACACACACACATGTATGTGTATGCATATATACACACACACTTATGTATATATATGTAAATATACATACATACATACATACATACATACACAAAGATCAAAAGGACATGGAAATGAAATGCAACAATCACAAGGGAATGGAAATGAAATCCTAGATACCCACTGATCTCCACCAACATTCAAAGCTCTCCACACTCTTTCATGCATAACTCTCCACAATCAATCAAAACAAATGGGGAATGATTAATGTCGTGTTTTCTTTTTCTTTTTTTTATAATCCACAATCCACAAGATATATCTATATATATATACATATATAGACACACACATATGTGTGTGTGTATGTATGTATGTATATATATATGTACATACATACATACATATATATACATACATACATACATACATACATTTATACATATGCACATACATACATACATACATATACACATACATACATACATCTGCATATGCAATTTCATCACTTTAGAAAACTATATTTGATCCTGCTAGTTGGGAATAGTTGATTGTTTGTTTTATTGTACCTAATCTGATGGCAATTCTATAGGAATTTTTAATCAACCTAGTTAATCAACAAGTAGACCATTTTAACTAGGTTATGGCTTGTTTCTTTCTAAAATTATCTCTTCCATTCATGTGGGCATATGTGGCTCTGTATTCAATGCTAAAATATTGAAAATAAATGGAAGGGGAAACTGAGCTAATTTATTTTCAAAATTTTCCCTATTTTGAGTTGAGTGCACATGTCAAACATTGAACACAAGTTGTAATTTTTTTGGTTTTTTCTCTGATTTGAGCTGAGTGTAGCAGGCCAGAACCAACCAAGCTTTATTGCTAATATGTTGTCAAGTTTACTCTATAGATGGTTTTGGAACACGAAGGCCACCTATCTCTTCCATTTCTGCTTGTGATCTTTCATGTTTACTCTAACACATATAGTTTAGATTTCATATTCCTACTTTATTAGCTTTATATTAATTATATGCAAACTGCCAAGTAGGATGATCTGAATAATACCTATACGCAACAACAAGATCATTAACAAAGTACTAGTCCAGCCTAACAATGTCTAAATAAGGAGTCTTTTCTTGAAGAAGTCTAAAGAAGAATCCCCAAAGTGACAAATGATTTTTATATGGTAGTACATGTAGCCATTATTATCAAGACTAATACTACTATACAGAGAAAGAGTGTCAAAATGTTGTGCTAGCCAGCTAACATACAAATTCATCTTCAAGAAGTGTAGAACATAATCCCTTATTTATTTTTAGAGATTTATGCTTCATATTTAGAAAATATTGGTTTTAATTTTCAAGACTACTAGTGCCTACTGATGGCACATTGGCTTGTAATGAAATGGTTGCCCAAGCTTAGATTTTTTGAACAAATAAAGAAATGGGGTTTTAGAATTCATGGAGAGAAAGATGGTAGAAAGATTCTAGGGTCCACTTTGAGCTAGAACATGTATGTTGCTTTATTTTTTAATTTTTCCTATACAAAAGAAGGAACTCACTTTTAAGCCAATTTGAATATAGAGGCATTATTGATGAGGATACCTAAATCATATACATAAGCCTCCTAAAGTTGTGCATTTCATGCAAGACTTTGTCTTATTGAAATAACATGAATCCATCTCTTATTTATGAAGATATTGAAATTGACTAGCCCAAATACGCAATAATTGATTTAAGAATCACTTGTCTAGCATAAAATGATGTAAATGTCAAAATATTGGAAAGAGAAAGTTGTCTTAACTCCATTGATGTGATTCTTTCTAATAATTTGAAGAAAGGGGATGAAAGATATAGGTTTCCTTGTGCTCGTGTATATGTGAGAAACTTAGATCTAAGCCTTGCTATAGGGAATCACAAAAAATGGGCTGACATTAATTTTTAAAAAAACAAATGAATTTTTATGATAAAAATAATATTATTAATGGTGGGGGTAATTCTAGTCATTCTCTAGTTGGATGGGATGAATATTAATGCATTACTTAATTACCTATTGCATAAGAATGTGGTCTCGTAGAAGCAATGATTAGAAAGTATGTACAAATGGATTCATTATTAAAGTTTTGGAAGATTCCAATTAAAAACTCAATGTCTACATTTAGCAACATTTCCATAACCCTCCATGTTTTTGCATCAAAGTGTGCCAAGAATAGGATGGGGATCTTCATTGAATGCATAAAGAAAGAACCATTCACATGTTACACGCAAATATAACATTGGGAGTTCTAATAATAGAGGACTCGTAGTATTTTTGAATTTCTTCATGAGAAGAATATTAATATGGTAAGTGTCATGCCCAAAATATTAGGGCAAAAACAAACAAATTTTTTTTCCCATAAGAAAGCTAATTAATCTACTATGTTAAAAAAAATTTGACTAAGACACAAAAGACACATTAGGTTTTCTAAGGTTCCATATTTCATTTCATGTACTGGTTCAATCTCCTAGTTGGAATAGGTTACATCATTTCAAAATGTTCATCTAATTACCTTAATACTTGTTACCATTATTTAAATAAACTTTTAAATTTGTTAAAATCATTAAATATGGACTATTAAATTATTCAAGACATTCAACTCATAAATTAATTCAATGTTAAAAATCAATTTGATCCTTAGCCCTAGTTATCTATCATAACTTTCTACTAGATCCATAATCTGATTTAACCCTAACACAAACCCAATAGATAATGCTCTTAGTTGTTTATTCAACTTCATTAAATCTATTATATTAAAAATAGAAATTCAATTACTAGAGTCAATAAAATATTTAAATTTAAAAGCTAAGTCATAAGAATTAAAAACAATTATTTCTTCTTTACTAAAGCAAAACACCTATACTTACCCTTTTTAAAGACGATAAATAAATATAGTTTATCAATTTAAAAAAAATGCTTAAATCAAAATTAAATTAAACTACAAATAATTAAATTACATCTAAGACTAATTAATTAAAAACAACTTAACCCAAACTAATACCAAACATATTTAAATAACTACTAAGTACTAACTAATCTTAATCCTTACTATTCACCTTCCAACCAATTTATTAAATCCACTTACTAATTTAACATCAAACATAATAATTGAATTTTTGAAAACATCACATCCAAACTAAATTTATTAAAATCACTACCCCACATTAACTAAAATCTAATCTAAACCTCACTAATATAAACACCCTAACCATGCTAACTAACCCTACCACTTAACCTTACTCTATCTGTAACTACCCTCCACTTGGCATGGGTGGTCCCCAATGCCTTGCATGTGATCCCAAATTTGTCATGGTGCAGATTTTTTCTGCCTTTTTGCAGGTACATGAGGCATGTTTGGTAGTTTTGAAACTTTAAAGTTTCCACTATGTTGAATTGGAGGAAAGAAGTTTAATTTTTCAAATTCTATGCAACCAAAAAAACTTTTATTACTCCCCCAAGCCAACATGGATTAGTAAGGGCTCCATTCACATGACATGGTGTGTTTTCCCATGTAGGAGCTAAGGGAGGAATCAAGGGTGAATAAAGGTAAGGGAATTTGTAAGGGTTTTAGCAAGAATGTTCCAAACTTATCCCTGCCACCTTTTGCCCAATCAAATTGTCTTGTCAAATCTGACATGGGGGCACGTGAAAATTTTTTCTTTGCAAGTCTTTGAATGTCATTTGCAATGCCTAACTCGGAGGGAGATATTTTAAAAATTATGTTTTAAAGTTATTAAATAAAGTTCACTACGTGATCGTTGAGATAATATACGAATAGGATCTAGGATAGTTATAGTTTTAATTAATTGATATTTATTTTTATTGCATTTTATAACTATTTATCTCATATTTAAATAGGTGTTCAAATATTAAGAAGGAATCTTTTCAAAATATACTTTGTTATCAAAAGAGAATTTAAACTTGCAATACAAATTCTAGAAAGCTTTTTGCTCTAAAGTAAGCTTTTTTTTTTCAAGGTTTATTTTCTCACCAAAAACTACTTTTTTTCTTATAGAATTTTAACATGGCATAATTACTAATATTTTTTTCATTTTCTAGGATGAATTATAGCATAAATTTTTGATGTTATATTATGCATTCGAGTAGGAGTATTTTTCTAATAGTTACAATGCAAAATGAAGTAACATCCATTTAAATCGATTTTCCTCTAACACCTAATCATATTCAAATTGCATAACTTTGGGTACCATCATTGTATCTAATTACCATTGATAATATGCATATGAAATGAATTATAAAGAGTTCCATAAGAAAGGAATTTTTCTTTTTTTCAACATATGTAGGCTAGCCACTTCATATTTATTTTATTGAAAAACCTAATTCAAGGACTCCAACGAGAAATAATTAGGGAAGAAAATCTGATATCATTGTCATTATAAATATAAGGTTAACAATTAATTTTACATTAGGATCATTATCCCAAAGAGAAGCCTTCATAAAATTTGACTGAAGAATACCAAAACTCTAAATCCAGTTTTGCTCCCAATTAGGGTATCAGCTAAGAAATCTACAAATTTACATCAAGACAACTATGGAGAACCAAAACTAACTAGGTGACAATCAGATTCAAACACATAGACACATTCAACTAATTAATCCCATCTTAGGTTTGCACAACTAGTTCCTTATTGAACCAAGACTAGGGAGAAGGTGGATTTTTCCAGGGTAGGAGATGTTAATCACAACACCAAAATAGATGTCTCTTCCGAGACTAATAATCACAAAGAACTTTCGTTCTTTCACTTTTTATCTCCCCCAAAAAAAAATAGTTTATATTGACAAGTAGGGACTCATAACACCCTACTTTTTCCCTCTCATCATCATGAGGAGGGACTCTAGACTGACCCTAAGTCCAACTAAGGCCATCCTCCCATACATGGCTACTTCTACCCTATCCAAGGGTAAGTAATGCCAACACAACCCTTACAATATTCCCCACAAAACAAAATGTAAAACATGAATGGAAAACAATTAAGAAACCCACAATAACCTATCCCTCATATTTTTCACCACACATATGAAATACACACACATGCAATAGGTCTACTTAAGTAAATAAAAACACAACATGAAGAACAAGACCATAAAGGATTCCTACCTTCATAAAATGGTTATGGAAAATGAAGTTTTTGAGAAGAGACAATCCTTCTTCCTCTTTCAATCCTAGCTTGACTCTCTCTAAAAGTAGAGATTGGATGAACACCCTTCAACCCACAAATTGGCAACTAAATAGGCTTCTAATCTCACCCACCTAAAATTGCAATAACTCCAGACTTGACTAAGGCCTTCTAGGCTCTTCCAACTTCATCCAACCATTAAGACAACCTTTTTGGTGGAGTGTAAACTTGGAAAACTTGTAGAAAAGTTTAATTTTCGCACTAAAGGGAAAATGAGATATTTAGGAGGTCATAAAAGTCAACAGAAGGATTTAGCAAGGTGGAAAATGTCCCCAACCCATACACATACCCCTTAGGCACTTGGATTGCATTAATTTTGGCCCCCTAGGCTCATTTTAGGACCTATAAATTGGCTTGAAATATTTTAACATTCTAAAAACCCTATGAATGAAAACTTTCCACTAAACCCTAATTAGGGTAATTAATCTAGGTTACCAACTAATTAATCTTAGGTTACTAACTTAAACAACCTCAAATTATCAAGTTACTCTACTAACCCTAATTATCATGCTAATACATACATACAAATTATGAGTGTCAAGTGACACCATAAGATTCAATGTTATGTAACATTAAACATTTTACAATTACAGAATGATACACACATTTAGATTATGATAAAAACAAAATACAAAACAATGACGCTTGCATCACTTCATTAGACTTGACCTTAGTTTCAAGGATTGAGCATAAGGTAGATTATCAATTCTCCATCAGATCTCATGGTTAAGAAACCTACACACTCAATTCACACATCGGTAGCTCAAGAAAAATCACATGCATATATTTAAAACACATTTGGATAGTCACATAAATTAAAACATCAAACTTCCATTTAAATAACCTTTACCTCTTTTCTTCTCCCATCTTTAACCATTAAAAATTGTATAATTAAATTATTAATCATATTCCTAATCCTAAATTCATTTACTATACTACACAATCATTATGTATGCTTATTAATATTAAATAACATGATTAAGCATTTTAAAGTAAAGCATCACACAACATAAAATAATATAATAGTGTCCAGTCCATCAGGCAATATCTTGACATATCAAGTCATAATGTATCAAAATAAAAATATATCAAATGTACTATGATGGATCAAAGTGAGGCCTCATAGTAAGCTTTAAGATAATGTTGAATATTGTAAGTATATTCCATGGGTAGTAGGATTCACCTAAATAATTCTATGGGTGTAGCTCAGTTGAGTTTGAAAGAAGTGATTGAAGCATATGCACAAGAACATGACATCCAATTTTTCCCTAGAGTGGGATGTACAAATGATGATCTTCAAGTTTATGGCTTTTGAACTATTAGTAGCTATCTAGATTCTATAAAACAACAAGTGCTTGCACAATCTGGAGATAGATGGGTGATTGCATCATTGAAGCACCTAGTTGAGATGCATTATAATTGTGTGTGTGTGTGTGTGTGTGTGTGTGTGTGTGTGTGTGTGTGTGTGTGTGTGAGAGAGAGAGAGAGAGAGAGAGTTTATGGCAATATACTAGAAGGAGAAGGATTCACTTTAGAACTACACAACAGAAACAACAACTATACAACATAGAGGATATTATGGGAGCACTGGATAGAATCCAAGAAAGTGTTTCAGTAGGTACTATGGCATTGGAATCACTTGCAAGTGTCTTTGAGAATTTACAATCCCAATATTGGGAGGACTACAAGTTGTACAATTTTTCATGTATTGCATCTACATTTTCTTTTCCATTTCTTATAAGATTGTTTCAAGGTTGGGAACCACTTCAGCATCCTTTTCATGGTTTATAGGTAATATCATTGTGGTAGAGGCTTGTACAAGGGAATGAGCCTTGTGATTATGGAATTTACACAGAAGTAGAACTTGCTTCTTCAACTCGTTACACTCAACTCTTCACTAAAGTTATTCTTATAGTACAGTGAGAATAGCTACTACAAATTCTTGGGAGCCAAGGGACCCTAAACCTATGCTACATTTTCTAGAGACATCGGATAAGTTGATACTAGCTTTGGTACTTCATAACATTTTGGATCATATAGTGATACCCAAATTAACAACATTAGTAGATGCTTGGGATCCTCATAGGGAGACCCTGCCAATACATACATGGTTACATCCTTGGCTTCCATTATTGGGCTAGCATATGGATCCTTTATATCCAACCATTCATTATACATTGTGGAATGTGCTTCATTCTTGACACACAAGTGATGCATTTGCATATGCAATTTTATCACCTTGGAAAATTGTATTTGATCATGCAAGCTAGGAAAAATAGATTATTTGTTTTATTATACCTAATCGGATGACAGATCTACAAGAATTTGTAATCAACCCAAGTAATTAGAAACTAGACCAATTTAACTGGTTTATGGGTTGTTTCACTCTAAATATATATGCTATGATACATTTTTGTAAAATTTCTTGCAAACTCTGCCCATTTTTCCTTGTCTACATTAGTTTTGTGTAGGATCTTGATGTAAGTCACTTAGCATGGGTTGAGTGAGTTTTACTATTTCATAATTTGGATTTGGAATATGTATGTAGCAAGGGTAGAGAATAGGAAAGGGCACAAAGATCACAAGGACATGGCATGACAACACAATTGTAGAGCTAGGACATGACCATATATTGTCTAGAGATTATTACAATACAATCGAGCTCATTTGATGCCATGGAAAACAAAAAAACATTTTATTAAGTTTAAGATCTCATATAGGGAGGAAGATATTCAAATTTCGTGTGAAATAATAGAAAGACTAAATAATGAGGATAATGCATTATAAGAAAAATATCATGGCAAGAAAAGGCAGAGAAAGGGCATGGCTAGGCAATCATAGATCTCCACACTGATCTGCACACTCTTTTGCAACTTCTTTATAACCCTCATTTTGACCTTTCAAGTATCTTTCGTGCACAAATCTCCACAATCAATCAAATGGGAATGATTAATTTCATGTTTCTTTTTTCTTAATAATCATGTTGATGTTGAAATTATGATGCCATCATCGGTATTCTAATGACATCAGGGACAATTGTACAAAAAAAAACATGAAAATCACCACAAATTACACTGTCGTCACAAATTGCCATCGCAATTTGACCCCAAATGTAATAGTGTGATATAAAAAAACACTATCAATAATCCATGATCATTTTTAATAACATGTGAAATAAGTGTAGTTTCATTTCCATACCTTTCACCATTTGGATATTCTTTGATTACAAATTTGCAACATAGGTCCCATCTCAACTATTCATCATCAAAACTTGTCTTAGTATGCTCTTCTTTAGCAATGTAGCATGACTTCTTTCCTTTGTCTTTGTAATACCTATTCTTCATGTACTTATAATGTTTCTTGTCATTTCTATCATTTCTATCAAACTTTCTTTTCGTAGGATATTTAGCAGCAAAGTGACCAACCTCATTACATCTAAAACAAATCGAGGGTAATTTAACTCTATATCTATCTTTACCTATTGATAACCTTATTGTAGGCAATGCTTAAATTAATCAAGATCATCTTGAGTTTCAAAATCACTTTCTTCTTTATTTATCTTTTCTTTCTTTGAATTATTGATGGTTAGCTGAGAATTAAAAGTATTTCCCACTGCAACTACATTGTTGTCATATTTTCTTAACATAAAAGTAGTTAACTGACCAAGTAGACCATCAAGTGTCAGATCATTTCCATAATAGCTCTTACTTATTGAATATTAGAAACTTTGATAGCATAACAAGCCAAAGAGTTTTCAATATTTTACTTAAATTTTAGAGTCTTGGATGACTACATCAACACCTCTAATTACACTCATAACATCTTTGATTTGGTTCACATATTGTGTGTGACATTCTCACCTTCTTTCATTCTCATGTCATCGTACTTACCTCATATACTTTTATCTTTGTCTCTCCATAGATTGTCATCTCCTCTATGTACTAGCTTCATTTTATCCTGAATTTTCTTAGCATTAGCACAATTCTTGATATCATCAAATTTAGTATTAGTGAGAGAAGATGCAGTATCAATCATCATATTATTATGATTCCTTTTCTCATTCATTTCCTCCATAGTTAGAGGAAAAGGAGGTGTAACATATTCATTATCCAACCAATGAGTAACATGTTAGAGTGGGGTTGTTGTTGCACTAAAAGATCAATCTATCAATGCTTGATACAGCCACTCAACTTATAGTACACATGAGGTGGTTAAGAACTTGTCACAAATCCCAAGGGGGGCATTGAATAAATTTCCAATAATCTCCCCCTCAGTGTTACCAAAGGGTCTAAGGATTTGAACCTATGACCAAACTCTGATACTAATTGTTAGAATATATAGTCCACTGATATAACTAAGAGGATGGATGAATTAGTTATCCAACTATCATCACAAACATTAACCTTAAACAAAATTAACCATGTGAGTAATATAAACTGAAACCACAACAAGATACTCATACACAATTAACACTAGATATGATAACTAGGTAAACCCTTAATCAAAGGGAAAACCCCAGTGGCGATGGTACTCACAAGATGATGTACTAATATAAATATTCCTTCTTAGAGGATACATCATGTTAGGAGTTTGTTACAACATTTAGTATATATGAGTCCCTATTAGGAGATTCCAACCCTATTAGGAGTTGTGAAAGATAGTTGGACCCACTGTCCAAATAGCTTCAAGGTTAAGATCAAAGAACCCATTATCCAAATGATCTCTATATTATTCCTTGTAGAATAATAGAACTAAAATGTACTTCTTCCTTTATCTCTATCCTATCAACTATAATTCTACTCCTTCAAATCTTGTAACCAGATCTCATACTACACATCCAATGATCCCTTGGATCACTTACACACATTCAACAAGCATTCTTCTCCTTCTTACAATACACACTAATACTTCACATTCCACTTGATCCTATACCTCAAGTCTTATTACAAATAAGGAGAAAAACTTTCCTTTATACTATATCTTCATAATAATTCCTTGATTTAGTCTTGAGGCTTTCCTAATCAATTAAAATAAGATAATTAATTAATTCACAATTGTAACAACACTATCAGCTCATAGTCTATACAAAAATTTACATGTGTGAAACCACATCTTGTGCACATGCTAGAAACACCACCTAATCCTCCTCTATCACTATTATTTGCATATCACCTTCATTACATCTCAGATGAAAGATATTGATAGATCATCTATTTTTTACTATTTTGTTTCTACACCACTTCTAGTAAAACAAGTGTAACTTCCATACAAAATTGAATCAAACTTAGTCCTTTAAACCATGTCATTAGGAAAATCTCAGGAACATCTCCTCCACTATGAATCAAACCTTGGTCCATCAACTCTTGGACTTGTCCTGCCACTTCAAGGTTCTGATCTAGAGTGAGCTTATAGGCTGCCTTATTAGACAAAGAGGCACCTAGTACAAAGTCAATTTGATGACTTATAACCCTTCTAGGAGGTAGGGTAGTTGGCTTACCATCACTCACTATATCCTTATACTTTTCAAGAAGAGTTTGGACTTCAACCGGTAAGGGTTCCTTGACTGATTTTTCTTCATTAGTTAACTTCAGCATCACTACAAATCCTTCGTTCTCCTTATGCTTAAGGTCTTTTGCAAACTCTTTCTCTCTACATAGCAGCACACTAGGCAATTGGGACTGTGGTTCTTCCCCTTCCAACAAAGACTAAATTTTGAAAGTCTTGGCTCCTTTTTTGAATGTTATGGCATTAGCCCTACCATCATACACCACCTCCCTATCAAATTGCCATCGCCTCCCTAGAAAAAGATGACAAGCATCCATTGGCAAAATATCACACAACAATCGGTCTTTATATCATGCAATTGAGAAGTCCACCCATGCTTGCTCATTCACTAGGATTCTTTACCCTTTGTTAAGCAATGTGACCTTATAAGGGTTTTCATGAGGTATCTTCTTCAGTTTGAGCTTTGTAACAGCCTCCTTTGATATTACATTATTAGTTGATAAGGAATCAACCACCACCCTGCATACTTTTCCTAGGATCTTGCACTTGATCCTAAACAATGCCCTCCTATGTCTAGACTCATCAGGAGCTGGTTGCTTGATTAGTACCCTCCTAAACATGAGGTTCTCACCTTTTTAAGAATCAATATGGTCTATATCAACATCCTTGAAACTTGTATTATCTTCTTGTGCATATGCTAGCCTTTTATCTTGGCTTGAGGAAGAGGGTTTGTTCGGGCACCTATAGGCAGGATGGCCTAGTTGACCACAATTGTAACACTTCATTGTTGCAAAGTAAGAGCTGCTCCTACCTCCTCTACCCCTACTTAATCCTCCTTGATTGCCTCTCCCTCTATTATAACCACATCTTGAAGAGTGGTCACTAGTTTGCTCCATGGGTTTTCTTTCTCCTTGATTCTTTTGATCACTACCTTTGCCTTGGTAGCCTCCTCTTTGATTTTTCTAATTTTTGCCTTTGCCTCTATTTTTGAAGTTAGAATCCCCTTTCCTCTTGTTCTTTTCTTCTACCTTCAAAGCTAGCTGATGACATCTTTGGACAGTGGTAGGGGCCCATAAGCTAAGCTCCTCTTGAATGTTCCACTTCAAGCCACCGAGATACCTTGCCACGTTGAGTGACTCCTCTTCTTGCTTCTTGGATCTCAAACACAACCTCTAAAATTCTTTAGTATAGAAGGTCACATCAAGACCTTTTTCCTTCAGTCCTTGCCTTTTTTTATGGAGTTGGATCTCAAAGTCTTTAGGTAGGAAGTTCTCCTTGATTTTGCTTGCCATAGCACTCCAATTTGCAATTGGATTCTTGCCCGTGCTGACTCTTTCATCTTGTAAATACTTCCACCATGTTAAGGCTAAGACTCTAAGCCTTGACTTAGCCACCTTAACCTTCTATGCATCTGAGATACCCTCACACTCAAAGTGGTTCTCCACACCCTCTAACCAATCCATAACTACATCAATATCCATCTTACCACTAAAAAGTGGAACTCCTTCCAAGGCTTTACCTCCCAAAGCTTTGATTTCCTTCAAGAAAGGTTCTTCTTGCAAGATAAGATCAGGTTCAGGTATGATGTCTTCCTTTGCTACCTTCTTACCCTTCCCATCTTCTTCTTCTTCCCTTTTCCTAGCTTCCTTTGCAACTGCATCCAGTTTTTGCTTCACCTCTTCTAGTGCTTCTTCAAGAAGCTAGTTTCTTTCCTTTTGTTCATTAACCTCTTTGGCTAATTAAACATTAGTCACCATCATGGATTCACCTACTGATTCTATAGCTTCAGACATCTACTACTTTTTCCCAAATCTTTAACTCGCTCTGATACCACTCTGATGTAACACCCCAACCTTGCTTCCAAACCCCAAGCTCTCTTAGGGCTACCTTAGTTCATTCACTAGACCCAGTAGGGCTTCTTCATGCCCTATGCTTACTAGGACCTTGCTCAAGAGATCCTAATCCTTTAGTTGGGGGCACACCAACAAAGTAACATCAAATTTCTTACTAGTCGACTCCAGTCCGCTACTAACCCTCAAGTCCATCTATAGCTCCAAGGGTACTAGTTCTTCATCCAGGTTTTTTTTAGACTCCTTCTAACATCCATGACCCTAAACAATGATGATTTTATAGGTACATTCAATCTACTAGGGAAAATACAACAAATTGCTCCAAAAAGGCTACTAGGAATTAGCCCTCCTAAATAGCTGGAAACAAGATTTCTTGAAAAAAATCTTAACAACCCTACAAAAAAAATACATTTATGGATACCCTTTTCGGAGTACTTCAAGATTCTATGATTTTTCAACCACCAAACTATCCATACAACAAAAGTACAAATTTAGGCCAAAAATGAGGATTTCAAGTGCTTTATTGTTGTTGTGATGGAAAACCACCTTGTAAAATGTCCCAAGACCTCTCCCTTGGACTAAAGAAAGGATAGACCTTCTCCTTACTTGCTGTGTGGCCAGATTGAGGTGTTTGCATGGTCAATCCCCTCCATAGCTCATTTTTCCATCTGTGATTCCTAGCCAAGTTGCATTTGGCTTGCCTAGGGCATCACTTTAAAAATGCTTACTGATGCTTCCAAGGGCCCTCCTTCCTGGTACATAATATAAATGGACCTTAGTTCCAAATCCCAAAATACCAGAGGTTTCCAATGGTGGGAAGAGGCCCTAAGATCCCATTTTCTAAGTGCAACCTTATTCCGATCAGCAACTTGGCAAGAACAAAAAAAATTTCTAAACTAATACAAACGAATTGAAATTATCAAACTAGCACTAAAAAAAGATGAAAAAAAAAAATTCAGAACTTTTCCAACACAAAAATCAAGCCATTCAATCCTCCTCTATTAAAAATGCCTTCAAATGCATAGAATCGGCAACAAAATACTTACACAATTCGTACAAATGTAAAACTAACTTGTCCAACCTATGAAAATGGTTTTCCTCACCTTTTTAAAGGATCCTCCATCAATTCCATAACTTTTCTAAATATTTAGGATGTTGCAAACTCAAAACATGCAAAAAGTTGGTTTTTGCAAGAAAATGTTGTCATGACAACATGACAACATTTTAGCAACTTTTGTTCTAAATGGAGTTAGACCTCCAAATTTGGAACAAAGACCAAGTAGACATATAATATGAATAAAATGACTGCAATTAAAATATTCAAAGCCATTGGAACCTTTCTAGACTATTTTAGCCTTTACCGAACCTAAGTCACCTAGTTGACAATAGTCGGCAACTTATAGCAACTTGGTCACTTTGGGTCTTGCACAATCTCCTAAACACACCTAATGACCACATAGGACCTATTATTAGACTAGTGATGTGGCTAGCATCACTACAAGCCAAAAATAAGGAAATACCTAGGTTTCACACTTAGCCTGCCTAGGTGCTCCTACACCATACTCCCCCGTCCAAGGAGCTAAGAAGAACTTGAAATCTACCTCAGCAACCTAAGTAGCCTTTGAAGTTGGTTTTCCCTTCCACTTGATGAGTTGCTCCATATACACCTTGTGCCTTGTAGACATCTTCACCCTTGAGTCTAATACCTTTTCTACCTCCAACTTGTTGTTTGTAGGTGCTACAGTAGGTTCAAGATCTTCATGAACATCTGGACTGATCTGAGATGAGCCACCTTTGTATGGCACCAAGTCTTGCACATTAAAAATAGGGGATATGCCCAAATTAGAACGTAAATCTACCTTATAGGCATTTGCTCCATATTTAGCCAATATATTACAAGGCCCTACCCTCTTCATCTGTAGCTTAGTAGGAATACCTTTTTGAAGCCTTACTTTGTTCAAATGGACCATCACATAGTCCCCAACAGAAAACTAAACATCCTTCTTCTTTTCATCAACCTTGGCTTTGAGTTTTAGAGTGTTTCTTGAATAGTCTTCTTGACTTGCTCCTGAATCTCCTTCATGGTTTGTACAAAGTCTTCAGCTTGACCACTAATCTAATCCATGTTTCCAAGACACCTACAATCAAAAATCTCAAGCTAGAACAAGAATCTCAAGCAATGATGTTATGTGAGGTAACTGAACAAAAGAAGAAAGCCATGGAAGACAAAGCCATGATTGAAGAAGACAAAAGAATTCTAGCCAATAGATTGGAAGAGAATTCAATAGAGCTAACCATGATCTCCAACATGCAATTGGATACTCTAAGCCAAATGATGAATGCTCACCATGAATTGAATGTCAAAGACATTGAGATAACTACATTGAAGCTACAAAATGAACAACTACAAAATGACCTGAAAAGAGAAAAAGAAATTGCTAACAGTTTCAAGCCAAATAAAGCCATCAAATACTTTGAGAAATTATTAAGATCCCCTAGATCCAACAATGATGCATCAGGATTAGGCTACAAAAGAACTGAAGAAGGATAATCATCCAAAATTTCTAAAGAAAGAAACATCAAAGGTAAGAACTCCAAACCTACTTGTCATTTTTGTGGTAAGATAAGACATACTATTAATGTGTATAGGAGCAAGAATGCAAATCAAAATGTCAAGCCTAAGAACATGACTCACTATCATAAGTGCAACAAACAAGGTCATCAAGCACATGAATGCAGAACCAAGACTATGCATGCACCAAGATTTGAAGGTTACTATTACAATTGTTAGAAATATGGACATAGAGCCTTTGAATGCAGATCCAAATCCATGTGGTCATCAAACAAGTCTGTAAAGATAAGAAGAAATGGAAACATTTATAATTGGAATTACAGCATAAGGCAAAGCTATCATTATTGTCAAGAATATGGACATATCCCTGAAAACTACATTAGGACACACTTTAGAGACAACTACAAAAGATGGTTAAGTCAAACTACATGTTTTAGCTACTTGAAGACTCAACACATCAGTGAACATTGTCTAACTAGGTCAAAGGCACCCAGTTGTGAATTCAACAAAGGAAAGGGAAGGTAGATGTTGAAACATGTGAGAGGTGAGATGAACAAGATATGGAAAAAGAGGGATGGATGTAGTACATCAAACAAAGAAGGGATCACTTCATCTAATAGGTCAGGTGATCACACCTCATCAAACTAAGAAAACAAGAGGTATGAGGGACTAATATTCAAGTGTCATATCATACATTAGTTCCAAAATAAGATAGCAATAATAAGAATACATTAGCATGAATAAAGATGCAAGATGTTGTGGAAAAATCAAGTTAAATCTTTAAAACTTTTTTTTTTGCCGAGCATGAAATGTTTCCTGTGTATGCTGAGTGGACTGCTAGTTGATGCCGAGCTGGTAGCCCAAGTCAATTGATGTTGAGTCTATAGAAGCTATCAAGTGATGGTAATATATATATAGGTGTCAAGTGATTCTAAAATTGTTTTGATGCTTGAGTTTACATCTATACAAGCACTAAGCATTAAATGCAAGGTTTTTGAAGGCTATTTGATCAATTTTTGCTCATTATTCACTATTTTGAATTCAAGAAAGAGAAAGTAGAGCAAAAAGGTGATTTAGAAACTCATCTAGGGCATTTGCAAAGATCTCAGTGATGATTTCATACTACTTCAAATTTTCAAGGTATTTATCACAAGTCGAGTTACATAGTTTACATTAGCATAAATCCTTGTTTGATGGAATGGCATCTAGCTCAAAGAATGAAAAAGGGAAAGAGGTTTTTAACATTCAAATAGTTAGTAACAAAATAAAAATACCAAATTTCAAAGCCATCCCTGACATAGCATATAAACAAGATCCCTCTGGCGTGCTTTCAATGATCTCGCCAAAATTCATTATGGCTCAGGATGTAAGGAAATGTTACAATTGTAAAATTAGCAGCATTGGGGACTTAGAAATTAGAGAAGCTTATAATATATTATGTGATAATGGTGTTCTAAAAGAGGAATATAAAATAGTTGAGAGAAAGGGTTTGACTCATGCCCTAGAATTTCCTAGTGTTTTCAAGACTAAATGGATTAAAATTGCATTAAGCCAAATACATGATGGATCCTTATGGGTAGAAGGTGGACCAATAAAGATTACCAAAAGAATAATCCATAGGGTTACTAGTTTTCCAACCCTAGATCGGTCCAAGACTCTGCAAAGTGATTCCAAGGAAGTAATAGAGAAAAATGCTGGGGCAAAATGGAACAAAAGAGGCATGACAATTGATACTATCATTGATCCTCTACTAGACTTTTCTATTAGGGAAATCTCACACAAATTCTATCAATCAAGTAGATTGAACAATGTACCCTATATTGCAATAGATGTTGATTATAAATTGTGAAGAAATTTCATACATGTGATCTAGCAGAACTTTAGCTACAACAACTAATGGAGATTCTTGGAGCTATAAGGAAAACCAAAAGTACACAATGCAAGTTTGGTGTAATACTTGTCAATGCATTCTTCAATGTAAAAAATAATTTTCTCTCCTTTGGTAAAGCAAGCTGGAAAACAAATAGATCAATAGCAGTGTAGATCAATGAATTTATTGAACAAATGGGTGAAAATTTTGAGACATTGATGACTAGCTATTTTGAAGATTTTAAGAAATCCATGAAAGAAAGAATAAGGATACTAATTTCTTTGGTTGAGAAAAATTACAATGATATATTCTTTCTTGTTGATGCTAACTATAGATATGTGCAAGCTGTCATACCAAGGGTCAAATGGTTAAGGCCACTTGGGTATGAGATTAATGTTGATGAAGCATCAGCAACAATCATTGCACTCCTAGTAGAGTAAATTGAAAAAACTTCTAAAATCTTCGAGAACTATGATGTAATGAAATCAAATGTTGAAATGGAATTAAATATTGCTTCCACACTTAAGAAGAAGGGTAGGCTAGTTAAGAAGCTAAAGGATAAATTTGGTGAAGGTGTAGCTAAGGAAGAAGAGCAAGAACAAACACAAGGACCTCTTGCATTGACCCAAGGCATGGGAGAGGACAAGGAAGAAGAATAAATAGAAGGTGCCAAGGAAGAAGAAGCCGAGGAAGCACCCACACAAGCCAAGCCAAAGAAAAGAAAGGATGAGGCATAGCTTGTGAGTGAGGCAAAGAAAATTGCAAAACCTAGCCCAACCAAGCCAAGTGCACCTATCACCAAAGCCAACACACATGCCACAACATAGAAGGAAAAGGAGAAGTCCAAACAAACAAATCAAGGTAGCCAAGTTTAAAAGAAGCAAAGAAGAATATTTTTTGCATAGTTGGATTCAGATGAAGAAAGAACTGAATCAGATGACATAGGCCAATTTAAAGTGTTAAGTCACAAACCACTTTTTGATATTGAAAACATAAGTGAAAATGTCAAGAATAATGCAAATTTATATGGCTTAAAGAATACTGATTTTGAGAAACTTGGAAGAGAGGAAAGAATCTAGTAGAAGAGGCATTGTATGCTATGATGTCTAAATTCAAAAATACTCCACTAGAATTTGATAACACTATACCAAAGGGCTTATATGACATTGTGGAACAAAAGTGGCACTATTATTTAAATTTGGAAAAATAGATTAGAGGATGAAATTTAGCCCAAGTAATGTCAAAACTAATCAAAGGGAAGATTTCAAAAGTGAATAAGAAATATGGAGGAAGGTTTGCACCAAAATATAGAACCTTCAAAATTCTTCAAAATAACATTGAAGATTTTGTGAGGAAATCAAACCAAATGTGGAAATTGATCTATGGATTGACAACTATGAAACAAGGAGAAGAGGACCCCTTTGAGGGAAAGAATGATGATAAAGAAGAAGATGACAAAGAACATGATAAGGAAGAAGAAAAAAATTAAGTTGAGGAGGAGACTGAAAAAGAAAGATGATGACATAGCGATAGCTGAACAACAGAAAGAGGAATAGATTGTGCAAGAAACACAAATGTCAAGTGCTAGTCCTCCTCATGGAACAAGTGCAACTACAGAAACCATAATTGTCAAGGATGTCTCTAATACATTAGCTTAGAACATCAATCCATTGAATATAGATGATCTGAAGAAAATTCTAGACTAATCTACACTCTATGCACAATTATGCAATAATCCAATTTTGGTTAGTGTAAAAGAACTTCAAAAGGTAGTAACTAAAGTCACAAGGGATAAGGTAAATCCATAAGAACCACCTTTAGCCATCCCTTCAGTTACTCAAGTACAACCTTTAATTCAAGAAACAATAGACACATCTACTAAGGTTGACACATTTGTGAAAATAGATGTAGTTGAGCAAAGGAAGATTACAAAAGAAGTAAAAGGGACAACAACAGAGAAAATAGGACAAATAAATTCATCTGAATCTGAAGCACAAGCCCAAGATGCTAGTCATGTCATTGTCATAGATCAAAATAATCCCAAAGAAAAGGAGCAAACACCAAAGTTAAAGGAGCAGAAAGCCAACCAAGCATTGGTAACTCTACCAACATCTGGTACTACTCCTACTAAAGTTCTTTAGAAGTCAAGCACAAAAGCTATACCATTGCAGATCTTAGTGCCAGGATCAAGCTTGTCAAAAGTTGAAAAGGTAATTCACTATGGACATATCACTCTAGATGAAGAGATAGTGATTCCTAAATATGACTATGATATAATGATAATAGAGAAAATAAACATGTTGCAACAAGCCTTAGAAATGCTTGGGAGAGAACATAGGCAAAAGTAAGCTCTTCAAGACATTAAAGATATCTATTTAGATGCATTCAGCCTGCCAACTCCTAAAGAAACCAAGCCACTACTGGAAAAACTATCAGACATAGTGGAAAAGATAAATAATAAAGAGCTAGATACTAATGCTAAACTTCTCGAATGGTCTAAAAAGAAATTCCAAAGCAAGGTAAATGAAAAGATATCTGGTGATATAGTACTATCTCAAGTTGCATTGGGGACAAAGGTTGAGGATGTGAAGAAGTTACTTGAGAATATCTTCTCATTGTACACCAAATTGTGTGACCCCACAATCTTCACCCAAGAGACCAGACATCATATTCTAAGTCTAGAGTGG
The DNA here is from genome assembly GCA_028749045.1 of Cupressus sempervirens. Taxonomy (NCBI): domain Eukaryota; kingdom Viridiplantae; phylum Streptophyta; class Pinopsida; order Cupressales; family Cupressaceae; genus Cupressus; species Cupressus sempervirens. Next base: position 464,636,161 of record CM053789.1, read on the forward strand.
AACTTAAACATATCAAGTACTCAACTACCTTAGAACCTAGCTTAGAGTGAGAGGCATTTTCATACATTGCTTTAATCACAAAGTCAATTAGTTATGTTAACAATAGAAGAGGCTAACATAAGAGCCAAATTAACAAGCATTTAGGCATCGCTCACCCACACATGGAAATACTCCACAAAGAATTAGGCTATGCAGAAACTCTACTGAAGAAAGACCCCAATCTTTCTACTCTAAATGGCCTAGTACACATTGCAGCCGAGCTAGCTATCCAACTCAAGTCATTGGATGTTGCATGTGACAATTGGGATGTAGCTCTTAAAATAATAATGGAAGTCCAAAAACCATTTTTGGATAAATACACTATAAGTGTATAGCCCATTTGACATAAGTGTCAAAAAGGGGGAGTAAGTAAAAAGTGGGGGAATAATGCAAGGGGGAGAGATACAAAATGGGGTGAATATGAGGAGTAGGAAAAGAGAATAAAGAAAAGGGAGAATATCCACATGGGAAGAGTATGAATAGAGTAGAGAGAAGGAAAAGAGTAGAGAAAGGAAGATGTAATAAAATGTATATCACTTCATACATGTTTTTTGAAAGATTCATTTTTGGAAAAGCAAAGGAAGTAAACAATTATAGACTATTAGCTATGATAGAGCATATCAATAAATCAAATAAAAAATTATCAGATACAATTCATTGAAGTTAGAGAGGAGCACAAATTTTGGATACAAAGCAAACACATTAACTCAGGGGGAGTTATCAATTTTGAGGTATATAGGTTACTGCAAAATTTTGAAAATTTTAAAGTTTTGTATATAAGCTGAGTTATGGATATGTTTTCCTCGAATAAATTAAGATTAACTATGTATATTCAAGTGTTTTTGAAACTCATGTCAAAGGGGGAGATTGTTGATCTCAGATTGGTTTTGACAAGTGAGTGTCAACACACTTAAGACATTTAATTAGTTCATGCTGAACTAGTAATACATGTTGAGCACAACATGTAAATATTACACTGTGTCGAGTTGCAATGAGTCCTAAGTCACTCATGTGCTGAGTCATTCAGGTGCCAAGTAGATAGACCATGTCGAGTGATTAAAGTGTCGAGTGATTCAAGTTAATGTTGAGCAGTTCAGGTGCTGAGTCAAAAGTAGAAATACAATACATGCCAAGCATTAGTGATTTCATATGCCAAGTAACACAGTTTGGACATATTTGTTTGTAATGGCACAAACAACTATGCAAAATTATTTCAAGCTAACTTAAGGATAGATTTTGATCTTTTGGAGATAAGGATGAATCTATATTTGAATTCCCTATGTAATTGCATGTGGCCAATCAAAAATTAGGAAGGTTTAAGCAGCAATATGGATGAATCTCATCCATAGATTCATATCTAACCCTAAGCCACCAAAGTATTCTTAAGGAGAACAAAGCACTAAACTTTTTAATAGTGTAACAAGGGGTGAATGATCAAATTGAAGAAGTGAACAAGATAGTTTGCAAAGCATTCAAGGTGACTTAGTAGCAAGAGTGTATTGTAGAATTAGTTTGTGAAGAGCAGAGGATAGAGAAGGATACAAAATTGATATATCAGATTGTAAAGCATCAAATCACAAATTGTGCAGAGTTGATCTATTCTCAGGCAAGCAAGTTCCCATCACAAGATCTAATGAGACATTCTAAGAGGTGATTTTAGTTAAATCTCCTAGGTGGAGTAGTCCTAACAGACTATACTAAATCCTAACAAATTGTATTAAATCCTTTAATAGGGTGGCATTACAAGTGAATGACCTAAATTCCTCTAACCAGGAACACTTCTAATAGGGTGTTAAAATCCTCTAACAAGGTGGGACTTAATAGTCTCTATAAGCCTTTCACAGGGTAGACCATGATTAATGGTCAAACCATTGTAACCTTAATTGGCTACATTTTATTGCTACAGGAGTAAAGATTTGTGGGTATCATCCCCACACTAGTTTTACCTTCTCACTTGGAGGGTTTCTAGGTAATCATATCTAGTTTTATGTGTGTTTGATTACATGTTTTAGATACATTTTATTTACATGTTATTGTAGTATATTTATTGAATGCATCTAATGAATGGTGAAAGTTTTATGGGTCCAAGTTTAAACTTCTGATTCAACACCGCCCACCCCCCTCCCCCCCCCCCCCCTCAGTTTACCTTTCCCACTTGTAATTTCAACATCATCTTCTCAAATCCTCTTCATCAATCTAAAATCTTTTGGAATACTTTACTATTCTTCTTCTTCTTTTAGGATTGGCAACAATTGTTCATAGTAAACAACTTACAATACTTTATGCCTACATCTATGCACTTACACTTCTGACTGTGCACTTGCATGAATCTTTCTAAATATTCCTAAAGAGATAAATCTCCCCCATTTCCATCTCAATAGGTGTTTCTCTTCTCATTTCTTATGTACATTCACTCAATATGTTTTCCATGTACATTCTTTCCCCCATTGACGTCAATTTCAAAGGTGTCAATCATAATACCAATTGTTACATACCAATTTCTAATTAGTTGCTCAAATTATCAACCAACTCAAGTTTCCAAAGTCACTTTTCAATACTGAATACCAATTACCAAGAGTCATTCATGACTCAATACATATTAGATACTCCCCCATATAGGAAGCAACATCATTCAGTCTAGTCTAAGCATAGTGCTTTGTACCACTGGACTAATGCACTCATTGCATCAACTACTCTAAAGTGGGTAGGGGCATAACCCCTAGCACACCTCTTAGGTACTCAAAAGTATCTTTAGGAAAAGGCTTCATAAAAATATCTTCAATTTGATCTTTAGTGCTTACATAATCCAACTTTAATTCTTTCTCTGTTGCCTTCTCTCTCAAAACATGATACTTTATGGATATGTGCTTTGTCTTAAAATGCAATACTATATTATTTGTCATACTTACTATACTTGTGTTATCATAGTAAATGATAATAGGTTCTATAAACTCAATGCCAATATCCTTCAACATTTGTTTCATCCACATAACTTGGTTATAGTTATTTTTTGCTACAACATACTCTGCCTCAATTGTACTCTAAGATATACAATCTTTTTTCTTACTTAACCAAGAAACCAATATTTCTCCAAGAAATAATATTTTACTACTAGTGCTCTTTTTGTCAACTATACTACCTACCCAATCTACATTAGTATATGCACACAAGGTGAAATCACTTGATCTATCATACCGTATTCCATAATCAAATGTACCCTTCAAATATTTAAATATCCTCTTTATTTCTACATTATGATACTCTTTTGGATTATCTCAAAATCTTGCTACAATCCCAACTACATTTTCTATATCTGGTCTAGTGTGTGTCAGATATTGTAATCCTCCAATCATAGATCTATACTTCTCCTGCTCAATTGCAGCTGTCTCTTTTTTACTGGATAACTTGTGACCAATTATCATGGGTGTACCAACAATTTTGCAACTTTCCAAACCAATTTTTTTCAAAAAATCTTTCAGATACTTAGTTTTTGAAATAAATATCCCATCTTTGTTCTATGCAATCTGCAATCCTAAGAAAAACTTCATTTCTCTTATCATGCTCATCTCAAATTCATTTTTCATCTCTTCAGAAAACTTGTCACTTTCTTCATCATTTCCTCCAAATATTATGTCATCCACAAATATTACAATAATAAATAGACCCAATTTTCCTCAAATAAAAATTGCCATCTATTGTACCTTTGATAAATCCAAGCTTTGATAAATACCTATCCAACCTTGCATACCAGGTTCTAGGTGCTTTCTTTAGGCCATACAGTGTTTTCTTTAGTCTGCATAAAAAATCTTTTTCTTCTATCAAAGAGAATCCATCAAGTTTCTCAATGTAAACTTCTTCTTCAAGTTCTCCATTTAGAAAAGATGACTTGACATCCATCTAATAAACCTTGAAATTCTTGCTTGCTACATAAGCCAAGAACATCCTTACTACTTCCATTCTTGCCATGGGTGCATAGGTTTCTTCGTTAGCTATGCCTTCTTGTTGTGCGTAATCTTTGAAAACAAGTCTAGCCTTGTTTCTCACAACTTATTCATTCTCATTCATCTTATTTCTAAATACCCATTTGGTTCCTATCACATTCTTGTCTTTAGGTCTAGGAACTAATTCCCATATCTCATTCTTCACAATCTAATCTGATTCTTCTTTCATAGCTTACATCCAATGATCATCCTTACATGACTCATATGTGCTCTTAGGTTCCACTTGAGTAATTAGACACAATTCCTCATTCACTCCATTCCTTTTCATCACACCTTTATCCTTGCTCCCAATTATCTTCTCTCGAGGGTGATTCTTTGTCATATTTCTGCTAGAAGTAGGAGTTGACATCTCAACTCTGATCTCTTCCCTAGGTTCACATCTCTGATCTGCTTTATGCTCAAAAAATACTTCATTCTACAAATTGTTGTTAGTCTCAAAAATAATTTCAACATTCTATCTAACAAATCCAGAATTATCGTCTTCTTCATCAGAATTATAATCTATCATCTTCCTTTTAGTACCAAACTTTTTATCAATCCTTACATTTGTGCACTCGACCATTGTCTTAGTTCTATAGTTAAAACATCTATATGCTTTTCTTTTCAATGAGTAACCAAGAAACATACCTTCATCACTTCTAGGATAAAACTTATCAATATCATTATCTCTCTTTATGTAACACTTACTTCCAAAAATTTTGAAATACTTGATTGATAGTGAATGACCAAACCATACTCATAGGGTGTCTTGCTCATACCTTTTTTAATCTAGACTTTGTTCAGAGTATATATTATAGTGTTAACTGCTTCTCTCCAAAATTTCTTTAAGACATCATTCTCAAATAACATTGCTCTTGTTGCTTCTACTACTATCATGTTCCTTCTTTTAGCAATCCCATTTTGTTCAAGTGTTCTAGATGAAGATAACTATCTTTTGATTCCATTCTCTCCATAGAACATGTTGAACTCTCTAGAGGTGAATTCTCCTCCTCTATCTGATCTTAAACACTTAATCTTGACACCAAATTTATTTTCAACTCTATTCTTGAATATCTTAAATTTCTCAAAAGCTTCAAATTTCTCTTTAAGAGATGCTACTCACATCATCCTAGTTAAATCATCAACAAAAATCATAAAGTTCCTTTCACCATAGAATCCTTTGGTTCTTGTAGGACCTCTCAAATCTCCATTTTCTCTGTAGTTGAGAATTTATTGCTAGAAAAAAACACTTTCCTCTGCTTAGCTAAAATAAATTCCTTATAGACAACATAAGTAGGCTTAATAATCTTAGGTAGATCTCTCACTACAAATGTACTACTAACTTTCACAATATTATCAAAGTTTATATGATAAAACCTTCTATGTCATAACCAACTATTATCAACCTTTGCAACCAAACATGTTATTTCAGTAGGATTCAACTAAAATATATTAAGATCTAGTTCTAGTACCAATTAGCTTACCATATTTGTCTTTGATAATGCAAGTCTTCTTTGTGAACTGCAACATATATCCTTTGTCTACCAACTGTACAACACTTAGCAAATTATTTTTCAAACCATCAACAAAGTAAACATCATCAATGTTAGTTTTACCATCAAGAGTAATAGATCCAATCCCTATAATATGACAACTGCATTGTTACCAACTCTAACAATACATCCATCATGATTTCTAAATTTAACAAATATGTTCATATCACCGGTCATGTGATGTGAACATCCACTATCAATTATCCAATTTGATTTCTTCACAACTTGGGTAATTAGAGCTCTTTCTTCTCTAATTTCTTTATCAAGGTTATCTTCCTTAGTAGTAAAAAATCCTAATTCATCACCACTTTCACTCTAATCATTTTCATCAAATTCTTCATCCTCATTAGCATATAAACAATTTCTATCCTTATCTCTTCGAGGCTTAAATTTTCCTCTAAATTTTTTCTCTATTTTAGGACATTTAGATGCATAATGACCATATTCATCACAAGTCCAACACTTAAAGATTTTCTTACCATCTTTTTCTCTTCTTACTAGAAGGGTTATTCCTTCTTCAATCTTCTTATCTTCTTCAGATCTGCTATTACTAGAAGAGTCTCCTCTCTTGCACTTGTACTTTTTGAAAAATTAGGTTGAATGTTCATAGTACTAAAAGTTGTCTCAAATCTAGCTAATTCTCCAAACTATCTCATTTTTGTTTCTATAGATTCTAATCTTCCAAGCAAAGTTTCCTTTGTGAAGTCTTTGGTGTAGGGCATTACTAGCTCAATCATCTGAGTTGTTTTCTTGAATGGTGGTGATAAAATTTTTTGGATCTTCCATATAACCTCATCATATTGTTTAGTTCCACCAATAGATCAAATACTTGCAATAATTTATGATATTTTTCCTACATAATTTCTAATGAATTCATCTTCCATCATCTTAGCATCTTGAAATGCACAAATCCAACTTTACAATTTTATTCTTTTTTCCTGATTATCACCTTCAAAAGTAACTTCTAATGCTTTCCAAATTTTGTGAGAAGTTTGAAATGTCTTTAGTTAATTGTATTCATTTTCTAGAAGAGCTGATAGCAAGGCTTCTCTAGCTCTCATATTACACGTAAATAGATTTCTCTCTACTTCACTACATTCTTCAATATTTCCTTCTTCCATAATTGTCTTGTTACTCTTTGTCAAGATCCAATAACCTAGACCCATGCACAACAAATGAGTCTTCATCTTTTCCTTCCAACTATCATAGTTAGCCCCATAGAATCTCATACTATCTTTCCTAAACATATTTTCCATTGATCTCCCAAAGCTATTAAGCCTTATCTTCAAGGACCTGACACTCTAATACCAATTGTTAGAGTGGGTCCATCATTGTTAACCTCAAAATGGTTTTTGACATTTGAGTGCCAACACATTTAATCACTTTCTACATTAGAGCCGAGTACACCATGTATGCCAAGTCACAACATGAGCCGAGTCAAGGAAGCCTTCAGATGCTGAGTGATCTTTAGGTGCCGAGTAGCCTTCAAGTGTCGAGTGAAGATCAGGTGCTGAGTGAAGTTCAAGTGCCGAATGACTTTAGGTATCGAGCATGATACAAGGGCCAAGTGACATTTGGGTGCTGAGTCATAGACGATGCTGAGCGATACAAAAATGTAACAAGTGTCGAGTAAGCTAGTTTAATATAAGTGTCGAGCATCAGAGATCAGTAAGTGCCGAGCAACACAGAATACACATTTGAGTTTGTAACTTCATTCAAATGTAAACCATTTTCATGGCCAACATAAGATCAAATCTTTTGTATTTCCTATGCAATCTACATGCAACCAATAAGAAAAATGGAGAAGGCATGCAACCAATAAGAGAAGTGCAAGGAATGTGTGAGAAATAAAGATTCAATATGGATCGTAGATCCATACCTAACCCCAAGTCTTCAAATGTCTTTATAAGGAAGAAGAAATCACATTGAACCCTATGGTGGATGGACGAGGGTGTGTAAGGAAAACTAATTCTTAGAATGAAAGAGTATCATATCACAGAGGATCAAGATCAGAGAGAGAAGATCAAGTGCCTGTATCCTATAATCGAAGGATAGTAATCTATCAGGTTTTATTATACCTAATACTCTTTAGCCATTGTATTAGAAAGGCAATCCTATGATGATAGGTTAGCTTAATAGCTATTTTGTAAATCCTTTAACAGGGTAACACTTCAAGTAAAGTGTTTGTAAATCCTTTAACCAGGTCACTATTGATATAGTGTAAAGCTTTTAACAGAGCAGGCCTTTAACAGGGTAGACCATTAGAAGTGGTTAAACATTATTACTGCAGTGATTTTGTGGGTATCATCCCCACCCCAGTTTTACCTTCTTAATTCTAGAGGGTTTCTAGGTTACCAAATCTTAAGTGTTATGTCATGATGCTTATGTGTTTTTCATAATTGTTTGATATGTTTATATGCATGCAATCTACTTTTAGTTAAGAAAATTTTTTTTATGGGCAAAGCACAATACTTTTGATTCACCCCCCCTCTCAGAAGCATTATTCCTATTTGAATATTCCAACAATTGGTATCAGAGCTGCAAGGTTCTCACAAGAAGAAGTCTAACAACTTGGAGAAAAAGATCTAAAGATGGAAGTCTTCAAACTTGGGAAGATTATTGACAATCAAGTGATTGATGTGCAACTTTTTCTACACAAAGTAGAGGAAGCAAGGGAGGAATTGAGAAAATCCTTGAAGAGAAGGAAAGATATAGCCATAGCTGAAAATGATATAAACTACAAGGAGATTGATACCACAAAACTGCGTACCAATGGAGACACTAAAGAGTTTGATGTAGTAATAGCAAAATTGATGGAGAAAAACAAAGTTCAAGTAGATGAGATAAGATCTCTCAAAATGGAACATGAATCTCAGGCCATAATGTTATGTGAAATAACTGAACAAAAGAAAAGAGCAGTTGAGGATAGAGTCATGATGGAAAATGACAAAAGAAATCTTGCAAACAGACTTGAAGAAAAATGTACTGAATTGACAAGGATCTCAAACATGCAGATGGATACACTTGCCCAAATGATGAATCTTCATCATGAACTCAATATGAAAGATATTGAAATCTCTACTTTGAAGATGCAAAATGAACAACTGTAGAATGAATTGAACAGAGAAAGAGAGGTAGCAGAGAATCTCAAAAAATCAAGTGAAGCCATCAAGTACTTTGAACAATTGATGAAATTTCCAAGATCATCCCATGATACATCAGGACTTGGATACAACAGCACTGAAATTGGAGAATCATCAAAGAGTGTTGAACAAAGAAATGACAAAGGTAAGGATTCTAAACCTACTTGTCATTACTGTAATAAAAGGGGGCATACTGCTAATGTTTGCAGGAGCAGAAGAATCAATCAGACAAACACACCCAAAAAAAAAGTTATTGTCACAAGTGCAACATGCAAGGACATATGACACAAGATTGTAGATCTAGAGTTACAAAGACACAAAGATTTGATGGACATTGTCATAATTGTAAGAATTATGGACATAGAGTATTTTGAATGCAGATCAAAGCCTATGTGGACATCAAATCAACTAGCAAAAACTAAAGGGAATGAAAGTCAGAACCATTGGGATTACAACACCAGGTATAGCTGTCATTATTGTCAGGAATATGGACATATACCCCGTAATTGCATAAGAACACATTTTAAAGGGAATTATAGTAGGTGGCTAAGCCAAACCACATGTTTCAGTTGCCTGAAAACTAGTCATATCAATAGAAACTGTCCTACAAGGTCAAAGGCACCAAAGATTGAAGAAAATAAAGGCAAAGAAAAGATTGATGTGAAACACATTAGAACAAACATGAAGAAGACATGGCAGAAAAAGAATGAATCAAGTACATCCAAGGAAAGGGTCACTTCACCCATAAGGTCAAGTGATCATTTCTCATCCAATTAATCTCAAGATGAGCCTATGGGGCTGATACATATAAGGAATTATCAAACATCAGCCCTAAATCATGAAGAAATAATGCAAAGAACAAACTTGCATGAAACAAGATGTTAAGACAAAATTTTAACTAATAATGCCGAGCTGTCTTTGGATACTGAGTAAAATTCTAGTGGAAGCCGAGTTCCTAACAACGACCAAGTTGATGACTGATGCCAAGTTAAGAAACTCCAATGGAAGCCAAGTAATGTTAAAAATCCTTCATAAGTCAAGTTTGCAGGTGAGCATTTAATGCGATGGAAATAGGGTATATTATCACGATTTCAATCATTTTTCCTCATCGCGATCAAGAAGCAAAGGAGATAAAGAGCGTAGAGTGACTTCACAACAAAGAATCCAGCATTCCAAGCAGATTGCAACCTCCTATAACATGTTTTCATCGATCTTGAGGTATTTTCGTTTGTGCTAAGCTACGCAGTTTCATATTTCTGTGTAAAGGAAACCCTAGTTTGCATAAATGGCTTCAAGTTCCAAGAAAACAAAAGAAAAAGAATCGTTTGAAGTCCAGCTCGTATCAAATGAGGTTAGGCAACCTAATTTTTGCCCTATTCCCAAAGTTGCATACAAAAATGACCCAGTTGGACCCCTTTCTTGCATACCCCCAAATGTTGTCATGGTTCAGGATGTAAGAAGATGTTACAATTGCAAGATAGGAGCCCTAAGAGATATGTAAATTAGAGAAGCCTTTGCAAAGTTGTGTGTCGATGGAGTATTGAAAGAAGAATTCAAAATTGTTGAAAGAAAGGGTTTGACACAAGTTTTGAGTTTTCCCACCGTGTTCAAGACAGAGTGGATTAGACTTGTATTAAGCAGAATTCATGATGGTAGTTTTTGGTTGGAAGATATCCCTGACAAACTAACAAAGAGAATAATTCATAGGGTAACTGGATATCCTACCCTAGATCGGCACAAGACCTTGAGAAGTGAATCCAAGGAAGTTATAGAAAAGAACACAGGTGCTCAATGGAACAAGAGAGGAATGACTATCCATACCATTCAGGATCCTCTAGTTGAGTTTGTTGTTAGAGTTATTGCCCAAAAGTTCTATCAATCCAGTAGACTCAATAGTGTACCATGTATAGTAGTGGATGTAGGCTACAAACTGGTGAAAAAGGATCATACTTATGATCTTGCTGAACTGCAACTACAGCAAATAAATGAAAACCTAACAGCCATAAGAAGGACAAAGGGTACTCAATGTAAATTTGGAGCAATTTTGGTTTGCATATTCTTTTATGTTCAGAATGAATTTAATTCTTTTGGAAAAGTGACATGGAGGAGTGATAGGACTATCATATCCCAAATAAATGAGTATATAGAACAAATGGGAGAAAATTTTGATACTTTGATGACAAGCTATTTTGAGGATTTCAAGAAATCCATGAAGAAAAGGGTGAGAATACCAGTTTCCTTAGTGGAAAAACACATTAATGATATATGCTTTTTAGTTGATATTGACTTCACCTACATTCAAGCTACAATTCCAAGGGTGATATGGCTAAGGCCATTTGGTTATGAAATTAATATTGATGAAGCATTCGCAACAATAACTGCATTGTTAATAGAAGAGACAGATAAAAGTGCTCCACATTTTGGCACTTATGATGTGGTAAGATCAAAAATAAATATGGAATTAAAAAATGCCTCCACATTGAAAAAGAAAGATAAATTGATGAAGAAAATTATGAAGCAATTTGGTGAAGGGGTAGCGGCTGAAGCTGAAGAAGATGATGATGACAATGATGATGAAGAGGATGAACAAGAGCAATGCCCAATGGAATTAACTCAAGGCCTAGGTGAAGACAAGGAGGAAGGTGTTGAGGAAGAAGAAACCAAGGAAGCACCAACCTAGGTCAAGCCAAAGAAGAGAAAGGCAAAATATTAGCCTCCAGCTCAGCCCAAACCAAAGAAAACCGCCATGCCATCACCCCAAAAACCAACAACCAAAGCTGCAACAAGGGTCTCTACTCAAAAAGCTAAAGAGGAAGCTACAAAGAAGAAACCAATCAAAAAGACACAAGAAGAGCCAAGGAAAAGAAGAAAATATGTGGCTCAACCTGACACTAATGAAGAAGATCAATCTGAAAAGGTAAGCCATTCTTCAGTTGATATATTATGTAAAAAGATTGGAAATGGAGATTTAGGCAATGTAAATAAAGTTGATTTCAATAAGTTCACTAAAGAAGAATAGAATAGAATAGAGGAATTATTTTATGGAATGATGGCACAGTTCAAGTACACCCCTCTTGAACTAGATGGACAATTGCTAGATGAACTGTCAAAACTTGTAGAAGACAGATGGCATTTATGTTTAAGGATGGAAAAGGAGATGAGAGAAATAAACCTAGCAAGGATACTGTCTGATTTGACTAAGGAGAAAATAGAAAAAGTAGTCAAAAGGCACAATGCCATGTTTACACCTAAATACAAGGCATTCTTCATTCTCCAAAACAAAATGGAAGATATTGTACAAAGAACAACTAAATCATGGAAGAACTTGTACAAAAATGATTGAAGATTTTCTTGAAGAAGAATACAAGGAAGAAGCTATTGCTCCACTAGAAGAGAGAAGAAAAAGGAGAGAAGAGAAGATAGGAGTAGAGCAAGGTAGAGGAGAAAAGAAGGAAGAATAAAAGAAACAAGAAGAAGAAAAGAGAGAAATAGAGGAGGAGACACAAAAGCAAGATGACATGGCAATAGCTGAGCAAGAGCAGCAACAAGATCAGAGTGTGTAAGGCACACAATTGCCACCACCTAGTTCTCCTCATGTACCCATCACCCCAGTAGAAATTATAACTATACATGATGTTCTTGACACTTCTGCTCAGAAAATCAATCCATTAACTACAGAGGATCTCAAAAGAATCCTTGACCAATCTACACAACAAGAAAGATTATGTGCAGATCCAGTATTGGTCAGTATGGATGAATTACAAAAACTAGTAGAACACACAATAAGAGATAAGGTGAATCCACTAGGACCACCTTCCATCATCTCTATAGCTACTAGTGGTCAACTTTAAATGCCAACAGTTGTTTCATCAGGCATAGTTGACACCACAGTACAAAAGGCAAATGCAGTAGAGGAAAAAGAAATAGAACAAATAGGATAGACTATTACATCTGATCCTACAGCACAAACACAAGGTGCACTTCCTACAATTACAACAATTGATCAAGGTAGATAGTAGGAGGAGAAAATAGAAGAAACCCCAAAAGAGCAGGAGGCAATACAAACATTGATAAACTTGCCTACCTTGAGGACTCCTTCACAAAAGCCTTTACAAATATCTGCACCAGGATCAAGTTCTACCAAATTTGCAAGGGTACTTCACTATGGAGACCCTAAACTAGATGAGGAGATAGTCATACTGAGTTATGACTCAAAAATAATAAACATTGATCAAATCAATAAGGTGCAGGAAGCACTAAATAGAAGAAAGAGGCAAGAGATACTCAGAAAGGAGTATAAACAAAAGAAAACAATGCATGAAATTAAAGATATATTTATGGATGCCTTCAGTATTCAATCACCAGATGAGTCCAAGCATATCATAGAACAATTATCAGATATTATTGAATAGGTGAAAAATACAGATCTAGAGACAAATGCAAAACTTATGGAATGGTCTTAAAGGAAATTCTAGGGAAAAGTAAATGAGCAAATATCAAGTCAAATTGCAATTTCCCAAGTTGAATTGGCAAAGCTAATAGACAAAGTGAAAAAGGTACTTGAGAATATATTCTCATTGTACAAAAAGTTGTGTGACTTTTCATTCTTCACACAAGGGACTAGCCAAAAGATAATGAGCCTGGAAAGAAATTTGAATATTTCTAGCATGCAACTACCTAAAGATCCAGCTCAAAGTGAGAAGCATTTTTCTTAGATGCTTCACACTCAGAAAGAGATAGCTGTATTAACAGCAGAAGAGGCCACCATCAAGGCCAAACTACTACAGCTCCAATCTTCTATTACCCCACATTTGGAAATCCTCCATAAAGAACAAGTCTATGCTGAAACTATTCTTAAGAAAGACCCTAATCTTTCTACTTCAGATGGACTTATTCATCTTGTTGCAGAGACTTCCATCCAGCACAAGTCATTGGAAATTGCTTTGATCAATTGGGATGCAGCTCTTAGGATGATCATGGAAGTAAACAGTACATTTTTGGCAAAATATGGTCTTAACCCTTAAAATCCTTTGACATAAGTGTCAAAAAGGGGGAGACAAGATAATGGGGGAGATAAAGATAAGATAAAAAGGGGAGACAAGAGGGAGACAAGATAATGGGGGAGATAAGCTAAAAAGGCAGAGCATAATATACAACATCAAATTTTGTTTACCAAGATAGCACTGATAATGGCACAATCAACTCAGGGGGAGTTACAATACTTTTGAGGTTTTAAAACCTCTGTATATACCAAGAAAATTAGTACACATACTCATAAGGTCAGTTAAGTGTTTTTGTCACTCATGTCAAAGGGGGAGATTGTTAACCTCAAAATGGTTTTTGACACTTGAGTGCCAACACACTTAATCACTTTCTACATTGGAGCTGAGTACACCATGCATGCCGAGTCACAACATGAGCCGATTCAGGGAAGCCTTCAGATGCCGAGTGATCTACAGGTGCCGAGCAGCCTTCATGTGCTGAGTGAAGATCAGGTGCCAAGTGAAGTTCAAGTGTCGAATGACTTTAGGTGCCAAGCATGATACAAGTGTCGAGTGACATTTGAGTGCTGAGTCATAGAAGATGTCGAGCAATACAGAAATGTAACAAGTGTCGAGTAAGCTAGTTTAATATAAGTGTCAAGCATCAGAGATCAGTAAGTACTGAGCAACATAGAATACACATTTGAGTTTGTAACTTCAAAAATTCAGATGTAAACCATTTTCATGGCCGAAATATGATGAATCTCGAAGGATTAAAATGATAAGATCAAATCTTTTGTATTTCCTATGCAATCTACATGCAACCAATAAGAAAAATGGAGAAGGCATGCAACCAATAAGAGAAGTACAAGGAATGTGCGAGAAATAGAGATTCAATATGGATCGTAGATCCATACCTAACCCCAAGTCTTCGAATGTCTTTATAAGGAAGAAGAAATCACATTGAAGTGTTTAACTCACCCAAGGTTCTTCTTGACATGAAGAATGCCCCAACCCTAGAATGAGTAGGCTAGAATCTTAGCATAAAAGGATCAAATGGATCAGTTGCAGCTGTAAAACATACTAATTTCCATATATGTCTAAGTATTCTAATCACAGAATGTGGCAAGGAAAATAAACAAAAACATATCCAAAAATATGTAGTAAAATAAATGGCTTTGGTGAAAGCACTTTAGTACCAAAGTTAACTAATAAAAAGAGATAAAACATATTGTATTCATTTCTAATAAAAACTGGAAGATAAAAAGAAATAAAATATATTGTATGGACATTTCTATCCCTCCCAAATAGAAACATTACACCCATCCCTTAAAGGAGTCCAAAACACACTCAAAAGAAAACAAGGGGTATCTATATATTTTAAGTTTTGAATTTAAAACTAAGATTTAAATATGTACTATCAACACATGGGCATATAGTTTTCACATAATTACTGCAACCAAGAGAACTTATTTGATACAACTTAATGCATTTAACAATGGACATTCTTAAACATACAAGCCTACACATGAGCATGCACATTATGACTCATTTTCTAAAACAAGACACAATTTAATCTCTATGTCAGGCATATCTCATGGTCTAACATGCACATAGTCATCTTATTTTTCAAGTCTACAAGGTTATGTATTTAGAATGAAGTTGATAAGAGTTTGACATTAGTGATATGCAACAACAAAACTGAATCAAACACTAAATTCCTTATCTTGCATGATGGGGGTGGATGGATTGGATCCACAATAATAACTAAACATAAAATACACAGTATAGGAACTTATAGAAATTATAAAATGATTTCATTGCTTGATCTAGAAAATATTACATTGAGCCTCTTTTATAGAGATCTTTGGTTGTTTCTAGAAACATCTAAATTAGCCAACATAGGATAAATAGACTTTTCTAGAACTATCTAAACATGTATGACTTCTAGAACTTTATAGAACTAAATATTAATTTTACCTAACCCTATTTGGTAATTAGCTAGAGTTTCTAGAATCCTCTATTATGCCTTTACATTTTATTTGAGGGGAAATTACACATTCTAACACTCCCCCCTAATTTCAACGTCAAATGTTGTTGCATACGAATCAAAATCCTTTCTTCTGCCTGATGCCAAAAGTTAATTTCCAATAATCTTTATATCCTTTAATGCCTTCATGAATAGTTTCTTCCAAGGCTATGGCCTTTAATTTCTACAAACATTTTGTAAGCAATAGGTTGCCAATGATTTCCTCTTTTCATAGGGTCTACTGATAATCTTGCCTCATCTATCACAAATGTCAGTGACAGGGTTCACTAATAACCTTTTGCCTCTTTGATGCCTTACTCTAATATGTTTCCGAATGATGTTGCATTTCTTCTTACACTTGAACATTTGTACTAAATAAACCTCCAATCATTCCTACAATTCTTTGCCAATTTGATCCATAGCTCCATCCACAATCTATTTTTATACAACCTGTCATAGAATCATTTTTGCAATCTCTATTCTAACATGTCTTATAACAATGATTTTTCAAGACACAAATATTACACGGATTTAAATCCCAACATCTATCCTTTGTATGCCCTTTCTTATTACACTATGAACATTGCACAATCTTTATGCTTCAATTGATTCTCTTGAAACTTTATTCATCTTTCCATTGCCTGTATCATATCCAAGACCTGCATATTTTGGCCTAACTATAGTCTCAATCGGATTCCTTAATCCCTATACATCCTTTCCTAGACCTTTACCTTTAAAACCCATTTTTTTCATAATCTTCAAACCAAAACTATTATTATTATAACAAATGAAATCTACAAACTTCTTGTCATTTTCATCTTACACTTTTCATCATAAACACTTTCAACTTCAATAAAATCACATTTCTCAATCACATAATCACTCAAATCATTTGTGTCACATGATACATCACATATAAATGGTTTCACATTCAAACATTCTTTAGATCTTGTTTCAGAGTAGTCAATTCATTCTTTAACATACTATTTTCATCTTCCAATTTCTTCAAATTTTCTTCTAAAACTTTGTTCTTTTTCTCAACATCATCAAACAACTTTAATTTTTGTTCTAATTCTTTATTTTGCTATCTAATCTTGCATGTTTCCTTCACTGCCAATTATGTACTTCTTCGACAAACTTTAACCTATTCTCTAGCTCTTCCATTCTCTCTTCATATTCACTAATTTTATTTAAAAGACTACATTTTTCTTTTGAACCTCTCTCTAATCATTGCAAACTTTTCTGTCTCTAGTTTCAATAATTTTTCTTTTAAACAATCTATCTCAAGAGTCAAATTTATATTTTCCTTTAACACTTTTTCACCTTGATTTCCCATTTTAATAAACTCAAATGAAAATCCAAGCTCCCTCTTAAAATACAAAGGTGAAAACTTTTGTCAACATCAACTATTAACATCAAATTTCATGCTTACCATCATTCATATCGACACTCCTTAATGACAATGACTGTGATCTCTTTTCATAGACTCAATGCACTCTACAAACACTTCAATGCTTTCTTCACAACAATAGTCTCTTTCATTCAGACAATAGAAATCCTCCACAAACAATTTCCTCTAATAAAATGCTCACTCTTTCTTTTGACGGGAGCAATGATTTTCTTCTTCTCCAAACAATTTTTTTCACACCAACAATTCTTTAGAACTTCCACATGATCTGACTCATTGGATAGATGTCATGCCCAATCTATGGGGCTAAAACACACAATTGTTTTTTTAAATGTGATAATCAGATTAAATATAATACATAAGTATTCAAATAGAATTACTTAACTTCCTCACACTAATGTATAATTATGAAATTTAAGTACAAATCAAATGTGATTTTTCTTAACATATTTTAATCTTAAATTGCATAAATTGATATATATATATCACTATGTTATCCAATTAACTTCAATCAAATGAATATGATTACAAAACATACAAATGTCGTAGTAAGGGTGAAACATCATCATTTTATCCATTTTCAAATAAACATATGTAAAGAACTGAAATACTAAAAGGCTCAATGCAAAAATATTACTCAATCTTTTCTCTTCTATTAATCAACCTGGTTCAAGGCTCCATCGAAAAAGAACCAGTAAGAAAATCTGACATCTTTGCCAAATACCTCAACATTTAAAATACATTTTTTTACATAATGTTACAATTCAATTGAATTCTCTTCTAGGGCTTTCACAAGAGGTCTTTTCCAATATCTTCAATGCACCAAGGGAACCATGGGAGAGACAAGAACCATCACAAAGGTAAAACAACATAATATGATGAACAATTCAAGCATACATTCCCAACCCAATTTTGCACAATAGGTTCAACAATGAACCAAAATAGGGGGGAGGTGGATTTTCTCAATAGGAGATGTCAATCCCCATACCATAACATGGACCTTTCGGGGTTAAAAAATCAAGAACTTTCGTTCTTCTAAAAATGCCCTTTTAGGGCCAATATAACAAGGGTGTTCATTCCTTTCCTTCTTCAAGAATTCAAGTTTTCATACAAGGTATGGGATGACAAGTAGGCGCCCATACACCCTACCCTCTTTCTCTCCTCTCACCATGAGAGGAGACTCTACACTATTGAGATCCAACTAAGGCCCTTCCCCCATACTTGGCCACTTCTTCCTTATCCAAGGGTGAGTAATGCCAAAACAATTCCCATGAAATCCCCTCAAAAAAAAAAACATCAAGGCAAGCATAAGAATAACATCAAAAAACAAGTTAAGATCCCTCCAAATCAACCCCAACACACAAGCAAGTAATATAAAGAACAACACAATGCCTTATGCATGATTCAAGCATGAACACATAAAGAAACAAATCAAGAGAGTGAAGAACTCCTACCTTCATAAAAGGTTATGGCAAAATGGTAAGTTGAGAAGAGCTTTTCCTTTTCTTCCTTCAATCTTCAAACTTTCTCCAAAACTAGAGATTGGGTAACAACCCAAAAACTTCTCCAAAATGAATCTAAATATGACCCTAACTCAACTAGACTTTAGGTAACCCCAAGGTGGAGTTTGAGTCACCAACTCATGAAGGAAACAAATCAATTTTTGAAATCAACCAAAAGTAAGGTTTTTGAGTGACCCTAAAAGTCAAACAAAGAGGCTAAGGGGGTGGAAAGTACTCCCAAACCCTACCCTTACCCCTAGGGTACTTAAATTTAATGTTTTTAGGCCTTAAAGACTTAATAGAACCCAAACAAAAGCTAGGAGAATTTTAAGACTATATAACAACCTTTAAAGAAGACAATGCAAATAAGCACAAATAGTAAGGGGTTCAGTTTCGTCTTTCCATTAGGTTTCCCGATTAAATATCCTTCACACTAATTGCACACATCAGTAATTCAAGAAATCACATGCATATATGTAAATTACATATCAGAAAAATCATGTAAATTTAAAACATTCATCTTTCCAATAATCAATTGTTTATCTCATTCTACTCATATTTTCGACCATTAAAATTGCATAATCAAAGTGTTAGTTCTACATTCATTTACTTCATCAGTATACATGTTCATAAAGCATTAAATAACGAAATCATATATTTGAAAGTAAAGCATCACGTAGCATAAAATATCATAATAATGTTTAGGGCATCAAATAATGTCCCAACATAACGAGTCATGGGTATCAAAATAGTAATGTATTGACTATGCTATGATGGGTCGGGCAAGGCCTTAGATTTAATCATCAAAAATCTCAAATCAATATAACATAACTTATCCATTAATTTAGATTAAAATACTAGAATAATCATAGTTAGGTATGCATATACCTATCATCATAAATATCACCAATTAAGGAATATTGTACTATCTAAAGCATAAAACTTAATCGTCAGGATACCGAAATCAACACCCTTATCATTAGGTGAAAATGCCTCATATCATCATTAGTGAAATTTCAATGTTTAAACACTTGAGATAATGTAGAAGTTCTTGAATCACTAAGTATTTAAAACATGGATTTATCAACTTCTCTTAATTTCATTAGGATCTTCACAACATAAAATATTACTTCATATCCATTCAAATCTCCTAGAACAGATTTAACAAGAAAATTCATATTTAATAATTACATATGAGGAGGTTCCTTACACTGGAGAACAACAATCATATACTTCTCTATTTCAAAAGATATTATCTTCACCATATGAACTTCACAACCTAGCTCTGATACCAAACTGATGGTGGTGGATGGATTGGATCCATAATAATAATTAACACAAAATACACAATATAGGCACTTTAGAAATTATAAAATGATTTCATTGCATGATCCAAAAAAAACATTACATTGTGCCTCTTTTATAGAGGTTTTTGATTGTTTCTGGAAAAATCTAAATTAGCCAACATAAGACAAATAGACTTTTTTAGAAATTTATAAACATATATGACTTCTAGAACTTTAAAAACTAAATATTAATTTTACCTAACCCTATTTGATAATTAGGTTGAATTTCTAGAATCCTCTATTACACCTTTACATTTGATTTTAGGGAAAATTATACATTCCAACATTGCAATCATTTTTATTGAAATATGAATACTTCACTTACAGCAACATATTTATTTGACTCATTACAAGTATTTAATCACTTGGGAATGAAGCCAATCAGAAATTTAATTTGCCAAGAAACATATACTATGGCACACTTATCCTTAGCTTACTCAAAAAATGTTTCAGTGTTGCCAAACAAGCAAGATTTATGAAAAAATTCTGAATGACTATTTACAGATAGTATGCCAATTGTGAAGTTTAAATGCAATATGGGTCAGAAACTTGATTTACCCAACCGATGCTAGAGGAAGTGAGCCTTACTCATTAGAAGAACACAATTTCTTTTATAAATGGTGCAGCTAATTCACTCTCTCAAATGAAAAGACTGTATTACATGTCTATGACGCATTTGTTAGCTTGAATTTAGTTAATACACTATCTATAGATACCAAGAATTGATCAGCTCCTACGATGGAGTTCTAATACTATATTTCATGGTATGTTTCCCCCTTTTAATAATACTTAATTCATAGACAAACATAGATAGTGGATTACATATGTTCGTGTGAATTGCAACATTTTCTATCCCCTATGACTAAGGCATTCTGCATGAGAATCCATGCCAATTGATGAAAGGTAATACACAATTTTCTAGATGGCGCACTAATATATATGTAAATTGTATATAACTTCCAATCTCAATACTAAGCCCCCCAAACACCTAAGAGATTAATATTCAGAGGTCTGAACCTTGTTATAATAAGTTCCAAACAACAATTATTAGAATGGATGCATCATTCAAAATGGTTTTTAATTAGAGAATGGACCAAATACAAATTCATTCCTCTATGCCCAAAACTACCATTTCATATGGTTGTACCACAAAGCAAGGTGTCTAGACAAGCTCAAACCGAATAACCC
Source organism: Cupressus sempervirens (assembly GCA_028749045.1). Lineage (NCBI taxonomy): Eukaryota > Viridiplantae > Streptophyta > Pinopsida > Cupressales > Cupressaceae > Cupressus > Cupressus sempervirens. Next base: position 464,657,331 of record CM053789.1, read on the forward strand.
ATTTCCTAGTATAGCAAAATTAATGTCAACTAGAACAGGGTTTAACCGTAAGTTAACTCACTATGAATTTCAATGCTATGAACCATAATATAATGCACAACAAATTTAAAAAATATATTCTACTAAGGACTAAACACATTTCCTTCAAATTTTGTTTAGAAAATAGCAAGCTACAAAAGATAAGGGAAACCTGGTGGTTATGCTTGTTTCCAAGTTTTATTTGTTCTTCTTTCCCAGTCCACCAACTGCCTTCAAGCTCTTTTTCTGCTTTTAGTTCCCTGTGTCCAACATTCATAAACGTATTAAAAAGGATAAAGCTCTAATTTGACAACTGACCCAAATCTTTTTCTATCCTATCATAACTTCATTCTCTTTCTTTAATCCCTATTTCCATATATATATTTGAGGGTCCTTTTGGTTTTTAGAAGATGACGGGAATTGGCTTTTTTAAAATTTGGATTTTAAAATTATTGAGTTTTTTTTAAAATTAGCATACGGGACTTCCAATTTTGCTTCAAAATGGATTTGTTTGGTTCCTGGAAGATGATAGGGATCGACTTTTTCAAAATCCAGATTTAAAAAAAAAAATTGTTTGTTCCAAAATTGGCAAAATGATATTAGCATACTGGAATTCCAATTTTGCCTCAAAACGAGGTTTTCCAACTTCCTACTAGCAAGTAGGAATTGAAAATGAAAACCTGGTTTTTTTTTTTTTAAGGAGTGTAAAAACAATAGATTGGACTACTTTTTGAAATTTGCCTTCAACTCCAAACTTAAGCATTAAAATGTGTCTTCATAGGCATCTTCCAAAAATTGGAATGAAGATTTACAAAACCTGATTTGGCTAAACCAAGATTTGTAGAAATCTCTGTAATTCAAATAGTCATTTCCTATACCTACAACCAAACGAACCCTTATTGACAAAATTTATTCTATCATTTTAAATCTTTTGACTAAGCTAATATTCACGAAAATGCGCCTTGAAATCTGGATATGCAAAGGCTCACACATTTATTTGTCTTGAGATTAATCCATGAGAACCAATAGTGGTTTAATCCATAAGAACTGAGAGTGGTTTTATTGGGCTTTGGAAATCCATCCTACAAAGTGTCAACATTATTGCTCTTTGTTACAAAGGTGATTATCCCATCCCAATAAATACAAAGCAAATGTTATGTAGTTACATTGTTATTTTCAATGCAATTTCATGCTTGAAAGGAACTTTACCCATTTAAATTATTTAAACAATGTTCTATCATACTAATATTTACATGAAAAATAGTATCAGAAATATTTTATCTTGAATTTCACAATCGTGTAGAAGATAAATTATTAATATTAATTTTAAACAAAATATTTCACCAATAAGCATCTTATAAAAGCAAAACAAACAAAACAAAGATATCTTCTTGTCGGAGTAATAAGATTTAGAAAGATATATAAATATAGAATAAAATTAACAATTAAAAATCAGGTAAAAATGAAGTACCAGTTGGCATTTAGGTGTTCACGCTTATTAATTGGAAGCCCCGAATTGGTCTTGTTGTGAGAAATAAATCACAACTTTAAAAAACTACATAACCCTAAAATTGCACAACCCATAAATTTTGCTCAGCACAAACTATTGCCGAGTGCCAGTTTTGCTCGGCACATGAAGGTGCCGAGTGGCAATTTACTTGGCACAAGAAGGTGCCGAGTGATAGGCAATAGGTGTCGAGTTAGCTTGGCACAAGAAGAGCTCGGCACTCAAAGGCAATGCTTGGCAATCACTAGAAAGTGATAAACAATAGAAGAGGATGCCTAGTGTTCTATTTCATATACTTAATATTTTTACCACTTAAGACAGAGAGCCAAGCTAAAGTATTCAACAATAAACTTCTCAGAAAAACCAATGAATAGATGAAGAGAAATGGATTCAAGTATGCTTGCTTGCTTTCTACTCAATTTTGATTAAAAAAACATTACAAAATTTAGGAGCATTCGGCTTCAACCAGAAAATCCTAAAATGACCCTAAATTGGTAAAACTTCGAACTTCAATGAACTTTAAAACTTGCAGCTCTAATGGCTGCATACAATGGTGCCTAGAGCAATCACTACTTCAATAGGACAAATCCAACAATAACGAACTTATAGAATGAATAGAGGAAACTCGTGCAACTGAAAACACGACACAAACTTCCTTCTATCTCTGCAATGACTAATCTATTGATCAACTTATTTCTTCTTTTTCTACTCTACAACTCTTTGCTAAACTTCTTATCTGCTAAATCACTTGAATGAATCTAAAACATTCCTTTTTTCATACTTTTTCCCCTCTTTCCTGATTTCAAAAAACTCACCCACCACAGTTATTGTTTCTATCTATTCTGGAGTTCATCAAGTGGTAGGTGGGCACTTGGCTCCAGGGACAAATAGCCATTGCATTTAATATTTTAACACTACCCCTTTGTCTTGAGCCAAACAAACAAGGATCACTGCTGATCCAAATCAACTACACCAAGACTCTCTCTTAGGTGTACAAAAGTTCCAATACCTAATGGCTTAGTAAAAATGTCTGCTAGCTACTGCTTAGACTTGCAAAATTCCATCTTGATATCCCCATTCTCCACCAACTCTCTGATGAAGTGATATCTGATCTCAATATGTTTGCTTCTCCCATGGAAGACTGGATTCTTGGACAATGCAATTGATGAGATGTTGTCACAATAAATTGTGGTTCCATCCTCTTGTCTTTCATTCAAATATGTCAAGATCCTTCTTAACCAAATAGCTTGACATGTTGTTGCATTTGCTGCTATGTATTCAGCCTCTATTGTAGATTGAGCAACAATAGGTTGGTTCTTGGATGCCCATGAAATTGCACCCGATCCCATATGAAACATGTATCCAGAAGTGCTCTTCCTATCATCTAAACTTCCAGACCAATTACTATCAGTATAACCCACCAACTTGAAATTATTTGATGTAGTATACAAAATTCCAAATCCCTTGGTACCATTCACATACCTTAAGATCCTCTTTCTCGCTTGCAAATGGGAATCCTTTGGTGTTTCCATAAATCTGGAAATCAAACTTATTGCATGCATTAGGTCTGGCCGAATTGCAGTCAAATACATTAAACTTCCAACCATACTCTTGTATAGTTTTGGATCCACTCTCTTGCTAGAGTCATCCTTGCTCAACTTCAGACCTACTTCTGTTGGCATTGGGGTTGCCTTACTATTCTGCATTTTAAATCTCTCCAAGATTTGTCTTGCATATTTTTTTTGAGAGATGAAGATGCCATCATGCATTTGTTTTACTTCTATGCCTAGAAAGTATTTCAAGATACCTAGGTCTGTCATTTCAAACTCATTTTTCATAGCCTCTTTGAACTCACCAATTAGAGCCTTGTCATTTCTAGTAAAAATTAAATCATCTACATAGAAGACAACAATCAACACATTTCCATTTGATGCCTTGATGTACAGAGAAGGCTCACCATTACTTTTGTTAAAGCTATTGCTCATCAAATATGAGTCAATCCTACTATACCATGCCCTTGGAGCTTGCTTGAGCCCAAAAAGAGCTCTCTTCAATCTATATACTTTGTGTCCTTTACCTGCAACTTCATAGCCAGGTGGCTGCTCCACATAGACTTCTTCTATCAATATACCATTTAGGAAGGTGGAATTCACATCCATTTGATATACCTTCCATTTTTGATGAGTTGCAATTGCTATGATAGCATGCACAGTTTCCATTCTTGCAACTGGGGCATATGTCTCATCATAATCTCTGCCATACTGCTATTTGTAGCCCTTGACTACCAGCCTTGCCTTATGCCTATCAATCTTGCCTTCAACATTGCATTTGGTCTTGTAGACCCATTTCACTTCAGTCACTTGCTTCTTGGGAGGAAAATCAGTTAGCTCCCATGTCTCATTCCTTTCTATAGCATCTATCTCCTCATCTATGGCCTTACACCATTTCTTCTCCTTAATAGCTTTTTCAAAATATATTGGATCACTATGAGAAAATAATGCAAAATTAACACTCTCATCATAATCTTCATACCTTTCATCTTGGTATATCTCCCTAAGACTCTTGGTCTTTCTCGGTAAAAAGGAGGAGAGTGTGGGATTAGAATCTTGTTGCTACTTTGCTGACCAGCTCAGTCTTCACTAGCACTCGGCACTGACACACGGTATGCCTAGAGGAGCTCAGCAATGACTGAGGCTACTTGTCTTTTCTTCTATTTACTCCTTCTTCTTGATGTTCATTAGTATCCTCTTCATTCATAATTGGCACTTTACTTGAGGTGCTAGGTGACTCATTAGTTTGTCGATACCAAGACTAATTTTCAAGAAATTCCACATCTCTTGAGAGAATCATCTTGTTGTTCAATGGGTCATACAATCTGTATGCCTTTGATTCTGAGTTGTACCCTATGAAGATGCACTTCACACCTTTGTCATCCAATTTCTACCTTTTCTCTTTAGGCACATGTGCATATGCAACACATCCAAACACCCTTAGGTGTTCAACTTTCCATCTTCCTCATGACCATGCTTCTATTGGAATTCTATCATGAACTACCTTTGTAGGACACCTATTAATTAGGTAATCTATTGTTTCCACAACCTCTCCCCAAAATTTAGTTCGAAGATCTTTCTCTTTCATCATGCTCCTTGCCATTTCAACAATGGTCATGTTCTTTCTTTCAGCCACTCCATTCTGCTGTAGTGTATAGCTAGTTGTGAGCTCTTTCTTTATACCATGTTTCCTGCAAAAATTTACAAAAGAATTGGAGGTATCTTCCCCTCCTCTATTTGATCTTAGGACTTTGATATAGTGTCCACATTCTCTTTTAGCCTGGGCTTTAAACTCAAGAAACTTATCCAATGCTTCAGATTTATTCTTTAAGAAATAGACCCATGTCCTACGACTAAAATCATCAATAAATGTTATAAAATAAGTACTCTCCCCAATGGAAGTAACTTGCATAAGACCGACTAGGTCAATATGCACTAACTCTAATGGATATCTAGCCCTCCTAGAATTTTCAAAATTAAAGGGAAGCCTATGTTGCTTACCCAAAATACAAGCCTCACACTTGTCACATAAATTTCCTATACGTGGCAAACCTTCTACCATTCTTTTATTTGACAAAAAATTTAAACCAGCATAGCGAAGATGACCATATCTGAGGTACCATAGCCATGAGGGGTCTTCAATCACACTCCTTAGAGCTGATTGTGTGGGAGGTGCAGCACCAACTTGAGATGAGAAACATGTCTCTATCTTCAAGGTAAACATTATGTTCTTTTTCATTTGAACTTTTGCAAGTAAGTTCTTGCTCCCATCCTTTTCATGAATGACACACGTGTCATTCTCCATCAGAACATTGTGTCCATTTTGAATGAACTAACCAATGCTCATCAAATTGTGCTTCATACCAGGGGAAAAATACACATTTTGTATTTCCTTCTTCTCACCTTTCTTGGTGTGGACCATAATAGATCCTTTGCCCACTACTGGTAGGGTTTCATTGTTACCCATTTTAATCTCAGATTTGAAACTCTTTTCAATGAATGAAAACAAGGTTTCATTACCACTCATGTGGTTGCTACATCCACTATCGAGGTACCAAACCTCAAGGCTTCCTTCTTCACCAACATTACACATGATGAAGGCAATGGCATTGTTTCCACTTCCCATGTTCACATCAGTGACATTTTCTTATCTCGAGTGATCATTTTGCTTCTTCTAGCATTTACTTGCATAATGCCCATATTTATGACAGTAGTATCATTCTAAATTACTCCTATTTGAGTTGTAGTTTTTCTTACCTCCTCTTGAAGTATTTTGTGAGCTACTTGCTCCATCTGCTCTTCCTGAGCTTTCTTCTATAGCATTTCTTTTTCCTCCATTACCTCTGCCTCTGCCTCTGGAGTTTTTTCCTAAGCCATTTCTTCCTCTCCCCCTTCCCCTTCCTCTAGTATTTGACTAAGCCTTGAATGCTTTCTCTTGGGAAGAAGAAGATGCAAATCTGTTGATCCTATGCTCATGGGTTTGAAGAGTACCCATCAACTCATCCATTGTCAAAAAAATGAGGTCTTTTGCCTCTTCTATGGTTATGACCAAATTGTCATATTTATGAGATAAACTCCTCAATATCTTTTCCACTATCCTCTACTCTTGATAGTCTTCTCCATTTGACTTCAATTGATTAATCACATTGGAGGTCCTTGAACTAAAATATGCAACTGATTCATTTTTTTTCATCTGAAGGTTCTCAAACTCCCTCCTTATATTCTATAGCTTTACTGTACAGACTTTATCAGTCCCCTTGAAGTTCGTCCCAAGGATATCCCATGCTTCCTTTGCATAATTTGCTGCTGCAATTTTCGGAAATACTGTCTCTATCATTGTTGCTTCAATCAAACTTAATGCCTTTACATCTTTCCTCTTTGACTCTTTCAAATGAGTCTTTTGTGCATTTGTGAGGGCAGCATACTGAGTTGGTTCTATTACATCATTGAACCCATTTATAACAAACTCCCTTAAATCATTTGCAACCATTATGGTTTTCATCTTCTTTGCCCATGTATCATAATTTTTCCCATTAAAGAATGGTGGCTGCTGCCATATTTTTCCTGTATCTATTGCCATGTCAAATATCTCAAGAAAACAAATGTCCTAACTCACTATGAATGTGGGGCCTCAAAGCTCTGATACTATGTGAGAACTAAATCACAACTTTAAAAAACTACACAACCCTAAAACTGCACAACCCAAAAAATTTGCTCGGCACAAACTATTGCCGAGTGCTAGTTTTGCTCGGCACATGAAGGTGTTGAGTGGCAATTTGCTCGGCATGAGAAGGTGCCGAGTGATAGGTTACTCGGCACATGAAGCAGTCGAGTGACAGGTAGTAGGTGTCAAGTTAGCTCGGCACAAGAAGAGCTTGGCACTCAAAGGCAATGCTCGACAGTCACTAGAAAGTGATAAACAATAGAAAAGGATGCCGAGTGTTTTGTTTCATATACTTAATATTTTTACCACTTAAGACAGAGAGCTAAGTTGAAGTATTCAACAATAAACTTCTCAGAAAAAACCAGTGAATAGATGAAGAGAAATGGATTCAAGTATGCTTTCTTGCTTTCTATTCAACTTTGATTAAAAAAAATATTACAAAATCTAGGAGCATTCGGCTTCAACCAGAAAACCCTAAAATAACCCTAAATTGGTAAAACTTCAAACTTTAATGAACTTTAAAACTTGTAGCTCTAATGGCTGCATACAATGGTTCCTGGAGAAATCACTACTTCAACAGGACAATCCAACAATAACAAACTTACAGAATGAACAGAGGAAACTCATGCAACTGGAAACACGACACAAACTTCTTTCTGTCTTTGCAGCGATTGATCTGCTGATCAACTTCTTTCATCTTTTTCTACTCTGCAACTCTCTACTAAACTTCTTATCTACTGAATCACTTGAATGAATCTAAAACATTCCTTTTGTCATACTTTTCCCCCTCTTTCCTGATTTCAAAAAACTCACCTACCGCAGTTATTGTTTCGATCTGTTCTGGAGTCCGTCAGGTGGTAGGTGGATCTTTGGCTCCAGAAACAAATGGCCATTGCATTTAATATTCCAACACTTCTCATTTGCAAAAAAGAATCAAGCATATGAAGACGGTCATTTTTTTTATGCACGGAAGACACGAAGCAAATTAGATGTTAAATAGTGCTCCTAATGCTTCATTTCCTCACAGAAGTAGCACAAGTCTTTTTGAGTAATTTGTCTACCAATGGTGAAGTTCAACCTCATTCATGTGTTTCTCCTTCTTTTATTGCTCACACCGTCTGGTATCTACACAACAAATAATATTAATACAGTTTTAAGCTTTGTGTTGGATATCTTGAAGAAATTGTTTTGTTTTGTTTTGTTTACTTAAAAGATAATGTGAAATATTGTATGGGTGATGATTGCAGTTTGGGGGAATGAATGTCAAACGTTGAGTGGGGCATTTAGTGGGGTATGCATTGGAGCATGGATGGATGGTGATTGTGACTCCACATGTAAAAATGAAGGCCACAGATATACGTCTGGTAGGTGTCTATGGTCTTGGATTCACGGTTCCACTTGTACCTATTTTTTTGAAGGCGTATGTTGATGAATCGACATTATCTATGAGACTGAACAATCTGAGGGACTCAATAGTACCATCATTAAATATTAGTAATAATAAAGATTGTATCAGTTTATAAGAACACTTAATTTATTTAATATTTTTAAGAAGGATGTTTGAGATCTCTTAGTCTGTTTGGCTATGGGAATAGAAATATGGGAATAGGAATTGCTATTCTGGAATAGAAAATAGGGATACATATTTGATGGGGGGTTCGTAGACCTAAAAATTTATCTTTTCTAAAATAAATATAATTAGAATAGGACTTGCAATTTCAATTTAGTGCACTAAATAGAGAATTTATACTTTTAGAATTTACATATGTCTATTCCATTGGAACTGCTAAACAGACCAGAACTTAGCAATTGCATTCAGTTGTATTCTGATAGGTGTTATGAATGATTAACAACAATAATATAAATAATTATCTTGTTGTACCACAAAAGTTTGAAAATGTTTTGTTGATTAAAAAAGAAAATTATTCTAAAATAAAAACTTAGCTTTTAATATAGACGGTGCACAACATTTTATAACCGTACAGGGTGATTGCTTTTTTTTAAACCGTTGATCACTTTGCCAATTTTCAACTGCAGCCAATAATATCTATGCCACCTTCATTGTCCTAAATTTGTGTTTCATTGATTTGAGTAAATACATAGTTGCTAGTTTGATGTTTCATTCAGCCACAATTAAAGTAGGTCACAACTAATTTATCTCCCTTCGGTTTGGCTAAGGGTGGAATTAAACTAGTGATTATTGTTCTCTTCTACAACCAATCAGAATGTTTGTTTACCCATTCATTTTTTATATTCTTTATTTTAAAATTAATGAAGTTGATGAACAATTAGTAGCAGTACGTTCAGATCGTCACTTTTGCAAATTCCAAGGCAAGCAAAGATGCTAAAATCAAAATAAGTTTGTTGGGGTTAGAATTCTTGCAAAGTGACTTCATAGCTAGCATTTTTGGCAGTACCAAGATCTTGGGCCTGTCGTCATTGCGGGAAGATCAAAACAACAGCTAGCAAGTAGAGCGTTCCTCCTTCATGTAGACATGACATATAGCTGTGTGTTAAGCTTTCATAGACATATTTACAAATGTCTATGATCTTTTTCCTGCAACCACTATGGTTGTGGAGTAGTACCACTATGTCTTCATTTTTTCTAAAGTAGATATTGATTCCAACTAGAGCTTCACTATTGCATTTCTTCTTCTTGTTATATCTCTTCAATTCTGCTGATTCAAATCCTTAAACAAAATCCAGTTTGTGATCAATATTCTTACAAATATCTTATTTCATATGCTATTCAAAGGTATGAGTAATTTTTTTTGTTGTTCTTGCCTATGTGGGTTTCACATTTTCTCCCTTCACGTTTCCCGATTGTAGAACATCTACAATAGCAATAGGCTCAAAAGCCTCATCATTTTCCATTTTCCATAAACAAAATTGGGTGTTTTGTGGGCGGACATTATTTTCTCTTGATTGAAGTTGATTCGTAACAAAGTTTCAACATTTTAATTTATTTTACACATATAATATGTTCTTGCTAGATTAAATAAAAACATTGGTTGATTGGTTACTAATTTTCTTGAGAGTTTGCAGTGTATTTGAGAACAAAGTAAAACTTTTGTATACTTGCACGTAACACACTGGGGAAAGGGCATAGAAAAATTCTCTATCTTCTAAATAATATGAATTTTTTGTTTCCTTTTCAAAATTATTTTGCAATTATAGGGAAGCAAGCACAAGATTTAAGCGGGTATATTTTCAATGTTTGCAAGAAGCTTATCAAGAAAGCTCTCCATCCAAGTGGTTAGCAAAGAAGAGCTACCAGATTATAAAGAAATTCTTATTATTTTATCATTTAGAAAAATTGATTTAGTGAATCCATTTTTCAGAATTAGCTGTATGTGGGGCTATCTTAGCATGCTAGCATTTTCTAAACATATTTTTGGAAGCTCGGGAGGCTCCACAAGGTGGTCGTTTCTTGCAATTGTCAACAGAAGATTTGTATTCTTTCTAACAACCTTGAATGTATGATTTCAAGTATAAGAATTTCATTCAGAGTGTCTTCCCAGCTTTTATATAATCTTATGATGCTCCATGACCTACTTAACTATGTCCAAAATTCCTTTTATAATATTCTAATACTTGGGACTAGGTTTGTCTGAATTTATAACTTTTATATTCAAATTTTCCGCTTCCAAGAAAAATGTTTTGTAACTCATGTTGTAAGGGGCTTATTTGAGCCAAGAATAATTAGTGCATTCCAACACTTGTCATTACTAAAGAAAGAAAGCATTGTTTTTCATAAAGAGTTTTTGGATCAATTGGTAGACATTTATTCATCACCAATGAGCTAGCCTTCGTATGCCTTATAAGAACTAGATTGGTTTCCAAACTTTAAAGACTCAAAAAAGTGAAAAAAACAATAAAAGATAGCTAATACAACCTTTTAACAATGGTTATCTTGATAATATCAATAATGCATTTCATTTCAATTCTTTGTGTAGGTCTCTAATAGTCTAATATCTCCCTTGAACATCTCCCACTTCCCTAAACTTGCTATTGAGGCTTTCCTTGGTATTTATCAATAAATCTTATATTCCTTCTATTATGAAGTTTTTTTGTATGTTAGTGTACTGTTCATTTCTATTATAAGTCTTTTGGACTATGAATCAACTGTTCCAATGGTCATGTTGATGATATTTACACATTAATGAGATCAGGTGAATTTGGGTTCAAATAGGTATAGTATGTATTCAACACAAGTCCTAGCAAAAAGTATTATTTTCTATCCCAATAGCAGCAATTGACAATAAATAAATTTTAGGAGAATGTATTATTTTGTATTCCAATGGAACCAATTATTCTCCTTGCTGGCTTATGGAACCAAGTGTTGACTCATCACATACTATTGAATCATAGATACCTTGGTTATGCCTTGATATGCCTCCAGCCTTAAAGATCCAATTCATTCAACTAAAACCACCCATGCAGCTCCATGTCGGTTAGTTGAGTAACTATCTACTTCACATTGGCAAATCACTAGTTAGTTGCAACAACTATACTTTCATTCATGCCATGCAGGGCAAAAAGATGAATGTGATTACTACTTTGCCAACATATTGATACAAAATCAATCGATCTCATTAAAAGATAAATGAACCCATACTTAACTCTTTTTTATTCAGCTACAAATACTTTTAAATTTAATTCAATTCAATAATAGAAAATTGGCCAAGATTCTATCTAATATATTTTACCTAACAAAAAGCTACATTCAATAGAAAAATATCAATTTTTAGTCATTTTAGTGATGACATTTGTAACTTAGTGTCTTGTCTATGTTTCCATGCACACTAATACATCCAATTAGTGCAATTGCAATATTATTATAGATATTTAGTCTTCGGCATAAATAATTTAATCTTTCATCCTATTTTATAGTTTTCCTTAGTCTCTCTCCTTCCTCATGCCTTGTATTCCTGAACTGCATTGCTAAAAGTGTCTATTGCAAAAACTTCTATGCATGTCAAAACCACCATACCAACACTTGGCAAGAACTATGCTACACTGCAGCTCTTGTTTCAACTATTATCGACTATAATATATATATATATATATATATATATATATATATATATATATATATATATATATATATATATATATATATATATATACAATTTAATTTATCTAAGAATAGAAATGTATTATAAATTATATTTAATGTCTTTTTCACTCTTCTATATTTGATTCTTCTTCATTGTTTTATATAACCACAAGTATCAATGAAAAGTTCTTTTCTAAAGATTCATCTTTGTTGACATTATTAAAAATTCAAACTCTAATTTATGACACTATTTTCATATTTATATATTAATAGGAATTATATCTTTCATTGAATTAACTCATCCATCAGGGTTTTATGAATAAGTTGTATACCCATCACCTTGCCCAAAACTTGCAGCTCTTGGTTAATCATCTGGCTACTACTATCCCCCAAGTCTCTCTTGACCCTGGCCCTAGCCCTAGCCATAAAATAATCAAGAAAACCCCCAATCTTGAGGTTAAAATTAGTCTCATTGACTCTAACACGGACACTAGGAAGAGAAAACAAAGAGCTTGAAGAACTAGTAAACACCTTCAATTAGAGAAGTTTAAGTCCCCTCCCAAATAGGTCTTTAGCTTGAAGTCTACTGAAAGTGACATTAAACACCTTAAGAGGAAGAGACCCCACCAAGACATTGCCAAGAAGTCTGGCTCTAATCCTCCTAGCCCCTCCCATATTTCTGACACCCTTGAGGCTAACCCTTCCCTGGCTAGAAGTGGTGGTGAGGACATTACCTCCCCATGAATGACACACCTAAAGTACGGGGGGGGGGGGGGGGGGGGGGGGGGGGGGGGTGGGAAATGAAAGCATAGCCATGACCAGAGTCATTGCAAGGTTTGGCTTGACAAGCTTGACTAGTCAATGAAGGATTTGGCAAATAATCATACTGGCATCTTCCAAAGATTTGAAACCTTGGATGAGTTCTCCACAAGTGATGTATTCTGCAGCAACCACCCTTTACTTTCTATACATGAACAAGGATATGAAGGACCTGGGAAAGGAGAGTGAGACTTCCCACTCCATATATAGCTTCTTAATGGAGGACTGGATGAAGACCCTCCTGAACAAACCTGTCAAGGAGGAGGGGATGACTATGGACAAGGATGGGCCTGAGGTGAAGAGATTTGGAGATATACATGAAAGAAGATAGAGGCAATAGATCTATAGAATCTAAAACATTTGTTAGAATCTTCTTACTAGGGATTGACTGATGTGAGCATGGATGTTGTTAGACTAGGCTACTTGAGTTTGAAGCATTTTTCTATCTGTAACTAATAATGGATTCACAACACTATCTCATTATGTGATGTCACTTGAAAATATTTGAATAGAGGAGTGCAATTTGATTTCTTCATTTAGTTTGATGGATTTTCTTTCTAACTGTAGTTGGTTTTTGTGCATATTTTTGTGTGGTTTTTGACAACAATATGTATTGAGACATGAAGGCCATAAATAATTCACAAAGCAATTAAACTTACAAAATGAAAGGTGACTAGGGATGGTTATCTTATGATAGAAAATTGATTGTTATACAAGGACCCAATTTCTTTGATATATATTTGTTTATCTTGTTGTTGGTAAATAGATTGTACTTTTTAAATTAAATCTTTGAATGATCAATAATTTTGAACAATGACTGATTACAATAGTTGGGAAAATACACTAAGCAATTGATTTCCCTCTGAATTTATAGGTACAACTCCCTTGTGTTTATGATTTGCAAAAAAATTGTTTGTTCCCAATTCTAAGATGGGGTTTGTTCTTGACCAAAGAATAGGAGAGGAAAACCAAGTTAGGTCTAGATAAGAACTAACTTAGGCTAGAATTAGGATCTTAAAACCAACCAAAATTGTGAATCCACACATCTTATGAACCCGTAAAATTTAATAATGTAGTAATGAATTCTATTTATATGAATTAGATACTTCAACAAAATGCTTTTAAGTCTAAAATGCAAGGAAATAGCTTAGGAAATAATACTGGAAAGAATCTCTTTAACCTCTAACAATACTATGATTATCTTCAGTTTGTTGTATTAAAGAGGGGAACAAAGCTCTATTTGTTCATTAGCTCAATTCAAATCAAAGAGATGCTTCTAACTAAGACAAGTAATGGAACAGTAAATAATTGATACAAAACACATTCAATGTGTCTTTGTAATATGAAGTATTTCACACCAAAAATTAGTTGACCTTTCATTAATCTTTCAATCAAGTACATATAGGATTATGAGATGAACCATTACAAAAAGTAGTTAAATCAGTTCATCTTCTCAAAAATGACAAATGACAAGAAGCCAATTATCAATTACAATTTCACATCAGAATTCAAAAAGAGTAAGAGAAATATCATCTCTCTTTCCTCCCTTTTTCTAATTTCACTGTATAGGCCTTGGCAGCAATGATGATTGGAATGAGCTACTCATGTCTACTGGCATGAACGTTGGTGTATCTAATGAGTCACTTGGAGTGTTCGCTAGCCAAATCTTTGATTGTGCCGAACCTCTCTTGCATCTCCTCTATTGCTACATGTATGCATCCGCTGAGACATTGGAGATCCGACACTCTATTCTAATGGATAGTAAATTTCTCTATTAATTTATTCAAATAGCTAAAGAAAGTCTTTTGCATAACAGTGACTACTACTACTCCTTTCCCTTGTCCACTTGTTTAAGAGTCAACGTGTAGGCCTTTTAGCAACTCATAATCCTTATCGTGTCCCTCCTTAACTTTTCTCTATCTCTTATGTACTTGTTCCTCTACCACAGAGATCATGTCAGCTTTGAATTGCAAGCTCTATTGCCATTCAAATCAAGGCTCGTCTCCTATCTATAAAATATTGGCTTCAATTGTTTCATTAGCCTTCATTTGGATGATCATGCATAGGACAAAGATGCAACCTTTGCATTTTTTCATTTCTACTACTAGAGTTTCTTAATTAGTTAAGATGTTATATTTTGTTATCTCAAGCCTCAATATTGCATTATCGATTTGTTCTATAACAACATGTCCTTCAGACTTGAGTTTCTCACTCAAACTCCTACTAATTTTCCCAAAATGCTTGTCTTCCTATAGCTAGGAGATGATAACCTGATTGTCTGTAGCTATGGGATTGTTGGTAGGTGGTACCCCCGAAATGCTTGCTAATGGGGCAACTAATTTCCTGATGAAGTAGCTGAGCTCATGGATCTCTACCTTCATCCTAACTTTGGAAAGCTTAAGGCCTTCAATTTCTTCTTCTATCACTTTATTAGTTGATTTCCTTAAGCCCACTTTGGTGTCATTCCTAATCTCTCCTAGATGTAGAGACTGCAATGTGAAATTTGTTGTAGTTAGTGTTGGAAATGATATAAAAGATCATGAATGAAGAATGATGGAACTGGTAAAGAATGTTTTCAATTATTGTTTTGTCATTGATGTCAAACTTTCTACTTGTAGGAATGACAATTGCTTAAGTGAACCAAATACTATCAATTGGTTGATTGACAAGGAGGAGGCAATCAATAAGATGTAACTAGAGCACCTAGAGAAAGGTTGAAGTTATGATGTTGTAATGAAGTATAAGGATCAGCTAAGCCATTGATGAAATAGTGTATTGATGACATACTCTAAGACACAGGGAATGGACACACTAAGACACATCAAAGATGTAAGGTTTAACTAAGTCATTTGTAGAACCTAACTAAGTTCATTTGTGAGTGTTGAGAAAGCTAGTTAAAGCCGACCAAGTTCAAATTCAGTGTGTGCCGAGCAATCCTTCGGGTACTGAGTAACACAAAAGGTGTCGAGCAATCCTTCGGGTGTCGAGTAACACAGAAGGTGCCGAGAAATCCTTTAGGTGCCAAGTAACACAAAAGATGCCGAGGATCAGTAAATGTAGTAAAAGTCAAGTAACACAAAAGGTGTCGAGCATCAATAAATGTAGTAGAAGCCAAGTAACACAGAAGGTGTTGAGCATCAGTAAACCAATGATGCCGAGTTGTTGCATTATTGATAAGATAAAAAGATTTGCCAAATCAGTAATGATAAGTTTGTTACATTGAATTTTGTGAATTAGTTGGATGATAAGGATGATGAGTAGATATCATATAATTTCATGTAAACCATGCAAACCAGTTCTGAGCGAATACTGATGGACTTATCATGAAGTTTTTGGAAGAAACAATTTGGAGGGAAAATAATATCGCTCTCTCATATCAAATAAAGTTGATGAGTCGGAAGATTTGAGTGGGAAATGAAGAACATAACTTCTTTATAAGGAGTTATAGGTCAGAGATTAGAAGAGTGTGAGTGGGTTGGTCATAAGTGTGGTCATGTGAATAAGCAAAGAGAAGGCTAGTCTGAAGTGTTAAAAGGAGGACATAGTGAGGAGTAAGTACAGAGGATTAAGACTTTGAGTTGATCAAGTGACCATAGAGTGCATTGGCATAACAAGTGGAAGAACTCAAGGAGATAGATCTTGAAGGGTGAACAAGCTGTCAGCACTGCAAGGAAGAAAAGCCAAGCAAAGAAAAGAACTAAAGAGTGATCTAAAATCTACAAGGTTAGAGTTGCTATCTTTATCAAGTCAAAACCTTTCTAATACTTTCTTACCATTGTATTAGATATTGAAATCCTACAATGATAGGTTAGCTAAATAGCTAGGTGGATAAACCTCAGGAAAAGGATAGAAGATCCCTAGGAGAAGGATAAGAGATCCTCAGGAGAAGGATAGGATATCCTTAGAGAGGGATAAAAGATTCTTTTGAGAAGGTGACTATAAATCCCATGGACTTTGGTGGTCCTAATAGCTTCATGTAAATCCCTTAACAGGGTGGCATTCTAAGTTGAATGTTCATAAGTCCTCTAATAGGGCACACTCCTAATAGGGTGTAGAAATCCTTTAACAGGGTCACATCTGACAGTGTGTAAAGCCTTTAACAGGGTAGGCCTTTAATAGGGAAAACCATCAAAAGTGGTTGAAATCTATTGCGTAGTAATTTTGTGGGTATCATCCCCACCCTAGTTTTACCTTCTTATTCCTAGAGGGTTTTTGGGTCACCAAAATCCTTTGTGTTATGTGGTGATGCATGTTTACTTTTCATGATTGTTTAATGTTTAATTGCATGCATGATAATTTCAATTATATGTCATTAAGGATTTGACAAGAAAGTAAAAAGGCTAGAAAGAAAAATTTGTATTGGATATTATTGGACCTTGAATAACTGATTCAGCTCCCCTCTCAGTTATTCTAAAAGAATTCTAACAATTGGTATCAGAGCCCACTGCTGATTTGTTTCAAGGTACTAGCAATAGGAAGATCAAGATGTCCAAGAAAGAAGTTCCCAAGCTAAATAATGAAAACTTTGTTGCATGGAAAATTCTGATGAAGTTGCACCTTGGATCAATAGGTGACTATGCATAGACCTTAATCATAGTTGATCATGTAGATCCTAAAGGACCCCTCACTATAGATGACATGAACAAGAAGAAGGAGCACAATCAAGCGATGTTAGAGATTGCTTCAGCACTAAGCTATGTCGAGTATGATGACATCAAAGAATGTGGTACTTCACATCAGATGTAGAAAACATTATCAAACATCTATGGAGGAGATGATAATGTCAAGAGAGCCAAAAGAGAGAGCCTAAGAGGAAAGTTTGATGACATGAAAATGGAAGAAGGAGAGAATGCTCCTCAATACGGTGCAAGAATGAAAGAAGTGGTAAGTGCCATAAGAAGCCTAGAAGGATAGTTATCAGAAGAAATAGTATGTAGCAAATACTTGAGAACTTTTCTTCCTATCTATGCTATAAGAGTATCAGCCATCCAAGAGCTAAGGTGTTTACCAGGAAACACATTGTCATTTGAAGGAATAATTGGATGACTCACTGCCTTTGAGCTATACAACTTTGACAACTACAAGCCAGAAAACTTTGAATCTACATTCAAAGCCAAGATGACAATAAAAGATAAGAAGGAGGTGCAAACAAAGAAAAAGAGTGGAAAAGGAAAGTATGTATCTAGTGATAGTAGCACTGATGAAGATGATGTAGACTAATTGGAGGCATTACTAGCAAGATGATTTCATAGATGAAGAGGCAAATTCAAAGGTAAGTTGCCAATAATTTGTTTCAATTGTAATGAAGTTGGTCACATTGTAGCCAAATGCACACAAAAGAAAAATTACAAGGATGGAAGCAACCTCAAGAACAAGAAAGAGGACAACAAGGATTACAGAGGTAAAGGCAAAAGATGCTACATTGTTGAAGAAGACTTTGACGAGAATGATGATGAAGTAGTCTATGTGGCTATGAAAGATGAATCAGATGAAGATGAAGCAACTACCCTGATAACCTGCATGAACAAGAATAAAAAATGGATCATAGATAATGGATGCTCTCATCACATGACTGGAGACAAAAGTAAGTTCATTACCTTTATTCAATATGAAGGAAATAGTGTTAGATTTGGTAACAATGCACCATGTAAAATCAAAGGGAAAGGTAGTATCAAGCTTACTGAAAAGATATCATGTGATAATGCATACTATGTTGAAGGCCTAAATTATAACTTGTTAAGTGTCTCACAGTTAGGCAACATAGGATGCAAGGTTGAATTTGAAAATGGAGTTGCCAAGATTTATGATTCTCAAGGAAGTCTAATGGGAAAAGGTGACCAGACTAGGAGTAATTTGTTCTACCTAGACATGGAAGATGCTTCTTGTCTCATTGTTCAAACTAATGATGTATGGTTATGGCACAAGAGGCTATGTCATGTAAATTTTGACAATCTAATAAGCATAAGAAAAATGAAGAAAGTCAGAGGTCTACCAAAGTTAAAGAAGCCTGATAACACCATGTGCAAACAATGCCAACTAGGGAAGATGACCAACTCAAATTTCAAAAGCATGGCTTATACTTCTAATGAAGTATTAGAGCTAGTTCATACTAACTTGTGTGGTCCTATTGAAGTACAAAGCTAAAAAGGTGATAGATACATGATGTTATTTGTGGATGACTATTCAAGGATGATGATAGTTATGTTCCTAAAAAAAAATTAGATGCATTCCAAATGTTCAAATGGTACTTGGCCAAAGTTGAGAAAGAGACTGGGAAGAGCCTAAAATGTCTCAGATCTGATAGACGAGGTGAATTCACATCAAGAGAATTTGAAGAATTCTATAATGAAAGAGGAATCAAAAGGTAGACATCAGCACCTGGGACTCCACCTCAGAATGGTATAGCAGAAAGAAGGAATAGATCAGTCATTGACTACGCCAGGACCTTAATGATGGAGAAAAATGCTGCACTCAAGTACTGGAGAGAAGTTGTAAGTACTGCAGTCTACACATTCAACAGAGTTCAAGTCAAGAAAGGTACAAATGCAGCACCTTTTGAATTATGGTATGGGAATTCTCCTAATGTAAAACATTTCAAAATATTTGGATGCAAATGCTATATATATAAAGAGTCTAGAAATGGAAATTTTGATGCAAAGAGTGAGGAAGGCACATTTCTTGGTTATTCTACTAGAAGCAAAGCTTATAAGTGCTTGAATGTTAACACTAACAAAGTACTAGAAAGCACAAATGTGAAATTTGATGAGCTTGCAGAAGTTCAAAGTGTTGAGAACACCAAGAAAGTAGAAGAATATAAGACCATTGTATACTTTTATGAAGGTATACCTAATAATGGTGAAATTGCAACTCAGAATGACAATCAACAAAAAAATCCAATATCTGTCAAGTCACAGACAGTGAATGCCGAGCAGTAGACACATTCAGAAGCCAAGTTGCAGAATACAGAGAATGTTCATTCAGATTCTGAGAACTGTCAACATGAAGGAAATGAAGAAATATCTAATGAAAATACACATGAAGATTCAGATTCTAAAAGAGACAACATGCAAACAAGGAAAGAACCATTATTGGCAAAGTATGTAAGAAGACATCATCCTGCAAATCAAATTATTGGAAAAGAAGAAGTAGGACCAATGATAAGGAATAGACTCAGAAGTGAGACATGTCTCCTCATCAAAATGGTACTGAAAACAATAAGTGAAGCCATAAAAGATGATGATTGGTACAATGCTATGAAAGAAGAAATAGAACAAATTGAAAAGAACAAGACATGGACCTTAGTCTCAAGACGAGCTGACAAGAATGTAATTGGAACCAAGTGGGTGTTTAGAAACAAGTTAGATGAGAATGGTGAAATCACAAGGAACAAGGCAAGACTAGTCTATAAAAGGTATGCACAAGAAGAAGGACTAGACTATGGAGAAACTTTTTCTCTAGTTGCCAGAATGGAAGGAGTAAGGACCTTACTAGCATAAGCAGCCTTCAAAGGATTTAAAGTCTACCAAATGGATGTTAAGTCCACATTTCTGAATGGTATACTTGAAGAGAAAGTCTACATAGAGAAACCAGAAGGATTTGTTGATGAAAATAACAAAAACAAGGTATGCAAATTGCATAAGGGTCTATATGGATTAAAGCAAGCCCCTAGAGCTTAGTATGAGAGACTTCACAAGTATCTACTGAAAATAGGGTTTGAAAGAAATGATGATAATAGAAACTTCTACATCAAATCAGAAGAAGGTAAGGATATCCTTGTATCTAAAATCTTTGTGGATGACATAATTTTTGGAGGAAAGGAAGGCTTTGCAAAACTTTTGCTGACAAAATGAAACATGAGTTTGAGATGTCTATGTTTGGAGAAATCAAGTTCTTTGTTGGATTGCAAGTACATCAACTAAATCATGGTATATTCGTGACACAATAAAAGTACATCAAAGAGATACTCAAGAAGTTTGGATTGGAAGACTCCAAACCTATTAGCACACCAATGGCAATAGGACATAAGCTATCCAAAAATGATGAACCAGCTGAAGTCAATCAAACAATGTATAGATCCATGATTGGAGAACTACAATATGTTGTACATAGCAAACCAGACATAGCATTAGCAGTTGGAATAGTGGCTAGATTCTTTGCTAATCCTAGAGAAAACCATCTTGTGGTAGTAAAAGGGATAATGAGGTATCTCAAAGGAACAGATGATTTTGGCCTATACTACAAAAAGAATGAGAAGTTTGGGCTCAATGCATACATAGACGCAGATTGGGGAGGCAACATTGATGACAGGAAAAGCACAAGTGGAGGAGCATTATTCTTAGGTAAAATGCTAGTTACTTGGACTAGCAAGAAACAAACATGCACATCTTAGTCCACTGCAGAAGTAGAATATGTGGCAGTAGCAATCAATTGCACAAACATTGTGTGGCTCAAACATCTATTGAAAGGAATGAAAGAAGAGGTAACCAAACTTGTGATACTGTATTTTGATAATACAAGTGCTATAAACATATCCAAGAATCCAGTAATGCATGCAAAAACTAAGCATATTGCAATCAAGTATCACTATGTTAGAGAATTGATGGAAGAAAAACAAGTGAAGATGGAGTACATTCACATAAAGGAACAAATTGCAGATATCTTCACCAAACCATTGCTCAAGGATACTTATGAATATCTTAGAGGCAAGTTGGGGGTAAAGCCCCTAACTCAAGCAGTCTAAAGCAACAAAGAAGTTTCCCTGCATCAATAGGAGTAGATCATTGAAATATCAGAAGAATGATGTAGAGGATGACAACAAGAACAAAAATTTCAGATCAGTCACAAGCATGGTGACAGAGGAAAAAGATATAAGATGCAAAGCTTACACCAAGCATGTTGAAGATGCTACACTTTTGGCATTTATGTCAAAGAGGGAGATTTATGAGAAACTGATCAATAAAAGGTAAGAGGGAGATGTATGAGAAGAAACTAATCAATAAAAGGTAAGCGGGAGATGCATGAGAATGTATGAGATCAGTAGTAGAGCAAAAAAAAAAAGAGACATGAAAGAGGAGAAGCAGAACAAAGGATTTAGTTTGTATCAGCAAAAGAGGGAGACATGATACAAAAAGGAAGATATGAAATGAACATGTAATGACAACAAGTTTTTTGTTTGGTATATAATTTTGGTGGTAACTAAGTTGATCAGCTCAATCAATTGATTAGTTTGGTTTGCCATCAATGCCAAAGAGGGAGATTGTTGGAAATGATTGAAAAGATCATGAATGAAGAATGATGGAACTAGCAAAGAATGTTTTCAATCATTGTTTTTTCATTGATGTCAAACTTGCTACTTGCAGGAATGACAATTTCTTAAGTGATCCAAATACTATCAATTGGTTGATTGACAAGGAGGAGGCAATCAATAAGATGTAACTAGAGCACCTAGAGAAAGGTTGAAGTTATAATGTTGTAATGAAGTATAAGGATTAGCTAAGCCATTGATGAAATAGTGTACTGATGACATACTCTAAGACATAGGGAATGGACACACTAAGACACATCAAAGATGTAAGGTTTAACTAAGTCATTTGTAGAACCTGACTAAGTTCATTTGTGAGTGTCGAGCAAGCTAGTTAAAGCCAAGCAAGTTCAACTTCAGTGTGTGCCGAGCAATCCTTCGGGTGCCAAGTAACACAGAAGGTGCCAAGCAATCCTTCAGTTGCTGAGTAACATAGAAGGTGTTGAGCATCAGTAAATGTAGTAGAAGTTGAGTAACACAAAAGGTGTCGAGCATCAGTAAATGTAGTAGAAGCCGAGTAACACAGAAGGTGCCAAGCATCAGTAAACCAATGATGCCAAGTTGCTGCATTATTGATAAGACAAAAAGATTCACCAGATCAGTAACAATAAGTTTGTTACATTGAATTTTGTGAATTAGTTGGATGATAAGGATGATGAGTAGATGTCACAGAATTTCATGTAAACCATGCAAACCAGTTTTGAGCGAATACTAATGGACTTATCATGAAGTTTCTGGAAGAAACAATTTGGAGGGAAAACAATATCGTTCTCTCAGAAAATCAAATTGATGAGCAAGAAGATTTGAGTGGGAAATGAAGAATAAAACTTCTTTATAAGGAGTTATAGGTTAGAGATCAGAAGAGTGTGAGTGGGTTGCTCATAAGTGTGGTCATGCGAATAAGCCAAGAGAAGGCTAGTGTGAAGTGTCAAAAGGAGGACACAGTGAGGAGTAAGTACAGAGGATTAAGACTTTGAGTTGATCAAGTGACCATAGAGTGCATTGGCATAATGAGTGGAAGAACTCAAGGAGACAGATCTTGAAGGGTGAACAAGTTGTCAGCACTGCAAGGAAGAAAAGACAAGCAAAGAAAAGAACTAGAGAGTGATCTAAAATTTGCAAGGTTAGAGTTGCTATCTTTATCAGGTCAAAACCTTTCTAATACTTTCTTACCATTGTATTAGATATTGAAATCCTACATTGCTAGGTTAGCTTAATAGCTAGGTGGATAAGCCTCGGGAAAAGGATAGAAGATCCCCAAGAGAAGGATATGAGATCCTCAAGAGAACGATAGGAGATCCTTAGAGAGGGATAAAAGATTCTTTTGAGAAGGTGATTGTAAATCCCATGGACTTGGGTGGGCCTAACAGCTCTATGTAAATCCCTTAACAGGGTGGCATTCTAAGTTGAATGCTCATAAGTCCTCTAATAGGGCACACTCCTAATAGGGTGTAGAAATCCTTTAATAGGGTCACATCTGACAATGTTTAAAGCCTTTAATAGGACAGGCCTTTAATAGGGCAAACCATCAGAAATGGTTGAAATATATTGCGCAGTAATTTTGTGGGTATCGTCCCCACCCCAGTTTTACCTTCTTATTCCTGGAGGGTTTTTAAGTCACCAAAATCCTTTGTGTTATGTGGTGATGCATGTTTACTTTTCATGATTGTTTAATATTTAATTGCATGCATGATCATTTCAATTATATGCCATTAATGATTTGATAAGAAAGTAAAAAGGCTAGAAAGAAAAATTTGTATTGGACATTATTGGACCTTGAATAACTGATTCACCCCCCCTCTCAATTTTTCTAAAAGATTTCTAACAGTTAGTTCTTCAATCCTACCTTCTTTGGTGGGCTTGGCAATCTCCATAGTTAGGTGTCTCATGTCTAAATCTCTATTGAGAATAGACAAAATCTTTTGCTTCTTCACTTTTCTCAATGCTGACCCAAAGTGGATGGCCAGAGATAGAGTCTCTTTTTTCACAGCCCCATCTTCTATCCTCTTCCTCTTTTTTTCTAAATTGTTCTTGAGCCGTGACTCGGTGCCAATTGCTTTGGACATAGTCTCTAGTGTGTCCACAATGAACATCTTCCTCTTGATAGGAGTCAAGGCCTTTGAAGGTGAAGAGAAAGGGTTTCCTAGGGCAGGGGAAATGAATTTTGGAGCTTTAGGAATCTTCTCTATTTTGAAGATTTTCTTCACTATTTTACCCAACTCTATGGATTCATTTCACTTCTCCTACCATCTCCAAGATTAAACACTTCTATTTGAGGATTACTTGTTAAGAGTAGTGTTATAGTTATAGATGGGATTGGACTATTGTGGGATGGAAAATCCACTATGATTGTAGTGTCTTTTAATTCTTCTTCTTTCTTCTTCTCAGCTTCTGCCTCTATCCCAATCACTGGTACTAAACCATCCTAACAAGTTTTTTCTAGTGGGATTTTCTTGTTAGGAGTTTGATTACCTCCACCAACTAGTTGAGCAGGTCCTTGAGTAAGTGATCGAGTTGTGCTTGAAGTGCCACAAGGAGAAGATGAAATTGCTGCTACATTTGGGGAGGTTGAACGGATGCACCTTTTCTTCTACTTTGTCATATCATGGTCCACTTGATCTACTTCTTGGTCCTCTTGTATATTCTTTCCATCATCATGTCCAGGTCTTCTATGATGTCTTTTAATGTTTTAGAGCTTATAGGAGTATTCCTTAACTTGGTCAAGTAATTTGTGCTATATATATTCATACCATCATCCTCAACTGCATCCACATATATATTTACCTTATATAGCTTAACTTGATCTACAACTAATCTTGTGAAAGCATGGTCATGACTTTCAAATTCATCTTTGCAACTAGCCCAATACTCTTCAATGGTGTTGATGTTCTTTATTATTCTCCCAATCTATAGGACATTTTTAGCATATCCATTGGGGTTGAACATAGGTCTCAAGACTTCATACTTGTCCAAATTTTACTTCTCAAAAGTCTTCATCATATTCTTCACATTAGACTAGGTGTCACAGCTCAATGTTCCAACCTTCATAGGGAACTCATACCCTTTCTTCTTTAGACTTCTTCTCAAGATGTTCACATGCAAATCTTGTCAAATGATCTCTACCAAAACTATCGTATCATTCGGATATCTTGGTAGCTTTAGAGGAAATCTATCAAAAGCTGAAAGATGTAGGTAAGAAAAAGATGAAAACTAAATAAAATAATAGCCAAATTGATTGATGGAGGCCATGGCTTCAAGGGAGAATCTCCTTTTTGTGCACCCTTGCAATTCTCTGCAAATTCTCATAGTAAACATATCATTCACTTTTACATAATTTGCATAACTAGTATGTAGCTGGAGACATGGATTAAATTCATAGCACTTGACATCATCAGGGAAATCATCTAAGCATGGAAGATCAGGCCATAATTGTAAAGATGCCAGCATATAAATCAGGAATAAAGACATATAAAATGAATTGTAAAACTTGGCCACTTGGAGGGCATTAGATAGAATCTCACTTACCACTTGTGCCCAATCAATATATTGACTATCTAATCATATAACTTGAACCAAAAAGAAGTATTGTTCAACAAAATTTAGGGCTTCTACTTCACCTCTCAATCTGTATAGAAGAATCAAAATGTCAATTATTTCTAATTTGAGGTTGGTTTTGAACAAAGTTTTGGGGACTTTTCTCTTGTCAATTTGTGGCTTCTGAAACCATGTTCACATGATCTCTTTCCTCTAGATCATCTTCTTTTCCAAGAACTCTAAAATGACCCCACCAATAGTTAGGTCAAAAAACTTCTCATGTTTTGGTACACGAAAGCAATTCACCACCATTTTCTTGTCGATTGAAATCAATATGGTATCATTAGAAAGAACTATCTATTTGGTTCCCAAATTGTAATGGTGGATGCAATCATAAATAAGTTATGGGGCTTGAACTGTAACCAGAAAACTAGCAGATTCAATCAAACCACATCCTTGAAGCTTCTCACTAATGGAATGGATGCATTTATATTTTACCCTCTTTTGGAAATCTGCCATATCATAGAAATGGAGGGACATGTCTATGAAGTCTTGCAATTGAGACTTGATCACAGTCAAACCATAAAAACTCATGAACTTAGTATCCATAGCTTATGAATGAGATTTTGAATCAAAAAGTGAATAAGACAACATACATTACAATCATTGGCTTTCAAAACCTATGCATACTAATAAAATGGGAAATCAAGGAAACAAGGTAACTTATTCAACTACTCATGTGATTTTATACAAGGACCTTGATTCATCCATTAGACTTCAGAATTCATGCCACACGAGTGAAATTTAAGGAAATACCCATTAAAGAGTAAATGCAAATTTTCAAAAGACATTTAAAAGTATTTTCACTTTTCTGTTGGATGTAATGGTAACTTCCCATAAACCCAGTATCTACTTTTCTATTTTCCTTTTAGTTTCAGAATGTTGCCCCTAGGGTACTCCATTGATGAATATCTGACAAGTGAGATCCTGAATATATCTTCTTTCTACAATAATTCTTTTCAATCTAATACCATCCTAAGATGTGCTAGATTCAACACAGGGGCCAAATTTTACATGACCTAATTTTTTTGCATAGTTAGAAAGTTGCCTTCATGGGTTGGAAACCCGCTAAAGAGAAGGCAATTTCCATCTTTTTGCCAACACTTCTTTTATTGGTTGATTCATTAATAACTATGTTTCTGACTATTAGAGATGTTTAGTTAAGGTGCATAGATCCACTTGGATGTCACGTGGCATCTTGTATTTCACTTTTATCTGTTTTGTGAAAAATTGTTGTAATGGGTTGGAAACCCGTTGAAGAGAAGATAAACTAAGGTTTTTCTCAGCACTTGAGTGACAATGAGTCTAGATTATGTTTAGGAGTTGATCTCAGATTCAAACATCAATTTTCAAAATAATTTGAGCCCTTTTATTACCTTTATGCCAGATACAACTTTGATTTAGCTCTTGTAGAAAGTCACCTTCAAGGGTTGAAAACCCACTGTGGAGAAGACAACATGGGATTTTCTACCAATGCTTCTTTTATTAACCAAGGAGGCTACTAATGAAATGAGCTTTTAATTTTATTATCTCTTAGCCTAGGTGGGCTCTATTTATAACTATTAATCTATTATTTCTTAGCCAATAGCAATTTGTAACTATTAATCTACTAGAAACCTAAATAAGAAGTGTGAGGTGTCCACCTTAACTACTATAGTAAGACCATCTTTCTCATCATGAAGTAGGTGAAGGATCAAAGCCACAAAATGTATAACCTGAACCCAAGCATGGCCACATCAATTAATCTTTGTTCTACGACCTCCCATCTCTCCTCCACCTTCATGACATTCTTCTCCTGAATGGTATACTGCTCCTCTTGGATCTAGATTTCATCTCTGAGGGTCATCTATGGGTCATTTTCCAGGCTCTATCTACTTTTCCCATACTAACGAGTAGGGGAGGTAAACATGTCTCCCTTGTCCCCTACTCTTTTGGATTTTTTAGGGGTATCATTCTTGAAGGTATCTAAAACATGGGATGACAAAGGGCTTAAGTGACTTTTAGTAGAACTAATCTCCCTCCCTTTCTAGTGATCATCACTAGTCCTATCCTCTTCATCATCCTCAGTGTACTTCTCCTTATAAGCCTTCTTTTCTTGTCTTTTATAATGGGGTTTATTCTTTCCACTAACAATAGAATCTGAACTAGTAGGGAAATTATGCTTGGCCTCGGGCTCCTTTCGAAATAGTTTTTTCTTATTCCCGAGGGACCTCTTCTCCCACCTTCCATCTCCCCATCAAAATCCACAATATGGGTTTCTTTCTACTATTATTTTTTGTGATTAAATATTATTATTAGTTTACACCAACAAGATTTAAACAACATAGATCCTAGACAAGATCTTAAAGGCTCTCTACAACAAGTGGTACTACTCATACAAAAAGATGACCCAAAAGGCAACTCAAAATAAAACATAAATGTAAATATAAATAGAAAACCTAAGATGCATAAGGGAAGTGTCATATTACATGAGTCAACTCTAAAGTTACCTCAGTAGTCTCTCTAGACCCTAGCCTTGTAGTGACTCTATGCAGCATTAGTAATCCTTTTGTACAAACAAGGAAACTAGCTATGCAAGATCACAATCAAGCATCTTCTCCCACTCCCATCCTAGCTTGTACTAGGAGTCAAGACATGGATGAAGAACACTTAATCTAAAACTTCAAGACCTAAATAAGAGGCGCACCTAAGTTCTCCAAAATAAGACAAGATGACTCACAACTTTATTATTATATTTATGAAACTATATAATATTAATTATATGTATCGTAACATAATAAGCTGAAATTTTATTGAAAATATAGTTTAATTTTCTATAATACAATTGTATTAAATTCAATTAATTAAATTTTTATTATTTTTCTTTTTAACAAAAATATTTCAATAGTATTATATATTCTTTACCTATCCTATGATCTAAATTTTAGTGAATAAATTAACCTTTCTAATTTATAAAATTAATTTCTTTCATTTGTTAGAAGAAATGAGGCTACTAATGAAATGAGCTTTTAATTTTATTATCTATCTTTTTAGAAAAAGTTTAAGATAATGTAGAATAGATTTTTTTAAAATATTTTATTTAATAATATTTCTTGTCTTATTTTTAAAAAAATTATAGAAAATTTTTTATTAGTCCATGCCTCCCTAACATTTTTACATTAATCTCTTCTTTTTATCCTATGCTTTTAATAAATGTTTATGTTACAGTGGCTTTTTCTAGTTTTTCTTTCTTTTTTCTTATTGGTTATATTCATTGTTCTTGGTAGTATTTTTAGTTTTTTAATTGAAAAAATCCACATAAAATAAGTTTGGTGATTTTAAATTGAAGTAGTACATTCAAAATAATATAGGTATCTAAAATTTCTTCCACATTTTCTCCAAATGTCTTTCACACTTTATTTGCATGCGAATATACCAACTCTGTTATTGCTTTATTATATTTCATTTCCATGTTTTAGCTAAAATTTCTTCCATTATGCAATTTGAAGCTCATCAATTCAACAACATTCAGGTGTTCTACTTTTTATTTACTTCTTTGAATTTTTTGCACTAATTAGTCAGAGGTTTTTCCAATATTTCTCAGTATTTGTCAGTGTACTTCTAAATTTGACATGAAAGAGCTAAAACCTATTCTTCAATATTATTTATCTATTAAGGGTTATTGTAATGTCATTCTAGATCTACTAAAAATGAAGATAAAAAATGCTTTAGGGTATGTGCAAGATCATGGTGTACCAAACTATGGCCTTAAGTGGCAGTGAAAAATTAGCAAATTAGGGTTATGTCAACTTGACACAATTTTAAAGTGGTTATGGACTTTATATCAAAAAGTTGTAAGAAAATAATTTGTAGGAAATTGAATGTGGTTTCTAAACTACTAGGCCTTATCTAGAGAAAAAAAAAATTGATTGGTCAAAAGTTTGGATTTTAATGCAGTACTACAAAAATCTCAGGGCGAAAATAAAAAGTAAGTGTATATCTGACCACCTTAATCAAAATCAAATGATAATATTTTTTTAATATCATTATAGATATAAAAAGTAGACTCATGCTCAGATTTGATGCATATTTTTGGGTATTTTTATTTAAAATAAATAATTAAATATGAATTTTCTACTAAAACTTTTCCAAAAAAAAATCCCGTGTTTGACCACCTTAACTAATAGAAAATTTTACCAAATTTAATTTTTCTATATTTTTCTTATACTAGGCGAAGCATAGAATGTGACACAACTTTTAGATTTTAAAAATGTTATACCATTTGAAAGTTATAGCTATTTCTCAATCAGTATGTCAATCAACACTTTACAACAATCTTCATTAAAAATTAACTAATAAATACTTATCGAACTCATAATTTGACAGCAATTATATCGATGGAATCTTGAGAGTGATATTAAAAAAAACTTTTCATTTCATTCAATTTTGATCAAAATAGCATTGCCAGATGGCTACTTGAAGTCTAAGTGTCACTAAAACCCTTCTCAAACACGTTTTTTGGGTTGACTGAATAGACTTGGTAAATACCAAGCCTAATCGAATATCTGATTAGGCCCAACAACTTTACACCCATATATAAAGGAAAATTTCAAAAGGGAGAAATTTTTTGAATTTTAAATTTGGAGGGAGACAAATTTAAAAGGAAATAAACTTAAGAGGGTAAGTTTAGACTGTTTTAGAGGAAATTTATTTCGTGAAAGTGTTGACATTAATATTATTATTTTTATAATTATTATTACATTATAGTAATATGTATGATTATTATTGTTAAATATAATATAGTTCTAAATATAATATAGTGATATATATGATATATATTATTACTATTAAATATATATAGTAGTATTATATGACAAAATTATTCTATATAATAATATATCTGGTTATTATTATTATTAAATCTATAATCTAGTAACATATATGATTATTATTGTTATATAATCTAATAATATATTATTATTATATTAAAATATAAAATATAATATAATTATTAAATTTAATATTGTCCCTTCGACCCATATGAAGAAATCTAATATGTTAGGGACATATGTTGTCATGTAATGGGTTGAAGGGGTCATAGGTCACCGTATGACCCCCTTCGACCCATATGAATGTTTCTAAAATGTCCCTAGGGGTAGGACCCCTAGGGACATATGTAATCATGTAATGTGTCGAAGGGGATCATAAGTCACCCTATAACCCCCTTCAACCCATATGAAGGATTCTAATATGTCCCGAGGGGTCCTAGGACCCCTAGGGACATATGTCATCATGTCATGTGTCGAAGGGGGTCATAGGTCACCCTATGACCCCCTTTGACCCATATGAAGGATTCTAATATGTCCCTAGGGGTCCTAGGACCCCTAGGGACATATGTTGTCATGTAATGGGTCGAAGGGGGTCATAGGGTGAAGGATTGTGATATGTCCCTAGGGGTCCTAGGACTCCTAGGGACATATGTCGTCATATAATGGGTCGAAGGGGGTCATAGGTCATCCCATGAACCCCTTTGACCCATATGAAGGATTGTGATATGTCCCTAGGGGTCCTAGGACCCCTAGGGACATATGTCATCATGTAATGGGTCGAAGGGGGACATAGGGTGACCTATGACCCCCTTCGACCCATATGAAGGATTGTGATATATGGGATTGTGATATGTCCCTAGGGGTCCTAGGACCCCTAGGGACATATGTCATCATGTAATGGGTCGAAGGGGGTCATAGGTCACCCTATGTCCCCCTTCGACCCATATGAATGATTGTGATATGTCCCTAGGGACATACGTCATCATGTAATGGGTCGAAGGGGGTCATAGGTCACCCTATGATCCCCTTCGACCCATATGAATGATTGTGATATGTCCCTAGGGCTCCTAGGACCCCTAGGGACATACGTTATCATGTAATGGGTCGAAGAGGGTCATAGGTCACCCTATGACCCCCTTCGACCCATATGAACGATTGTGATATGTCCCTAGGGGTCCTAGGACCCCTAGGGACATACGTCGTCATGTAATGGGTCTGACCTATGACCCCCTTCGACCAATATGAACGATTGTGATATGTCTTTAGGGGTCCTAGGACCCCTAGGGACATACGTCATCATGTAATGGGTTGAAGGAGGTCATAGGTCACCCTATGACCCCCTTCAACCAATATGAATGATTGTGATATGTCCCTAGGGGCCCCAGGACCCCTAGGGACATATGTCTTCATGTAATGGGTCACCTATGACCCCCTTTGACACATATGAATGATTTTGATATGTCCCTAAGGGTCCTAGGACCCCTAGGCACATATGTCATCATCATGTAATAGGTCGAAGGGGGTCATAGGTCACCCTATGACCCCCTTCGACACATATGAACGATTATAATATGTCCCTTAGGGTCCTAGGACCCCTAGGGACATATATATTAATATATATATATTATATTTATAGATTATAATACTAATAACATAATATATTATTATATATTAATAACATAGGTCATAATAATAATAATATATTATAGATTATAATAATAATATATATTAATAGCATATATATATATAATATATTACGTTATTATATTTAATAAAAATATAGTAAAAATAATAATAATATAGTATAATAATATATATTATATTTATAGATTATAATAAGAATAACATAATATATTATTATATATTAATAGATTATATGTTATATCTTTATGTTACGTTATATATATATATATATATATATATATATATATATATATATATATATATATATTACTCAAATAATTGATAACTCACAAACTATAACCCATATTTGTTTTTCCCTCCAAAATCTTCTTGGGGCATATCGGATATCCGATATAACTGGCATCATTTTCCAACATATTCCTTGTCCCTGCAGACCTGACAACATCAAATTTTGAGGTTTTTTTCACAAGTTTTACAAAAAGTCATGTTTTGGGGCCCAACCAATCAAAAAAAGTTTGAAAATATAACCCTAGGTGTCTAATATTGTCATCTAAATGGGGAGTAGCAATCGTCGAAAGGCTAAACACAAAAGGAAGGTATCCAATGAAGACATTACGGCATATAGGGAAAGGGACAAAATGGAACATCGAAGAAAAAGATAAGGTATGTTAAATATCAGTCAAGTTGACGATGAATTAGTCAAAGGTGAAATCATAGAGTCAGATAATGAATATGTACATTTGGGGAATGAAAATGTACCTATTGAAAAAATGAAAATTTCAAGGACAAAATGCTACCAGGTCATAATGCAAATTGCATAATTGACCATGTCGAACATGACAATGCACAAGAACCTAATGCATAAGAACCTTACATATCTCCTAATTATAATTGAAATGAAGGTTCTAGAACACCAAAATGGATAATTGAAATTGATGAAATGATTATTACCAATTTGAAAGGGAAAAAATCAGAAATAACCATTTAGTTATGGGCTTCAAGACTATATAAGATGTTTTTCAGCAACAAGACAGTGGTGGAGCAATGTTAGCTTTTCATGCACTTATTAAAGATGCAAAAGATGAGACCTATGCTTTCCAAATTGAAGATTCGTGTCAATAAAATGTTGGAAAGAAATACCATTAATGTGAAGAATCTTTTTAGTGCTCTCAATAGCATTGGGAAAAATAGCAAGGAGAAGGATAACAGAGCTTCTCAAAGGGTTATTACAACCTCTTTGGTAAGTCATCATTTGAGAAAGGGTAGATATATGACACAAACCTGTATTGATTTGAATCTAAATCGTACTACTTTGTGAAGAGCACTTAGTCGACGATAGAAAATTGATGATCCTCTTCAAAATAAAACATGGGCATTTGGTTGGAGACTTCTACAGTTTGATAAGAAGCTATCCGATGATGTGAAGGAAGAAATTACACAATTTTGGCACTCTAGCTCACGAGTATCACCCAATGCTAAAGACGTGTTAAATTTGAGAATTGGCATCAGAGACCGCATGCCACATCCTAAACACTGTTTGGAGGTAAGTCAAACTATGTTGTTCAAAAAATTTAGAGAGAGTCATCCAAGTCTTCATATATCACAAAGGGCTTTTGAATCTTTGAAGCCATTTTATTGTGTGCCACTCAAACTTTGAAATACATTTTTTTGCAAATACCATGTTGAGTTTTCTATGCACCATGAACTATTATGCTCCATCCGTTCTACTTTGCATAGTAAAAAAATGTTGGAGGATTGTGGTGCTAGTGGGCTTCCAAAATCATCAAGAGACTTGCAAGATCAACTTTTATGCCATAGAGTTGATGGTTTTTTCTTTTATAGAAATGCTTGCTTAAATGAGAAGTGTTCATAATGTGGTGGCTTATCCAAGTTTGACACATGTTTCCATGAGGGGTGCAAACAAGATCTTGGAAAGACAATAGTGAAAAAAAAGGTATATGAAATGGTGAAATACACATTGAAGAGTGGGGGTGAGAGCTCTAGATTTAAATTGGTTGGAAAAGATATTAGTATGGCTAGTTTTATTTCAAATTTCAAGGCAAATCTTTTCTACAAGTATGAAAGACATAGTCATAGGTCTCAGTGGTTGGATCAACAATTTAGAATGTGTAAGGAGACTTTTCCCATTGGCACTATTATATTAGTTATTGATTTTTCTGAGAACTTCACATTGCAACCTCAAAATGAGACACAATCTCAGTATTACAACTCCATTTAGATTGCTATTTTCGCTCACATAACATATAGATATGCTCCTAATAGTGTGAAAGATAATTGGAAGATTATTAGAGAGTATCATTTTTATATGAGTGATGATAGATATCACTCTCACAAGTTTGTGCAACATTGTTTCAAGAATTATTTTGATTTCTTACATGAGCATGCAATTGCTATGGATAGACATATCATTTGGTTAGATAACTGTATAGGTCAATTCAAGAATGCTCGCATGTTTTATTGGTTGTGTAGGATGCATGTAGAGAGAGGGGTGCCTCATATTTGGATTTTTTTTGAGTTCGGCCATGGAAAAGGGGAACATGATGGAGCAAGGGCATGTGTGAAGGGAGCTCTAGTTAAGGAGCAACTGAAGATTTCAGCAGTAGAGCTTCTTGATGCTCATAGCATTGTTGATTGGTGTAGTTTAGCATTATCATAGGGGGAGACTCTTGATTCAGTGGTACATAGGTTCTTTTGGTTGGTTGAGGAAGGGTCCATAGTTGATATATTAGGTTGTGCTATAGTGAGAGACTCAACAAAAATGCATTCATTCTGGAGCTCTAATTCTAGTACATGGACCATTTGGACACGATAGCTAGCTTGCTTTTGTCCTAGTTTTTTTCAGTGTGATTGGGATCAATATGAGTTAAGTGAGTGGGTGGACACATGGGCTCCACATTATCTTACTCCATTGTCTATCACACCCTCTATCAAAAATGATGACATGGAAAGTTCACTTGAGCATAACCATCTATCAAATCTACTTCAGCCAGGACATGTCTTTGCATTGGTTGCACCACAGGGGAATGATGAGAAATTTGATTATTGGTTAGCACGTTGTGTAAGAGGTAAACAAAAACTTTTACAACCGATCACAGATGATGATGGATTCACATATCCTACTGGTTTAGTGGTTGTCATTAGAACATGGCAGCGGACATGCATGCTTAGGAGGAACATAATTCCTGCATTCGAAGACTATCAGAAGCACGAAATAATTCTCATATATTTGCATCTTATTATAGCAACAAATGTAAAGTTGTTGAAGCATCAAGGAAGACCAAAAGTAAAAGAACTTTTAACTATTACTAATGTTGATCATGAAGCCCTATTGGAGACCCTAAAATAGAGAGAGGACCCTACAAGAACACTCAACTAGGTATATTTACTTCTTATGTTATTTTCTTCATAATGATTCAATGAACTGATGATTATCTTGTTTAATACAATAAGTTACTAATTTTTTTATGATATTGGAATGTTGGTACATCATGAAGAGTTGTGGGGGGTGTTGGGGAGAATTCCTAAGATTTATGATGTAAAATATGAACTTTTTTTGTATATACTTTTTTTAATAATGAAAAAGACAAGTTAAATTAGTTGCACATTCTAATTTGTATTTTGGTAGGTTCTTTGTAAGGAATTATAAGAGGAAGATATTGAACAATTTCTTACAAATCATATTTCCATGTGATACAAGGTTATAAGGACAATTTTAAGAGCATTTATATCTATATGAAAGATAATTTCTTGTGGATATCTTATTACAAGTTTGGCTTTTTTCTTATTTGACATAGAGCTGACATTATGATTATTAAAATTGTTTTTATCAAACTAATCAAATAAGAAAAATCTAGAAAGTACAGATGAACAATTAGAATATGTGATTTCTTAAAAAACAATTTGGGGAAGGTGTCAATAAGTTTGAATACTCATTCACAATGAGGCATTGAAACAAAAAGTGATTTTATGATGCTAATATTGTGTAAGCCTTTTACTACAAGTCTTATCAATGCATCTCATTATTTTTTACGGTGTGAGGTTTCCATTGTATATTTTACTTATTATTTTATTTTAATAATGTGATCTTGTATATTGTCAAAGTCAAACCCTTGTATATTGTCAACATTTGGGACTAAAGCAACATTTTGCATTTGATCCTCTCCATAATCATCTTCATGTTCAAGTGCATCATGGTTCATAGTGTTTCTCCTTTTTGTTGTTTCATCATGGTTACCATGCATTATTACAAACATGCCAACTCTTCTTCCATTGGTAAAAAGTGTGGCAACAATGCTTACCAAATTGATTTTCTCCCTGATATTAACTTGCCTCCTATAAGGTCTAGGGATAGATCTAATGATCTCCCTATAACCATCCACTTTTGTAATGGATACAAGACCCCATGGTACAACTATAAGCCTATAGTGCCTGCCCCTAGTTCACATTTTGTTATCATTATTGAACTCTTTTGGAGCTAGTTTCATGTTGATGGTTAGCAGCATTCTTTTGAGATTATCAGATATTGTGCTATGGATTCAGTTTATTATGTGATGAGTTCACTTAGACTTTATATTTCATGTATGCATGATGATTGCTACATTGCTTTCAGTTATTAATGATGATTAGTTAGAAGGTTTATTATCATATGAGTTTTATTATGGATACTTACCCAATACTTGCATGTGTATGGTGTGCGTGTTTGTTTTGCATGTTTGCTTTTGTATGGCGTGTCTAATGTGGTTAAGGAAGGGAGTCGTAGTCACCTGCTAGTCAGGATATACACGATGCACCACTTCCTGCCATTGCCTATTTAGTTTAGTATATATTGTGCTTGCACATGCATGGTTTTTATGCAGGTTGCAGGTACCAGGTATCGACTTCCCTGAATTGCCAGGATGAGCGTACCCTATCACACTATCTCAATGATAAGAGAGGGGAGATAAATTCTCAAGTCCAAATCCCAACCTTTTAAGCCATTTGTTCTAATTGGAAAATTAGAACAAGTATCTAAGTTGAGCACCCTCCGAATACGTTGGATGACGTAATTCGAGATTTAAACCCTTGGTTTGATTTTGTATGTATTTTGGCTATGATGGATTTTCATATTTTTACCTTGTGAGTCTTTGATGTATTTTCTATTAATTAAGCCTAATTAAAAGATTTAATTAATGGTTTAATTTAATAGAAAATTAATATGATATTTTATATTTATTTTATTTAATTAATTGGAAAATTAATTAAATAAAATAATTAAATTTGAAGATAAAAGTTAAAAGTTTAAATTTGGAATGTGACAATATTTATTTTAATAATAATATATTTGAAGTTCATTTTTAATAAATGACTAAATAATATTATTATTAAAGCTAATAAATATTTTAGCAATTAAGTTTTGGAAAATGATATTTAAAAGTGGAAGATATATTTAAGTTAATAAAAGATTCTAAATCTCATGTGATTAAAAATATAAATATATTAAGATTGAAAAGTGGAATTATTAAAATTAGTGCATGAGATTTAATAAATAAATAAATTAAATTGAAAAGAGTAAATTAAATATTATATTAATTAATGTGCATTATTTTTAATATTTGCTCACATAGGAGTTGGCAAATTTTTGAGAGTTGTCATGTAGACAACACTGGAGTTTGCACTCTAAGAATGCACAAGTTGTCTATACTTAGAAGTTAGCATTTTTATTTGAGCACATGGTGTCTACAACCTTAAGACTTATCTAGAAGGTTGGAGAAGACCCATGCTTGGTTGTCATACTTATCTTCTAGTTGTTTCTAGAGACACTCTAGATGCATCTTAGAGGCCTTTAAATTGAGGCTCTCCTAGTGTATTTGGGAAGCAAAAATGAAAGCGGAAGTAGTAGCGGAATGGAAGCCACAAGCTACAAGCTTAATGGAAGCTACAAGCTACAAGCTTTAAATGGAAGCTTCAAAGCTTACATGTATTGGAGAAGCTCATATGCCCATATGTTCCTACATGCTACTATGCTTCTTCTAGCTCTTCTAGTCACTTGGAGGATTCGATTGGCTTGGATCTTGGAGGAATTGTGGATGACAGAGAAGGAAGGGATTTTCTATGGACTTCTAAGGCATGGGGGATTAGCATTAGTGTCCAGGTGCACTCGTGATAATCACATATTCTCTTTGCATCATTTCTCTTCCTGTCTTCATCATGTTTGTTATATGTGTCCGATTATATTCCATGAATGAAATTGCAATTTAAATTGGAATCTAGATATGTATTTATTTAGTTGCAAAAGAAATCAATAGAGAACTCAGTAGAGAACCCTAGATCCAATTAAGGAAGAAATTAGAGCTAAACGGGTTTGGGTTCGAATTAGAATCAAATTGAAATAGATTTGAAAATGGTTTCAATATTTATGGCCAAATCCATTAGTGAAATTATTGGATAAATTTAGAGAACAATTATTTTAAGAGGAAATTCTTAATTCATCACAAACTATCATGTCACTTCCTTTTGGATAGACCCAAACTCAGTCATTCATAACTTTTTATCGGGATCAAATTTCTTCGATCGCTTTTGTCAAAATCGGCGCAACTTGGCCCTTTTCAACATATTTAAATTTCAGCCCGATCCAATGGTTCATTACGGAGTTATGGCCGTCGTACTGGGACTGTTTTATTCAAAGACAGATATTTCTTCATTTCCCATAACCGAGAGTTCTTTATGCTTAAACTTCACAAAAATAATATATCAAAGCATGGAATGAATTAAAGATATTATTGCAAACTTCTCTTATTAGAATCTTATTAATATGCATTAGTTTTATATAGTTTATTATCTAATCTAATTAAATCAAATTTAATTAAGATTAGTAAATAGTAGAAGAAGTGTAATTAATTATTAGTCAATCTAAGTAAATGGATTTTTAAATGAGAGAAAATTAAAAGAAAAAATATTTTAATATAATTTATATTTTATAGTATATATTAAATACTATTTAATATATATTAAATAATTTAGAGATGGTAATTTTATATTATGTTTTTAAATGAAGAGACTTTAATGATAATGGATTAAGATTTAATTGTCATGGAGTCACTGTTATAACATTGTTATAATTTGAATAAATATGGTGTTATTAATACATTATATATTATTAACTAAATTATTGATATATCTTAATGGTATTAAGAGTTAGCTAATGAAGCTTATGTAAAGTTCTCTAGATCGATTAATAATAGTTTTGATGAGATTATTATTTATTAATGTTTGTTGGGTCTAACAAACTATTAATAAATAATAGTATAAATAGTTTAAATAGTTATCAATTAATATGATCAGAGTTAATCTAGAAAAGATTATTTAATGATTGAAGTATTGTAAAAGATATTAATCAAATTGAATTGGTTAATAATTTGGAGGAGTATCAATTAACTGAATCAACATACATAGGGGAAACTTATTTGAGACAATAATACTTGGTATTAGGAATTTATTATAACTTGTTATTATTAAAATATAAATGTGAATATTGTTGTAGAGTGACGAATGTGGTCATTATAGATTTATTAATAAGATTTTCAATATAGCTTGTTATTAGATATTAACAAATTATTATTATTGAATTATTAATATGATCATTTGAGTATTGAATTATAGTTGACTTTTATCTTACAGAATTCTAGTTAGTTATTAGTCAACTGATATTAATTGGAATGTTGCCTTGGATATGTAATTATTAATTAAATTAATTAGAGTTAATTAGATTTAATTAATAATTAAGTTACGTAGTAGAGATTTAATTGATATAATTCTTTTAGTGAGATTGTAGAAATATTGATACCAAAATTGATAAGTTTTATGACTTGAATTATGACCTTAGATATTATATGGTTGTCAACAGTGATAATGATTAAATTAAAAGACTCAAAATATAGTAACACTCAATTAAGTTTCTAATTGAAGACTATTAGAATGTTGATAGGTCATGGATGGTATATCTATGTTAATTGATTGGTTAGATTGACCATTTTAATTAAGTTATAATTCTTCTTATTCGAGGATTGATAACTAATTCTTTTATAAATGAATAATGATCATTTGGTTATCTCGAAAGTTGTAGTAACATTAAAGGAGAGTTAATTAATTAGAATATGGATCATGGTTAAAATAGAGAATAATTTAATGAAGGTCAATGATGATCAGTATAGTGAATATTTATCCTTAAGTTATTCTTAGAATGTAATTCTTAATAATAGAAAGATAATGCTATCGGGGAACAAAGGGGTTGACTTGTAGGTCAATGATGAAACTTAGACACTTGAAGTATACTTGAAAATGGAAACTAAAACCCCTACAGTTGATAATGGAAAATGAAACTCCACACCTTATTCAACTATGTAATATTAGCAAAGCCAAAACATGTGTTTGCATCGTGTATTCCATATGCTTCTTGTTTTGGGTTTTTGGGTTGACTAGTGTTGACCAGTCCTAGGTTGTTACCAGAGGCTCGGGGGTTATGAGATGTGTTGGCATGTTGATTTTATTTGGTCTCGATCTTTATAAGCCCAACCATGGTAATGTGATTGTATGCTCTATGAAATGTTTGTATTTGTTCATCAGTCTTCATGTGTGAAGCTGAGATGTATGTGTATGAGATACCTGAGCTAATCATTTTTGAGTCATCGATCAATTGTCCTTGATTTATATTCTAGTCACCATGATGGGACGGAAATGTGGATTTATTCTTGATGATGTCATGATGTGACATGTTTTGACTCAACCATTTTGGAGTCTTCGATCAGTATGATTTTGAGATATTCTTGGTTGCTTTTTGAGAACCAATGGATGTGATGATTTATTTTGGTTATTGAGAACCAATGGATACTTATGATTATCAGTGATGCCTTCAGTTGCCAATAGAGAACTGTTGTGGTCATAATTTTCTATGGATATTGTTCGTGGAGATTTGATGCTTTAATGCATATTTGATGATTTTATCATGGAGATTTTGATGATTCTTATCTTGGTGATTTGATGATTTTTATGGATATTTGATGCGTTTATCATGGATATTTGATGATTCTTTTTATGGATTATCTTTTGGATTTTCTTTACAGTCGCTTGTATAGGACTGTGGTGATTTATGATTCCATGAGCATTAGGGTAGGTAATCTACTTGTAGTGTCAGGAAGTGGCTTGCAATGGGGGTCGGGGCCCTAAGTGGCTGTCAGGATAACTCATTGTAAGTTTGGATTAATAAGTGATAACATTTACACACTAAATGGGGATTAAATGAACCTAAAAAGATAATTGTTTTGGATGTTCTCGCCCATGCCTTGAGCGCTTGTACAGGCTAGGATGGGAGTAGTGAGACGCATGGTTGTGACCTTGCATTCCATAGTATGCCTCGTCAGTATGAGAGGATACTAGTGGCCGCATGAGATCTGTATGGACCCGTGGAGTTTAGCTAACTGCCAGGGTAACTTGTACGAGATAAATGCGATGACACTTTCCCACTTACAGAGTAGGTTTCCTACATGTCATTGTGTGCCTCTGGGAATTAGATGTCAGTTTTGTGTGTGTTGGAACCTTTGAGTTAGTATACTTTTAGGATTCCTAGACTCATAGAGATTTATGCTTTGTGGTTTTGATAGCCTATTTGGGACTTGAGATTATCTCCTCAGCACGGTGGGAGTGGACCACTTAGGTTCCATGCGGTCGGGTGGTAGTTTTTTATCACTCTTATCATTTGAGATCCGTTTGAGACACCGTGGCTGGAGTATTCTTGGTTGGTATTTATCTTCATTCTATTCTTGGATCATTATGATAGATGATATACCTTATGATGGATGTATTTATCGGTATGTATCTTATAGTGATGATTTGCATATGTTAGTTGATGATATATTATGCTTTGCTTTGCATGTTAGTAGGATGTTTAGGAGTGACATTCCTACTATATTTATAGCTGATGATCTCTTTGGTGCTTTGGAATGTTACGCATGGAGGGATGGCTAGGATCCATGATGGTCTAATGATGCTATTTACGGATGGGAGGAACTGTGCATTTAGTTAGTTATGTTTGTGATATATGGTTATCTTTTATGATGGATGTTTACATCTTCTATGATGAATGTATTGTTTGTGGTTTCATTTACTTTTAATTGCATCATGGATTAATATTGGATGATGATGTACTTTATTTACATGGATGTTTATTGTTTTAAGCTTTTCATACCTTGTAACATGTATAGCGGATGATTGGGCAATCTAAAATGTACACTTGTATATGGTTTAAGAACATTGGATGTATCCTTGTTATTTCATTATTAAGGATGTGATGTTAGATGGATAGTTAAGATTAGAAGTAATTCAATGTTAAGGGATCTTTAAAGAATGTAATCTGTTATGTTATGTTATCTTCAGTTGGATGTTACTATTGCTTCCGCAAGTGTTGTGTATGGTTTTACTTTCATGTTTTAAAAAAAAATTGTTGGGTAAACTTAGTGTAATTCTTTGGATCCCTTGGCAGGGCATTACAAAGCCTTGGGCATCAATTGGTCCAGTAAAGTGTATTTTTGGTTATCTCTATGTTTTCTAGGTAGTCTAGGTGTTTATAATAGTAGTAGGGTCCCTAGGAATTTTTGGAATCCATTTACAAGCAAATTTTCAATAAAAATTGTCTTAGCGCAAAAATTGCAAAAAGTTGCTTAGCAACTTTTGCAATTTTCTTAACAACTTTTCAAAATGTAACTCCTAATAGAAAAATCCTCATTATTCCCATTTTGAGGGAGGTTTTCATATTTGCATTGAATATGGTGCATGTGGTTTTGGGTCGTACTTGTGGAAGGTAAGTCTAGAAACCTTTTTTAGTGTTTGTTAGGAGGAGTATCCATTCAAGGAAGTAGACCAAGTCTTTTGTTAAATCCTTGTGAAAACCTTGAAGGTTGTGTAGGAGTTGGCTTGATCCTTTCTTCCATTGTGCTATCTTTGCATCATCCATAGTCAAGGAGTCCCCTCCTTTTATTAAGGTAGCTCAAAGTTCATAACAACTATCAACCTACTGAATGCTCTTGAGAAATAGATCCATCTTGCATTTATGCTTAGAATCATTAGGTAAAATGTATATACTATGAATTTTTAGTAGCAAGGTTCTCACAAAAAACTTTTACAATACTATAAAAATAATCTTCTAAGCTTTGGTTAGCTACCATCTCCAAATGAGCTATTCGTTAATATGGTGATTTAACATCACCAAAACATGTTGAGCTCTTAGGCCCACCCCTTAAAACAAGAGTAAAATCGACAAGAATCCCTTTGCATGTAGTCTCAAGCCTCCCCAAATGAACTAGTCATTACCAAGGTGGTTAAACATCACCCATTAGTGTTGAACCCTTAGGCCCACCCTTCCAACTGAGAGGAAACCTAGTTCTTAGTCCAATAACATTAATGAAATACAAGGTTGTTAATCATCCACATACTTACTACATCTAATAAAAAGAATTTTCAA
Source organism: Cupressus sempervirens (assembly GCA_028749045.1). Taxonomy (NCBI): domain Eukaryota; kingdom Viridiplantae; phylum Streptophyta; class Pinopsida; order Cupressales; family Cupressaceae; genus Cupressus; species Cupressus sempervirens. The sequence continues at coordinate 464,700,807 of CM053789.1, forward strand.
GAATGCATGACATGTTTCCAAATGCATATCCATAAAAATGCACAAAAATGAAATTCTACAATATTAAAGGATGCTAGTCCCTTTGCATACACCCTTTAGCATCTCTAGAAGAGCAAGTGATTTCCGTGTGGATTCAATATCACCCAAACATGTTGAGCCCTTAGGCACACCCTTTTGAATTAGTAGGAAAATGGATTGGTTATCCAAAAATTCTCATGCTAAGAAAGCTTGTTAATCGATCACATACCAACCACATCTCATCAAAAAAAAAAATCAAGTAACGCATACATGAGGTATGCACAATCACTAACCATTCTATGCAATTTTTTATCACATCAATACATGGAACACTAGTACAAAGCACCTAATATTTTTTCTTTTCTTGATGAAATAAGGTCTAGGGATAGATCTAATGATCTCCCTGTGACCATCCACATTTTTAATGGACACAAGACCCCATGGTGCAACTATAAGCCTTGGCCATCAATTGGTCCAATAAAGTGGATTTTTGGTAAATTCCATGATTTTTAGGTAAGTCTAGATGTTTAGAACATTATTAGGGTCCCTAGGAGTTTTTAGAGTCAATTTGCAAACAAATTTGCAATAAAACTTGTCTTAGCACAAAAATTGCAAAAATTGCAAAAAGTTACTTAGCAACTTTTGCAATTTTCTTAACAACTTTTCAAAATCTAACTCCTAACAGATAGAACTGCTCAAATCATCAGTGTCATTAACTCTGAGTGGATTGGTGAACCCTATTAACACCCTTGTTCTAGCCACAGAGACCACCATCGTCTGCATCCACCCCGTACCGAGGAGTCTCCAAGGTGCTCTAAGTGCGTTTTGAGGTCAATCTTTCGAGGGTCATAACTCGGAGCTCGTGAGGGCTATTGATGAAATATCAAATGCCATAGGACAGTGATGCTAAGACCTAAAATAATATATCTTATTTTTGAAAGATCACATTTTTTTTGGATTTGGCACACCGATCTCGCTCGATGTGAAAAATCGTAGTGTGCCTCAGTTCATAGGTGCACCAGAGCATAACTTTGAAACTGTTGATCTTCGCATTGAATCATCAGTGCCATTAGCTCTAGGTGGGTGGGTGAACCCTAGTCAAACCCTTTTTCTAGGCATAGATACCATACATCGTCCACAGCCACCTCATACCGAGGAGTCTCCAAGGTGCTCTAAGTGCGTTTCGAGGTTGATCTATCGAGGGTCATAGCTCGGAGCTCGTGAGGGCTATCGATGAATTGTAAAATTCTACAGGATGATGATGTTGAGGCCTAAAATAATGTATCTCATTTTTGAGAGATCACATTATGTTTGGATTCAGCATAGTGATCTCGCTCGATGCCAAAACTCATAGTGTGCCTCAGTTCATAGGTGCACCAGAGCTTAACTTTGAAACTGTTGATCTTGGCATTGAATCATCAGTGCCATTAGCTCTGAGTGGGTGAGTAGACCCTAGTGACACCATTTTTCTAGCCATGGAGACCATCCATCATCCGTGGCCACCTTGTACTGAGGAGTCTCCAAGGTGCTCTAAGTGTGTTTCGAGGTCGATGTTTCGAGGGTCATAACTTAGAGCTCATGAGGGCTATCAATGAATTGTTGAATGCTAAAAGACGATGATGTTGAGGCCTAAAATAACCTATCTCATTTTTGAGAGATCACATTTTGTTTGGATTTGACACAATGATCTCGCTCGATGCCAAAACTCACAGTGTGCCTTAGTTCACAAGTGCACCACAGCATAACTTTGAAATCGCTAATCTTGGCATCAAATCGTCAATGCCATTAGCTCCGAGTGGGTGGGTGAACCCTAGTGACACCCTTGTTTCAGCCACAGAGACCATCCATCATTCACTACCACCCCGTACCAAGGAGTCTCTAAGGTGCTCTAAGTGTGTTTTGAGGTTGATCTTCTGAGGGTCATAACTTAGAGCTTGTGATAGCTATCGATAAATTGTTAAATGCTACAGGATAGTGATTCTAAGGCCTAAAACAACCTATCTCATTTTTTAGAGATCACATTCTATTTGGATTCAACACAACAATCTCACTCGATGCCAAAACTCATAGTGTGCCTCAATTCATAGGTGCACCATAGTATAACTTTGAAACCACTAATCTTGGCATCAAATCGTCAACACCATTAGCTCTAGGTGGGTGGGTGAACCCTAGTGACACCCTTGTTCCTTACATAGAGACCATCCATCGTCCATGGCCACCCCGTACTGAGGAGTCTCCAAGGTGCTCTAAGTGTGTTTTGAGGTCGATCTTTTGAGGGTCATAACTCAGAGCTCATGAGGGCTATTGATGAATTTTCAAATGCTATAGGATGGTGATGTTGAGGCCTAAAATAACCTCTCATTTTTGAGAGATTGCATTATGTTTGGATTCAGCACAGCAATCTCGCTCGATGCCAAAACTCGCAGTGTGCCTCAGTTCATAGGTGCACCACAGTGCAACTTTGAAACCGCTAAACTTGGCATCGAATTGTCAACACCATTAGCTCTAGGTGGGTGGGTGAACCCTAGTCACACCCTTATTCCAGCCACAGAGACCATCCATTATCCATGGCCACTCCGTACCAAGGAGTCTCCAAGGTGCTCTAAGTGCATTTTGAGGTTGATCTTTCGAGGGTCATAACTCAGAGCTCGTGAGGGCTATCGATGAACTGTCAAATGCCACATAATGGTGATGCTAAGGCCTAAAATAACCTATCTAATTTTTGAGAGATCACATTCCATTTGGATTTGAAATAGTGATCTTACTCGATGCTATACCTCGTAGTGTGCCTCAATTCATAGGTGCACCAGAGCATAACTTTGAAATCGCTGATCTTGGCATCAAATTGTCAGCGACATTAGCTCTGGATGGGTGGGTGAACCCTAGTGACACCCTTATTCCAACTACAAAGACCATCCATCATTCGTGGCCACCCTGTACTGAGGAGTCTCCAAGGTGATCTAAGTGTGTTTTGAGGTCGATCTTCTGAGGTTCATAACTCAGAGCTTGTGAGGGCTATTGATGAACTATCAAATGCTATAGGATGGTGATGCTAAGGCCTAAACTAACCAATCTCATTTTCATGAGATCACATTCTATTTAGATTCGACACAATGATCTCGCTCGATGCTAAAACTTGTAGTGTCCTTAGTTCATAGGTGCACCACAGCGTAACTTTGAAACTGTTGATCTTGGCATTGAATCGTCAGCACCATTAGCTCTAGGTGGGTAGGTGAACCCTAGTGACACCCTTGTTCTTTCCATAGAGACCATCCATCATCCACGGCCACCCTATACCAAGGAGTCTCTAAGGTGCTCTAAGTGTGTTTTGAGGTCGATCTTTTGAGGGTCATAACTCAAAGCTCATGAGGGCTATCGATGAACTATCAAATGATACAAGACAATGATGTTAAGGCCTAAAATAACCTATCTCATTTTTGAGAGATCATATTATGTTTGGATTCTGCACAATGATCTCGCTCGGTGCCAAAACTTACAGTGTGCCTCAGTTCATAGGTGCACCACAGCATAACTTTGAAACCGTTGATCTTGGCATCGAATCGTCAGTGCCATTAGCTCTAGGTGGGTGGGTGAACCCTAGTGATACCCTTTTTCTAGCCATAGAGACCATCCATCATTCACGGCCACCCCGTACTAAGGAGTCTCCAAGGTGCTCTAAATGTGTTTCGAGGTCAATCTTCCGAGGGTCATAACTTGGATCTTGTGAGGGCTATCAATGAACTATTGAATACTATAGGACGGTGATGCTGAGACCTAAAATAACTTATCTCATTTTCAAGAGATCACATTCTATTTGGATTTGGCACAGTGATCTCGCTCGATGCCAAAACTCGTAGTGTGCCTTAGTTCATAGGTGCACCACAGCATAACTTTGAAACCATTGATCTTAGCATCAAATCGTCAGTGCCATTAGCTTTGGGCAGGTGGGTGAACCCTAGTGACACCATTTTTCCATCCACGGAGACCATCCATTGTCCACGGCCACCCCATACCGAGGAGTCTCCAAGGTGCTCTAAGTGTGTTTTGAGGTCAATCTTTCAAGGGTCATAACTCAGAGCTCGTGAGGGCTATCAATTAACTATCAAATGTTAGAAGATGGTGATGTTGAGGCCTAAAATAACCTATCTCATTTTCAAAAAATCACATTCTGTTTAGATTTTGCACAGCGATCTCACTCGATGCCAAAACTCGTAGTGTGCCTCAGTTCATAGGTGCACCACAGCATAACTTTGAAACTATTGATCTTGGCATTGAGTCATCAATTCCATTAGCTCTGGGTGGGCAAGTGAACCCTAGTCACACCCTTGTTCTAGCCATGAAGACCATCCATCATCCGCGGCCACCCCATACCGAGGAGTCTCCAACGTGCTCTAAGTGAGTTTTGAGGTCAATCTTCTGAGGCTCATAACTCAAAGCTCGTGAGGCTATCAATGAACTATTGAATGCTACACGATGGTGATGTTGAGACCTAAAATTACCTATCTCATTTTTGATAGATCACATTCCATTTGGATTCAGCACAGCAATCTCGCTCGATGTCAAAACTCGCAGTGTGCCTCAGTTCATAGGTGCACCGTAGTGTAACTTTGAAACCATTGATCTTGGCATCGAATCATCAGCACCATTAGCTCTAGGTGGGTGGGTGAACCCTATTCACACTCTTTTTTTGGCAATGGAGACCATCCATTGTCTGTAGCCACCCTGTACCGAGGAGTCTCCAAGGTGCTCTAAGTGCATTTTGAGGTTGATCTTCTGAGGGTCATAACTCGAAGCTCATGAGGGTAATCAATGAACTATTGAATGCTATAGGATGGTGATGCTGAGACCCAAAATAACCTATCTCATTTTTGAGAGATCACATTCCATTTAGATTTGGCACAACGATCTCACTCAATTCCAAAACTCGTAGTGTGCCTCAGTTCATAGGTGCACCACATCGTAACTTTGAAATCGCTAATCTTGGCATCAAATCGTCAGTGCCATTAGCTCCGAGTGGGTGGGTGAACCTTAGTGACACCCTTGTTCTAGCCATGGAGACCATCTATCATCTGCAGCCACCCTGTATCAAGGAGTGTCCAAGGTGCTCTAACTGCATTTTGAGGTCGATCTTCCAAGGGTCATAACTCAGAGCTCGTGAGGGCTATCGATGAATTGTTGAATGCTACAGGATAGTGATGTTGAGGCCTAAAATAACTCAGAGCTCATGAGGGCTATCGATGAACCATCCAATCAAGTTTCTTAAGTTGAGATATTTTGAGGTTATGTTGAAATTGAAAAGTTGTAGTATGAGGATAGTAACAAAGTGAAGTGCTAGTTATCAAAGATTATAAATATATGAATGACTTGGTGGTTGAGAATAGAATACATGGTTGGAGAGTGGAGTCCTTAACTATGTCAAGATTAAATTTCAAGCCAAGAGTTAGTTTCAAGGTTGAAGGTGGAGTTTAAAATCAGATTTGGGGTTATCTGAACCTTGTGTAGGAGGTTAACAAGTGTGTTTATGTCATGATAGCACTTCAAATTATACATTGCATCCAAATTTGATAATAAAGGTTGTTAAAATGTTATTCAAAAATTATTTCATTTTAATTGAATATAACAAACATAATCAAAATTAATGATATTCCATAAACATGAACAATGCACATGATCCACGATAAATTGAACAATACTAGATACTAAATTAATATGTATATCATTGTGCACATAAATGAAAAATATATATATCAAAATGCATGTATCCATACACAAAAATTTACACAAATATATATCAAAGATCATGTATCCATAGACAAAGTATTCAAAAATATATCAAAATACATAGATCCATATACAAAATGTGGCTGATCATGCCATCAGAATGTGTATAATATCAATGTTTATGTATACAGTGTGGCATATACCATCTCAAAATGTCTCATGATGCATCCTATGACAACTATACTATCCTAGGGTGCTAGTGGATCATCAAAAAGTAGCCTCTTCATTGTACTAGGTGGATCGGATGCCTCCTACATAAACAAAAAAGAAAAATCCAAAGTTAGACTACTAAATTTATATGATTCTTTGTATCTAACATTGAATTACTCAAATGCATAATGATCTTTTTTGTAATGAATATTTATACTATCAAAATTTCATAATAAATACCTCTCTCATCGACCTCCTATGCCAGTCAAGAGTCCTCTCATATGCCCTTGGCAATGCTTGTACCTCACTAATTGTGGGTTGTCTATGTTCAAATACGTTTGTCAGATGAATCTACAATTTAAACTATAACATTATAATTCATAGCATGCTAAATTTATAACATATTTAATCATGAATTCAAACTACAACTTACTATTGTAGGCTCCTCCTCAGGAGAGAGTGGCTGCATCATCAAATCTACATAACTCTCCGGTCGGACCTCATGTGCACTAGGAGTCTCCTATGAGATACAAAATAGTAGTTGTTAATATCACGGAAATCAGTTTTGAATTTATTTATGAAGATAAGGAAAATAAAAAATAAATGATACTTATGCATACAATGGGGCTCTCAATGCGAATGGAAATCCCTGATGGTCTACAACACAGAATCTGTATAGGCTCATCGCCAGTAGCCACACCCTATATACAATAAAGAATGTAATTAAATGGGATTACCACAAACATTTTACAATAATGCATCAATATTTAATCAAATAGAAAGCACCTAATTACCTTTCCTTTTTCAATGCATTCTGGCTCACCCCCCGCACTTTGTCCCCCCAGGATAGGTGGTACCTACAAGATAAAAGAAAGATTAGCAACCATATATACTACAATATCAAATAGAAAAAAAATGCGGACACAACATAATGTACCATAGATGTCTCAAGGCCAAATGAAATGGTCGAGAGTGTGGCATCATCAATCTATCTGAGCTCCTCATCGGTCATCAACTGAACATGAATGAAGATCACATACATGTAAAAGTTAGTATGGCTTAAAAATTAAAATTACTCTATTATAAAAATTAACTTTAAATCGCATATGTCATAACAAAAAAATGTATACACATACTAACACCGAAGGAGTCCATGCCTCTACATTCCCCTCCTCTCTCACATCAGGGTATGTAGCCTCTACGTGTGTGTCTAGTGTATCCTCATCTAATACAAAATGATAATCAAGAAGATCACCTATGGGACCTAGGAAAATATTCTTGCATGTAATGCAAGTGTGAGGCACACAAACATGTGATGAGCTAGCTAATGATGAATTGGTACTAGCATCATCAACACGAGGAGGTAGGACTGACCTAGCCTAAGTTATCATTAGGCTATTCAACCTATGAATGGCTCTAATGGTCTAAGAGCCAGCCTCTGCGATAATATCTGGATGCTGCACTCGAGGAGGGGGGAGATATCAGTGGGGGGACAAAAGTGCCAGCTTTCTTCCACTGGGAAGAGGGTCTATCCTAAGGAGCTCCTAGTCCTAAGCCCATGTTGGGCTTCATGCTCCAATAGTTCACTTTAAGTTTCAACACAAATTTTGCATATAATTTTCTAAGGAAATAAAATGGTATGTCTAAATTGCCATGTGGAGGGATATCAAAGACCATCCACCAACGATCCCAAGAGTTTGCACGTATGGTGTCATTTGTGCACCATTTAATCAATAGTTTGGACTTCTTTGGGTCAATTGGTAAACCCATTTTTGGGTTCACAAAAAGGCTAGCCAAATCTTCTTTGGTTATATTGAGGGCCACAACCTCATCATAGTCCAAACCATCATCAAACATCTCATGCATTTCATCATGCCAACGAAGAGTGGCATTTTGTTGATTCATAAGGGTTCTAATGTTATCCATTATGGTGCTTAACGTGGATAACATAGGAGCCAATGCGAGTACATTACTATATGTTCTATGCAGACCTCTCAATTTGGTGAGATTTTCATTTATCAAACCCTCTATTTGAGGAGGGTTTTGAGGGGGTAAAGGATCATTTGGTGGATGGTTTTGTCAGGGTACTGGATCATTTGGTGGGGGGTTATGAGGAATATTATTCCCGGCCTCAGTGTCATCATTTTGATCAGCCATTCCTATTGAATTGCAAAACGTAATATATATATATTTTTTAAACCTTAATTTTAACAATTTTTTTCAAAAAAACCGTAGATTTAGCTATAAAAAAAAAAATCATGCTAAAATCTATTGAATTTAGGTTTAAAATGAGTTTAAAAACAAAAAAAAAACATTCCTTGATATCTGATATCTGATCGCAGTGCAAATACTAGCACCTAATTATGCGAAATAAGGGCTTGCGGCCCTGTGATTTTTTTTTATGTAATGTCATAGGTATCGTATATCCGATATTTGCCGCATATATTATATAATATACTACCTTTTTATTATATATTATATTATAGTATATTACATTTTTATTATTACATTATATTTTATATATATTATATTACATTACTATATATTATAATATAAAATATTATATTATATTATTATATTATATTATATTATTATTATTATATTATATTATTATAATGTATTATATAATATTATTATAATTTATAATATATTATACTTTTTTATTATATATTATAATATGTTTTATATATATTATATTACATTACTATATATTATAATATAAAATATTATATTATATTACTATAATATAATATATTATTATAATATAATACATTATTATATTATTATAATATAATATTATACAATTATAATATAATAATATTATTATATTATCGTATAATTATTATTATTATTATATTATATTATATTACATAATATATTATACTATTATAATATAAAAATTTTATATTATTATAATATAATAATAATATTATTATAATATAATAATTATATTATTATAATATAATAATTATATTATTATAATATAATAATTATATTATTATAATATAATAATTATATTATTATAATATAATAATTATATTATTATAATATAATAATAATATTATTATAGGATAGTATAATAATTATAATTATTATATTATGATAATATTATTATGTTCATTATCGAATATCCGATTTGAGATATCAAATCGGATATCCAATAAGGCTTAGCCTTACTTTCCAGGTTTGGTACCTGGATAGGTGAAAAAAAGTTAGAGTAGATTTTGAAGCGCTTTTAGACATCTTCAAACTCTATTTTTTTCACATCGCCCCTTTTTGGCACACCGTGATCCTGCACATACCCTTTAGCTAATATTTACACAAATATCAGTAATATCAATTTGAATTTGTCAATAATGTTTCTAGGATGGCAAAGGGAGCTAGAGAAAAACATCTAGCCTCAAGAATGGGAGGAAACATTAACAAAAGAGAAATTATTTCTCCTATTGATTAGTAAGTCGTTTGATGCTGCATTTTTCTTTTTTCTTCCTGATATATATTTTAATAGTTCAATGTTCTAAGATTAGGGGTTATTTGTGTTCATATTCTAGAAGCAAAAAAAAAACAACAGATATCAAAATAATGCTTTCAATATCAAATTATTTTCACCCAAACTGGGAAGAGCAGTGGAACATAGAGATGGATGCTTTGTTTCCAACCACATAGTGGAATAAACCAAATAACAATAGATATGGAGACAATGGAAGTGTTGGAAGTGCAATAGATTATAATTTTTCTTATTCAATTCAAATAACTTATACAAATTGGTAATCATCTACAACAAAACTTCCTACTGATGTTACAAATTGGAAACTATAGCACTATAGGGTTGTATACAAAATGTATTTTCTTGGAGAAATCACTACTCTATAGGACAATACAAAGAAAAAACTTAAAGCTAAAAACTATGTGCTAAAATAGAGTATAGGATAAGGTTATTTGTTACTACAAATACATGTTTTTTATCCTCTATTAGATGCTTTGTTTTGAGCTCTTGTTGATTGCACATATACATTCTCTTTCTTTTATAAATCAGGAAACTTAACTGCTAAGATAACTTGTCCTACTTGGAGACTTCACCGCTGAGTTATGAAGGGGATAGAAAATATCATTGTTTAACAATCATAAAATCTAACCTGCTAACATGCTTGAACTATTGAAGCTACTGCAAGTTCATGCTGAAGCTTTTGGAAGTTCCTAAATAGTCAATGGGTTTCTTGGAAACATAAGACAGAGGCTTCTGACAACCAAGTTCTATATTCCAACACTCCCCTTTGTCTGAGCCATAAAAAAACACCACTCATATCATGCTTGATCAACTACTCCTAGATTCTTTCTCAACCAGTAAAAATTTCCATTGCTTAAAGGCTTGGTGAAGATGTCTATCAACTACTGCTCAAACTTTAAAAAACTCCATATATATCTCACCATTTTAAACCTATTCAGGAATAAAATGATATTTGATCTCTATATGTTTACTTCTACCATAAAAACAAGATTTTTTGTTATAGGAATAGGAGACATATTATCACAAAATGTGGCGGTCTCTTTCACTTGTTTTTCCTTCAAATCAACTAAGATCCTTCTCAACCAAATTTCTTGACACACTATTACATTTTATACAATATACTCAACCTCATTTGTAGATTGGGAAACTATGGATTGTTTCTTGGAAGAACAAGAAATCACACTAGAACCCATGTGAAAAACATATCTTGGAGTATTTTTCTATCATCTAGACTTCCAGCCCAATTACTATCTTTAGAACCAACTAGCCTAGAATCACTTTCAATACTATATAAAATATCATATCCTTTGGTTCCTTTCACATACCTAAGGATTCTCTTACTTGCTTGCCAATGACTGTCCTTTGGTGTTCTATAAACCTAGAAATTAAACTCACTACATGCATAATGTCAAGCCTAGTTGTTTTTAAGTACATTAAACTTCCAACCAAACTCTTAAACATAGTTGGATCCACACTTATGCTACAATCTTCCTTACTCAATTTAGGACCTACTAATGTTGGTGTTGGGGCTGCATTGTTGTTCAACATTTTAAACCTTTCTAAAATATGATGTGCATACTTCTCTTGAGAAATAAGAATATCATCATCCATTTGCTTAACTTCTATACCTAGAAAGTATCTCAAGATTCCTAAATCTATCAATTCAAACTCATCCTTCATATCTTGTTTGAAATCAATAATAAGGAAATCATCATCCCCAGTAAAATTTAGATTATCAACATATAAGACAACAATTAAAATCTTACAATTTGTTTCCTTAATGTAAAGAGTAGGATCACCATAACTTTTGTTGAAATCGTTGCTCAACAAATATGAGTCAAACTAGTTGTACCATGCTCTTGGCACTTACCTTAGCCCATAAAGAGCTCTCTTCAATCTACACACTTTACCTTCTTCACTTGTAACTTCATAACCAAGTGGTTGATCCATATAGACTTCTTCTTTTAACACACCATTAAGGAAGGCAGATTTCACATCCATTTTAAATACCTTCCACTTGTGTTGGGTTTCAATTGCTATGAAAACATGCATTGTTTCCAACCTTACAATAGGTGCATATGTCTCATCATAGTCTCTACCAAACTGTTGTTTGTATCCTTTAACCACCAAACGTGCTTTATGTTTATCTATTTTTCCTTCAGCATTACACTCAGTTTTATACACTTATTTCACACCAATGACTTTCTTTTTGGGAAACAAATAATTTATCTCCCAAGTTTCATTTCTTTCAAGTTCATGATTCTATCTCACCATCCATGGCCTCACACCACTTTTCTTCTTTCCCAACTTCTTCAAAGTAAACTAGATCACTATGAGAAAATAATGCAAAATTATTATTCTCATCAAAATCATTATACCTTTCATCTTGGTATATCTTATTAAGACTTTTAGTCTTTCTTGGTAGAAGGGATGCAAGAGTAGGATCCTAACTCTCAATACTATTATTGTGTTGTGCAGGCTGAATCTAGAGTTGTCTAGAACTGTTAGAAATTCTCTATGTGTTATTTTGAAGCTATCTAGACTTATCTAGATTTGACTATCTCGCTATCTCTATTTCCTTTCCTCTCAACATGTTTCTATCAAGAGCAATTTAGAGCTATCTAGAGCCTTCTTTTTCTATTCTTGTTTCATCTTGTTGATCATCCAACTCATCATCTTCATCAACAATAGGCACTTTACTCAAAGTGCTAGATAATGCATCTACCAAGTCATCCCATGACTCATTCTCTAAAAATTCAACATCTCTTGAAATGATAATCTTCTTGGTATGAGGATTATACAATCTATATGCCTTAGATTCTTAACCGTAACGCATGAAAATATACTTCTCACCTTTATCATCAAGATTTTTCTTTTCTCCTTTGGTATGTGTGCATATGCTACACACCTGAATGCTCTCAAGTGTTCAACTGTCCATCTATTCCTTTCCCATGCCTCAAGATGTTTCATATCACAAACTTCTTCTATGGGACTTCTATTAATCAAGTATGCTATTTTCACTACAACCTCTCCCTAATATTCAGTTGGAAGACCTTTTTCTTTCAACATACTTCTTGCTATCTCAATGATAGTTTTATTCTTTATTTTAGCCACTCAATTTTGTTATGGAGTATGACTAGTTGTTACCTCTTTCCTTATACTATTTTTCTTTCAAAATTTTACAAATATATTAGAGTTATACTCTCCTCCTTTATCAAACCTTGGGAATTTAATGTAATTTCCACTTTACTTTTCAGCCTAGGCTTTAAACTCTAAGAACTTATTAAAAACTTTAATTTTATTTTTCAGATAATACACCCATCTTCTACGAATGAAATCATCAATAAAGGTCATAAAATAAGTACTCCCTCCTATGGAAGTAACTTGCATAGGGCCTACCAAAACAATATGCACCAATACTAATGGTGCTCTAGCTCTTGTGGAATTACTAGATTTAAAGGGCGGCCTATGTTTCTCACCCAAAATGTAAGCCTCACACTAGCTACTAGACTCTCCAACACTTGGAAAACCATCCACCATTCTTTTCTGGGATAAAAAATTTAAACTAGCATAGACAAGATGTCCATACCTTAAATGTCATATTTTAGAAGGGTTTTCAATCATGCTTTTAAAAGCTGATTGGTTTTGTACTACTGTACACACTTCCTTGGGAGGTGCAACAACAAGTTTAGAGCTTAAATGTCTTGATCTTCAATGAAAACATCTAGTTCTTTTTCATTTGGACTATTGAAACAACTTTCTTGCTCCCATCTTTCTATGAATGACACACTAGTCATTTTCTAATAGCACTTTGTATCTATTTTGAATGAGTCACTACAACATTTGGGTCAAATTGTAATGGTAATTTGTGACACCGGTCTAATTTTTGTTGATTTTCAATTTTATTTTTTTGCAATTTTTCTTGATGTCATCGCAATACTAACATAAGAATTGTAATTGTGATGCATGTGCTAGTAT